>JAJTUV010002196.1:0-328245 GCA_021653895.1 Mastomys natalensis | reverse complement strand
TCCCCCCCCGATTCTAGGGGCCCCCACAGCCACAGAGTTTTTTTTGCTTTTTTTTCTCAGATGGATGCTGGTACTAGATTTTGACAGTCACAGAGCAGACAGTTGCTGAGACCTAAGGGATGTGTGCACTCTCAGGACCAAGGCATCCCTGATGGGTCACTTAGCTCTGCCATGCCTAATCTCATACCTTCCACGGCATGATGGCACCACTCCTGCACTTCACTGATGCAAATAAACCCACCACAGTGGAGGGAGAACCCGTTTTTCCTGTATGCTTTCCAAAACTTGATGTTGGCACATTTAAATTTTTTGCCAATCTGATGGAAAGAAATGTCAAATTAATTTGCATTTCCTTTCTTTTCTACTAATAAATTGAGTATTTTTTAGTATGTGAGTTAACCCTTCAGGGTCCTGTTTAGATCCTTTTCCTATCTTCTTGTTGAAGAAGTTATAAACTGTGACTGTTAAGTCTCTCTTCATTATGTATGCTGTCTGGGTGTTTATTATGTTGTAAATGTCTATTGCACATACATGCATAAATGTATGTGTGTTATAATTTTTTCTGTATCTTTCACTGACTTCTCTTTTAACTTTCTTCATTTTTTTCAGACAAGGTTCCACTATGTAGCCCAGGGTAGCCTTGAACTCATGACCCTTTTGACTTCCTTAACTTAGCCTTCTAAATGCTGTGCTGACAGATATATGCCAACACATCGGGCGCCATACAGACTTTTCCTTCTGGAACTAAATTTATGAGAAGAGGAGGAGGAGGAGGAGGAGAAGAAATGATAATAATAATTTATGTGCTCAATAAACCCATTCCAAACTCTCCAAGGTCATGGATTTATTTGTCTAGTCTGTCTTCTATTCCTTCAGTTAAAAAATTCTTCTTTAATTTGTATTAATGATGTGAAAGGGGAATTTTACATTATTGTTTTCCAGGTAATAAACTTTCCAATCTTTATTGACTAATCCCCTTTTTTCTCTTCCCTGCTTGGAAATGCCATCTTCATTCACATACAAGATTCTTGTGTATACATGTGTCTTTTTTTAAAAAAATCATCTGTTTTTGTCCTGAGATATATTTATCTATTCGTGTGCTAATATCACATTATATTTATTAAAATTACTTTATAATATGCTTTGACATCTTGTCGGGCAAATTTTCCCTCTTTGGTTTTTTTCTTTTTCCAAGCTGTCTTGGCCAGCCTTGGAAGTTTGCTCTTCCTTCTGGGTATTGCAAGAAGCTTGTCAAATCCCGTTAAAATTTCCTTTGGGTTTTGTTGGTGCCTGTGTGGAATTTACAGACTTGCTGGGGGTTAAAACGTTAACCTTAGCATGGTGACATGGCCCAGGGAGTGTTTTGCTGAATCACTAGCTGGATCTCTGAAGAAGGTGGAATCTATACTTTCTTCTTGGTGTTGCTGCCTCTGATGCTGGCACCAATAATGATTTTTGTTATTGTAGCTATTGTTGTTATTATTGTAGCTATTGTTATTATTGTTGTTGTTATTGTTGTTGTTGTCGTCGTCCTCCTCCTCTTCCTCCTCCTCCTCCTCCTTCTTTCAGCACAGAGTCCCACCAGCATTGGACATAATGATTGGCTCATGGGATAGGGAATCAGTCAGAAGAATCTCACAGAAAGCAAAGCTAGAAAGTGCCTTTTGCTCCGCAGGCCCGGACTGAGGCTTTGTGACCGAAGGGTAGTGAGATTGGGAGTGAAGGATGTGGGGGTGATGGAGGGAGAAGAGGAGGAAGATGGCAGGGAGGGGTCAGTGCACATTGACACCTGTGGTCTGGACACTCTCCTCCTAGCCTTTGACGTCACTGCCAGACAGTATCTTCAGTTTACAGATTTGGGAACTTGGGCTCAACCAGCTCCTGTAGGGTCACAGCCAGCAAGCTGTGGCGTTAGGACTGGGACCTGGATTTCCCTGAGTCTCACCCTGCCTTTTCGGAGAGTTCAATATCACAGAGGTTATGTGAGTGTGTATGGCAGGGCGGGGGGTGGGGCGCCGGGTGACCATCTGTCTCAGTTTGCTTTCTGTTGCTATGACAAACACTCTGAGAAAAAGCCACTTGGGAGGAAAGGGTTTGTTTCAGCCTACCATACTCCATCACTGAGGGAAGTCAGAGCAGGAGCTCAAGGCAGGAACCTGGGGCGGGAGCTGAAGGAGAGGCCATGCAGGGATGCTGCCTACTTAGCTTGTTCCTCATGGCTTGCTCAGCCTGTTTTGTTATAGAACCGAGGATCACCTGTCCAGAGGTGGCGCTGCTCACAGCGGGCTCTCCCCTATCAGTCATTAATCAAGAAAATGCTTTGCAGATTTGCCTTCATGTCAGTCTGACGGAGGCCTTTCCTCAGTTGAGGTTTCCTCTCCCTATATGGCCCAGCTTGTGTCAAGTTGAGAAAAACTAACAAGTGGGCTGGAGCGATGGCTTAGTGGTTAAGACTGCTCTTCCAGAGGTCCTGAGTTCAATTCCCAGCAACCACATGGTGGCTCACAACCATCTGTAATGGGATCTGATGCCCTCTTCTGGTGTGTCTGAAGACAGCTACACTGTACTCATCATTATATAAAATCTTAAAAAAAAAAAAAAAAAAAAAAAAGAAAGAAAGAAAAAAAAAAAAGAAAACTACACAACTACACAGTCTCTCTATCCTGCCGGACCAATGTCACCAAGGTTAGATGGAGTATCATTCCTACCACCAGCCATCTCCCTGGCTTAGTTGAAATGGACTCTGTCCCTCTTTTTCAAAGCAGGCGAAGCCACAGAGCTGGCCACCCTTTCTCTGCAATTCTTCTGCAGCCTCGGTTGGTTTGGATGGATGGGGAACCTGCATTATTCAAGCCCATGGAATATTCAGGCTGCTGGGCAGAGGAACAGGCCCATCAGCACTGGCGAGCTGTTCCCTCCCAAAATGGCCCCATGGGCCAGGGAAGCTGCAGGCTCAGAAAGGCAGCCCGGCCTCAGGCTGGGACAGATGTGACATCCTGTCCTGACCCAGGAGGGGGCTCTACTGTCTCCACCCCCTGATGGATGTCTTCATTTAGAGAATGCATTATTGAGTACAAGGCCTCTTTCCAGCCAGACTCTTGGACAAAATAGCCCAGCTGTGTCCCCACTGGTAAGGGACCCAAGTGCCTGCAAATCGACTTTGAGCACACTGGGCCTGTAAAAACTCTTTGCAGCCAAGGACAACCCCTGTAGGGACCTTGATTCCAGGAGGAAAGTCTGGGATTGAAGACACCCTGATTTTAGTGCTGTTGTTACCCAGGTGGCTACAGACAGATCAAACCTCTCCGGTTGACAGCCCTGGTCCTCAGTGGTTGTGAATGTTCCCTGCAAGACGTCAAATACTAGATTCCACAATTTCAGAAATAGGAGATGGGAAGCCTTTCAAGTTTTACCCTCCAGATCCCTAGGAAATGGCTCTCCGGGGACAGAGACATAGTCTAGAATTCCAGGATCATCAGCTCGAGGATCCAGATGGAATGTTCTGGAAGCAGGGAGGCAGTTCTAGAGCTTGGCCCTCCCAGTCTGGAAAAAGGACATAACTTAGATAAGAAATCACTCTGCCCCTTTTTGGGACACAGCCTGTGACGGTTCACTTTCATTGACAGCGTCATCAGATTTGGAGTCACCATGAAACACACCTCTGGGTGTGTCTGTGAGGACCAGACAGGTCTCACTGAAGAGGGTGGACTCATCTTGAGTATTTGGAACCATCCCATCGCGTGGACCCAGACTGAATGAACAGGAAAGCGGAGAAAGTGAGGAGAGCCGTAATGTTCATCTCACTCCACTTCCTGGCTATGGATGTGCCGTGACCAGACACTACACATTCCTGCCACAAGGCCGTCTTCACCAGGGAGGACTGTGTCCCCTCAAATCGGGAGCCTAAGCAAGTCATCTCCTCTTTAAGTTGCCCTTTGTCAGGCATATTGTCACAGTGATGAGAAGTGTCACTAACAGGGAGACCACCAAGGAAAACAGTTAAGGAGGGCCTTGCTTTGTCCTTGAAAGTTCAGATAAAAAAAGAAATGGTGGGAGGGTCTCTGAACCATGTGACCAGCTGGGATGTTCTGCTCTCAGGGGCCATCACTGCTCCTGCCGTTGTGACCTGGTTAGAGGGTGTAGATAGCCCATCCCCCTCCTTGGCATCATCTGCCTCCCCTGACTCGGGAGAACGCCTTGGCCCAGGAAAGCCGCCGCCCACTGTTCTCAGCTGTCTACCGGACTCTGGGAGGTTTGCATTCAATTCTGCCTGTGTGTGACTTCCCCAGGGTCTTATCTCTTCACTGATGGGAAAACTGAGGCCAAGGTACCCTACTTGGTCGGGGTGAAGTTTTCACATGCCAGACCTATTTGAATTTAGAGCTGAGCAGTCCTTTGCTGGGCGCCACCCTGTGCCCTACAGAACACTCAGGAGCATGTCGTAGTCGTTTCTTCAAGGTCTCCACATCTTGCTATATGTCCCCTGGTGAGAGGGGACAAACATTTTCTCCATCTGTGAGCTACTGGTATGGAACGAATTCCTGTGTCTTGCATTGGTTTCTGAGATGGGCAGCTGTGAGCCTGGTCTCTTTTCTCCACCACCTATTAGGGTCCCTAAAGTGACAGCTGGACTTCCCTCCTCACTGACAAGGAAACTCAGGCCTGGAACATTGACAGGGTGTAGTTGTTGGTGGTCCCACTGCCAGTCAGAGGGAGAACTAGGATTCAAGTCTCTCTCAACTCTACCACACCATGTCTGCCAAGCTCCTGAACGTTAGCCATCAGTCAACAAATAACAGAATTTATCAAGCTACATCTGAAGACTGCCCTCTTCTAGACATTGGGAAAACACGGTCAATAAAACACCTGGCCAGCGGGGAAGTCGGATCAATGGATAAAGCACCCAACACAGAAATGTGAGGACTGGACGGAGTTCAGCATCTCAGAACCCTAGTAAAACTGACATGGTGTCTCTGCATCCCCACTGTTCCCACAGAAAGATGGCAGGAGAAAGCAGGAGAGCTCTCAAAGTTTGTGTGTCAGGTAAGCTGGCATTGGCAGCCATGAATGGACAAAAGACATGGCTTGAAGCGAGATAAAAAGTCAGGAGCCAACACCCAAAGATGTATTTGACCTCCACGCAGGAGCTGTAGCGTGCAGGGTCTCCTCCCAAGCCCACAGGCATACACACACCGTATACCCATCTTACATCTATGTATACAATTACTAACAAAACACCCGAGGATCTCTGTTCTCACGAAGCTGAGATTCCAGTAGTGGGGGACGTGTGTGTGCGTGCGTGCGTTGCGTGCGTGGCGTGCGTGACAGTAATCAAACGTGCAAGTGGGAATCACAATTAGGGGTAAAGAGAAGATCCCAGGGCTGTTCCAGAGTCCTCTCCTCGACTAGGCTGGTGACTCAGCTCTCGGAATCAACACTACTAATAAAACCAGTCTGTCTCTGTCCACCTTGTCACCTGAAATAGGTGCAGTGCACAGCAACACAGCTCGTGGCCTCTCCTCCAGCTCTCGGTTGCTCAGCTTCCGGAGAGAACAGAGCTACATCTCCGGGCAGGCCACCCTCGGGCGCTTTTCCATTATCTCATATACATCTAGCTTCTGGTGGGTGCCCAGCTGCACAGATCCGGACCTCCATAAATGATGCATCGGCCATCCCTCCTGCATGGAAGCGCTGGAGAAGTTACAACTCCATTATCTGACACTGTGCAGGAAGCCCAGCTGTTTCTTCTGCTCTGGCCTCTCCTGGGACAGGCAGGAAGGGACAGCTTAGCCATGGGAGGACGGTGAAACATTTCCACTTCTCTGGTCCGTAATGCACAGTGCTTGTCACTCTCTGGCACAGAGAAGTCATCTGCCCACAGTAGGTAAGGCTGTGGAACCTGGATAGCTGGTCCAGCGTTTGAAAACACAGATGGAGAGCAACCAGGCCTGGGGTGTGTGTTTGTGTGTGTGTGTGTGTGTCGCCTGTATGTGTGAGAAGAAGAGAGAGAGAGAGAGAGAGAGAGAGAGAGAGAGGACTGTTCTTTGCCATACACTGTGGATGTGGGGGATGGGTGCTCTAGACTCCCTCCCTGGGTCCCCTTCATCCCACTCTTCTCTCCCCTCCACTGGAGTCTCTGAATCCCACGAATATGGTGGCTGGCTCTCCTTTCCTGATTTGCCAGAACTGGATGGAAAGGAGTCCCTGAGCACGTGTGTCAGGTGACCCCGTCAGGGCCAATGGCCATCTTCTCAGCCACTTTTTGCCCCACCTTCTTGATGAAGAGAAGCAGTACATCAAATGTCAAGGCTAAAGTCAGCTCTGCTGGCATCAGCGAGACCAAGCTCTCCTGAACCAGCACTCTGGCTGTGGAGTCTCAGAGCAGGGTGGACCTCTGTCTTACACTTCCCTAGCCAGCTCAGAAGCTTACAGCAGAGCCCCTGTGGGCAGGGCAGAGCTGGTGTGAACGCTGATGAATAGTGTCCATTTCAGAACACAACTATAGAGCCCATCAGAGCCCTTTGGTGGTGAGTTGCCAGTGTCCAAGGACCACTGGCTTCTCATTCAGCTTGCCCTTTCTGTCCCCTCCTGATAGGTGGCCTCTGAGTGTGGTGTCAATGCAACTTGTGTACCATCCAGTGTCCTGGGCTGATTGTCCAGCTTGTGCAGACACCCCCAATGTGAGAACTCAGAAGGTCCCTGAACCACAGTGACAGTTGGGCTCCTAGAGATGACTAGAAGCTTAGGGACAGAAAGCTGTGTGTAATTTTCTGCAATTTCACTCTAGTGACTTCCACACCTCAGGAGACAGACGATTGAAGTCATGGATTGCCACCCCAAAGATATCATCAACATTAATATGTTTAAATGAGTCAGGGGCTTCTCAGTTGGGGTGCTTGTCCGCTGGTCTCTAGAAACATCCAATCACAGGCCTGGATCGCCAGCTGAGGCCCCTGGAGACCCAACTCCTCCTTTTTCCTATTCCTAGTTCCCCTGGTTGGCTGTCATCAGAGTGCTGGCTGTGTGTTTACTGAGGAAGTGTTAGGGGCCTAGCTTATGCTTGACAGTGATGGTTGGGCTGTAGGACCTCAGTCAAGAACTGTCAGTGGGTCAAGACTCAAGCCCGTGGGTGGAGCCCATTCCTACAAATGGATGAGAGTCCGTTTATAAAAATGGACTGAAGCATGCAAAGCCCTCAGTGGTGAACTTCACTTTATAAAGTGGGGAAACTGAGGCCTACTAACGATTCATCTGGAACATCCACCTGGCTTCTTGTCCCAGCTCTTGACTGCGAGTGCACCCGCCCTCTCTCAGCCGAGTGCAGAAGGATAAAGCTGGGATACACTCCTTCTCTCCTGTGGGGACGACTCTTGCCGACGCAAACTTACCTGACCATTCTAGCAACTGCCTCTCAGCTCACAGTCTCCAGGTTGCTCTTGTGTCCCCTCTGCCTTTCGTCTTCCTCCCTCAAATGCAAGGTCCACTGTAAGTGAGACTTTGGGTTTATTCACGGTGCTGGCCTTTAAAGGGTGTTGGCTGCATATTGATCGAATCCCAGATCAGACATGAAGATATCTTCAGTTGTTGGATGATAACAACAGGTAAGGGATCTAGGCTGAATGGAAACTCGAGTGAGCACACAGACAAGTTAGAGACTCTCTTCCCATCTGTGAAGAGAGTGTGGGGAGTTACTGCTGTCTTCCAGTTAAGGAGGAACAGTTGTGAGGCCTGGACTACGTTTCCCAGCTTCCCTTGGAACTCAGTGGCGATCCTTGAGGAAGGTATGACTAAGTGACTTCTTTGTTTAGTGAAGGGATGCGTGTCCCTTCTAAGTGAGAGCTTTAACAGGCAGCAAGAGATTCAGTGTCATGGTCCCCTTGACGACCATGGTAGAGGTGTGAATCAGCAGGAATTCTGTGGCTACTTGTGTGATGCAGGGTTCTCTAGAAGAGCAGAACAGTGTGTGTGTGTGTGTGTGTTACATATGTGTGCATGAGTGTGTGAGAGTACACATGAGTGTGTGAGAGTACACATGTGTGTGCGAGAGAGCACGTGTGTGTGTGTTTACGTATGTATGAATGTACGTATGAGAGTGCACGTGTGTGTGTGTGTGTGTGTGTACTTGTGTGTGTGTGTACTTGTGTGTATGTACTCTATGACTACTTGTGTGATGCAGGGTTCTTTTAGAAGAGCAGAACAAACAGTGTGTGTGTGTTTACATATGTGTGCATGTGTGTGTGAGGGGCACATGTGTGTGTGAGAGAGCACGTGTGTGTGTTTACGTATGTATGAATGTATGTATGAGAATGCACATGTGTGTGTGTGCTTGTGTGTATGTACTCTATGACTACTTGTGTGATGTAGAGTTCTCTAGAAGAGCAGAACAAACAGTGTGTGTGTGTTTACATATGTGTGCATGTGTGTGTGAGAGTGCACATGTGTGTGTGTATACATGTGGGTGTGCATGTCTATGTGTTGGTTTATACTGTAGGCTGAGTAATTTAACAGTGCTATATACACATCGGAGAGGCAGTGAAAAGGTCCCTGCTCAGCCCAGGAAGCCCAGCAGTCCTAACGTGGCACAATGAGATGGAAGCTCCTTGGAGAGTTACTAGTGTTGAGATGCATCCGCAGAACAGCCCAAGAAGCTGAAGCCTCCCAACAGGAAGGTGAATGAGGCAGCAGCCACAGAGACTTGCTTAATCCCAGCACTTGGGAGGTAGAGGCAGGCGGATTTCTGAGTTCTAGGCCAGCCTGGTCTACAGAGTGAGTTCCAGGACAGCCAGGGCTATATAGAAAAACCCTGTCTCGAAAAAACAAACAAACAAAAGAAAAGAAAAAAAGGGGGTGGAGAGACAGGTATCCATATGGCACCTTGCCCCAACCTTGTCCTCCCTTCCTCCCTACATCACTGGCCCACAGTCATTCCTCTCTGGACATGCTCTGACAAGTCTCAATAGTCTCTTAGTCCAGTCAAATTGACAACCTAAGCCGGCCATCACACCATCCCAGGCCCTGAAAGAAGGGACGAACTGATTTGCTCTCAACAGCCAGAGTGGGTAAGAAGCTCTCCGAGGGTCTGGTTGTGTGTTACTGTGGCACACTGCAGCCCATCCTAACTGATGCTGATGCTGTCCCGCCCCCGTCCTGACTGATGCTGTCACCATGACATCTGGGAATCAGAGAGCAGGAGGAGTCCCCACTCCTCCCCAGTTACTGGGGACTTCTCTTCGCAGACGCCAGAGATACTGTCTTGGACAATGGAGACCTTTTTCTCCAGCTCTTTCTCAGTTGGCTCTGCCACAGGGAAGCAAAAAAACCAGACATGAAGTCATCACTTGTTTGTGGCGAGAAAGCAAGAAAGCAAGCCACGGCAGTATTGTGTTTGCCCTATTAAGGATCATTTTCTCATTACAATTTCCCCTTCTAATTGCTAATTTTTCCAGCTTCTCCCAAAGCCATCCTACTTCCGCTTTGTCCCCCTCCCCCACGAGGGCTGGTGCTTCGAGAAACTGCCACAGATGGGCCAAAGAGAAACACACATGCTTGTTTTTAATTTACTTGGAATCCTCTTTTTGCTTGGTGCTACTGGGACGGGCAGCTGCCAGGTTCTTCTGGCTGCGTGGCTGGGGTCTCAGCCCGAAGACTGGCCCTGTAGAGAGAGGTGGCTGTCCCAGTCCAAGACTCTGCCTCGTTCCCGGGGGACTGCATTCTGAGACTCGGGGACACATGGTCTTGAGTGTTGATCCACGGACACAGTCCTTGACTGTGCACTCTGAGTCGTGCCTGGGGCTGATCTACTGTTCCAGCCAGGCCTCTGCTGCCCCCCTATGGGGAGGGAAGCCCAGAGAGCTGAGGCATGTAGAGTAAGCCTGTTCCCAAAGGTGCAGCAGCAGAGCTCTGTGTCCAGGAGTCTGTGTGTCCAGGAGTCTGTGTGTCCAGGAGTCTCTGTCCATGTGTTGCTGTGTGGGGTCCAAAGGCTCCTTCTGCCTAGACTAGTGTGGAGTCCATCGGAGGTGACAGAAGCCTGTCTATGTCTCTGCCGTGGTATCTTTGTGTGTGTGCACAGACGTGCACTTGCTCACACATGTGGAGGACAGAGGTTAACGTGGCTTCTTCTGTCGCTCTACAGCAGTGGTTCTCAATCTTCCTAATGCTGGGGCCCTTTAATGCAGTTCCTCGTGCTGTGGTGACTCCCCAACCATAAATTATTTTCATTGTTTCTGTTACTGTTATGAATTATAATGGAAGTGTCTGATAGGTGACTCCCATGAAAGGGTTATTTGAACTCCAAAGGGATCACCATTGGTAGAGAACTATAGTGCATGTGCGTGTGCGAGTGCATGTGCGTGTGCATGTGTGCGTGTGTGTGTGTGTGTGTGTGTGTGTGTGTGTGTGTGTGTGTGTGTAGTCAGAGAGGCCAGAGGCCAACTTTTGGGAGATGACTCTCTCCTACCATGTGGGACCCAGGGATGGAATTCAGGTTGTCAGGTTTGATGGCATGTGTCTTTACCCACTGAGCCATCTTGCCAGCTCTCCACTTTACTTTTCCACACAAGGTTCCTCACTGAACTTGAAGCTCATGGATTCATCTAGAACAATGAGCCAGAAATGCCCAGATCCTCCTGTCTCTGCCTTCCCAGTGCTGGCATTATAGGTGTGCTTGCCCAGCTCTTTTATGTGGATGCCGGGCTTGAGCTCAGCTCTGTGTATTTACAGGGCAAATGCTTTTCATCCTTCCTCTGCGAAGGCCTGCTACCGCCTGTGCTTCCTGAAACCCAACTGCTGTTTAGTCCCTGTTGCGACGTTGAAGAATCTCTTCTCTTCTCTTCCTTCTCTTCTCTTCTCTTCTCTTCTCTTCTCTTCTCTTCTCTTCTCTCTCTTCTCTTCTCTTCTCTTCTCTTCTCTTCTCTTTTTTTCTTTTTTCAAGACAAGGTTTTTCTGTATAGCCCTGGCTGTCCTGGAACTCACTCTGTAGACCAGGCTGGCCTATGAACTCAGAAATCTGCCTGCGTCTGCCTCCCCAGTGCTGGGATTAAGGATGTGTGCCACCACTGGCCAGCGGATCTGAAGCTTTACAAGAAGAGGGAGAGAAGTCAGACTCGGCTACTCATTCCAGTAATCTCAACATTTGGGAGGCTGAGGCAGGAGGATTGCCACAGGTTCAAGACCAGCCTGGATTACAGGTTCAAACAAAACAAAACAAGACAGACAGGAGAAGCCCAAAGAGACATATGAGCATGCTCTCCTGCTCACCCAAGATGCTCTCTGTAGCCTCCAGCAAGCATCTCTCATCAGTGCTCCCCCTAGACTTTGAACAACAACCATGGACCAGAATGAACCTCTTCTTTGTACTCAGCCTATGGTATTGTGGTAACAGCAACAGCAAATGTCAATTCACCAATGATTGCTGGCTGAATCCCTCAGTCGCCAGGGTTTGCTTCTCATCTCCAGTCAGAGGGCATACAAACTGGTAGTGCCTACAGCCTGAGGTCTGGAGCTGTAGACACAGAACTCTCTCACGGTCTGTAGGTCCTGTGAGACATCGAGGACAGGAAATTTTGATATGGCATTAAGTTGAAGCGTCCTGAGAACCCAGCATGGCAAGCAGGAAGCTGGTAGCGCAGAGCCGTTGTGCTGGCTCTGCCCACGGATGGCTGAGCTCCAACCCCAGGCCTCAGGCTCTGTCCTGCCACAGTAGGCCACACATCTCCATGTCTCTTCCGCTGATGGAGACTACAACAAAGGTGTCAAGCTTAGCCGCGTGTCTGGCCACAAGAGGACGTTAGCCTTCGCATACAGAGATTTTAGGGCTGCAGAAAGACACCGCTCCCACTGACCGAGCACGTCAACAGCTTCGTGTCTTTTTTTATTGATCTGGAAAACCTAGGTCAAGAGCAGAAAGGCTCTAGTTCGCCTTCTGGGATGGTTAGGAGTTTTGTCAACTTGAGTCATCTGGAAAGAGGGACTCACAATGAGATAAAGGCCCCCACCGGATTAGCATGTAGACAAGTCTGTAGAGCATTTTCCTGATTAGTGATTGCTGTAGGTGGGCCCAGTCCACTGTGGGCGGTGCCACACCCCTGGGCAGATGGTCCTGAGATGTATAAGAAATCAAGTTGAGCAAGTCATGGGGTGCAAGTCAGTAAGTAAGTTCCTCCATGGTCTCTGCCTCAGCTCCTGCCTTTAGTTCCTGCCCTGACTTCCCTCCATGATGAACTTTAAGCTTTAAGATGACATAAACCCTTTCCTCTCCAAGTTGCTTCTGGTCATAGTGTCTTATCCCAGCTTTAGAAAGCCGGCTAGACCACCTTAGACCAAACAGACTTCAATCCCAGAGTCAAGGCTTGGGGTCTTATCTCTTTCCCTCCCTCCATCCTGCCCCCTACAGTTTTTTTTTGTGGGGGGGGCAAGATTTTATGTAACTTAAGCTGATCTTGACCTCACTATGAAGCTGAGGTTGCCCTTGAACTCCTGAACTTCCTAATTTAGTCCTCCAGGCGCTGGAAGACTGGAGCTACAGGTGTGTAACACCGTGTTTGCTTCCACCTTCTCTCCCCTCCCCCTCCCACTTCCCCTCCCTTCTAGTCCTTTTCCTTCCTTCCAGGGTCTTGCTCTGTGACCTAGACTTCTGCCTTTAAAGAACTAGGGTTACAGACATGTATCACCATGCCCTGCCAGTACCTATGCTATTATTATTATTAAACTTTTTTTTTTTTTTTTTTTTTTTGTTTTTTGAGACAGGGTTTTTCTGTGTAGCTCTGGCTGTCCTGGAACTCACTCTGTAGACCAGGCTGGCCTCAAACTCAGAATCTGCCTGCCTCTGCCTCCCAAGTGCTGGGATTAAAGGCGTGCGCCACCACCGCCTGGCTATTATTAAACTTTTTGCTGGGCAGTGGAGCTGCACACTTTTAATCCCAGCACTCATGAGGCAGAAGCAGGCAGATCTCTGAGTTCAAGGCTAGCCTGGTCTGCAGAGTTCTGGGTCAGCCAGGGCTACACAGAAAAACCCTGTTCAAAAAACAAAACAAAACAAAAACAAATAAAATAAAACCAAGAACAAAACAAAAGAAAAAAAAAAACAACTTCCCCCCCACCAAAACCAAGTTTTTTTTTGGGGGGGTGTGGGGGCTTTATCTATTAGCCCTGCATCTTTATGACTCTTCTGTCCAATTCATGATCTCTTCTTTATTATTGTTCTACACACATATGTCTACATGCACACACATACACACACACACACACACACACACACACACATACACACAGGCTACTGAGTTTATTTAGCTTTGCTTATTGTTTGTGTGTCCAAGGCTGACCTCTTAGGATTGGACAACCTATGTGGGAACTGAGCCCTGGAAGAAATGGACCCCTCTCTCTGCAGGCACTGACCACCTGTAGTTATTCATCAAGGGGTCAAACTATTGAAATTGTACTTGTCCGCATTGGTGTATCAATTTCTGTCGTCACGATTCTGGGCTTGCCCAGGAGGCCGTGTGGCTTGGAGTTGAGGAAGTGTCTACATTCGTCACAGACAACTTCAGAGCATCACTGGATAGACAACTCTGTTTGGAAAAGGCTTCATGCAGCAGGAGTCAGCTGAGTCATGGCTTGTCTTTGGAGTTGTGTACCAAGGTCACCTCCACTGCTCAGCAGCAGGGGCCTCCAAAGTTGGCTTCTAGAAACTCTCCATCTAGGAAGCTCTAGGTTAGCGTTAGTATGTGGGCAAGAGAAAGCTCATGCCACGAAGTCCTCCTGGGGTAGCACTGCCTCTTACTTCACTGACTGTCTGTTTCCTTCACTGGGCTAATGGTGACTATCACTCCCTGGTGCGTCTGTGACTTTAATAGACTCCATGAACATGAGGCCTGCTCCACCCAGCTCTGTGCTTGAAGACTCGAGGCCAGAGCCCAGGACTCCAGGCCCCTGATGGGTTACAAGAAATGAACAAAGGACAATTCTCTGGAGTCCAGGAGACTGGAGAATTTCTCGACTGGTCTTCATTTCATGATGTTCCAATGATCATCATCGCTATTATTTTATCGTCAACTCCATGTGAGGTCAGGACTCCTGGCTTATAGTTAGGAGATCGGAGTTTGCTGTCTGAAGTTGCTCAGTCAGTGTGGGAGATGTTGGCCACATGCACTTATGTTAATGAAAGCTAATTTAAATGAAATAAAATTCGGATCTGGGCTTTCCCCAGTCCTTCCCCTGTATTAGTTACGATCTCAGGAGTTCTGTAGGCAATGATGGCCGGTGGCTTCTGTTTTGGCCCTCGTGGTGTGGGATGCTTTTGACCACGCAGCCAGACGTGCCAGGACATGCATGCTGTCAGAAGTATCTCTGCATGCTCACATGGGCGGAGGAGAACCAACAGTCATATTTTTCTAATTTCTGGTCCACGGTGCTTTCCTGGGTCCCCTGGGTAGTTTCAGGTGCCCCAAGGGAGGAGGGAAGGCTGCACTCCTCTTCTTTAGGCCAAGTTTGGCTGACAGAGGACTTTCTCTGGCTGCTAGGTCTGTGTCTCAGAGAGTCAGTTCCACACTGGTCACCATCCACAGAACCTCCATCCCTGGATGCTCACATAGCACTGCTGGCCTTGTGTCCTCTGTGGAAAGTTCACTTTTAGGGCTCCTCCTCCCTGAGACTCGGCAGTCCGGATTTACCTATTTGCCCATTCTGAGGGTTGCTGCAAGGAAAAACCTGTGGAGAAACTTGACGAAGGAGGGTTTATTCTGGCTCATCGCCTAATGCGGCTGATAACTGGCTACCAGCATCAGCAAGCAGGGAGAAGGACCATTCAACTCACTCTATGTATATGTGTTTGGAGATAGGGTCCACAGCTAGTCTGGGACTCTCTATGTAGACCAGGCTGGCCTCAAACTCATAAAGATCTACCCGCTTCTGCCTCTTAAGTTCTGGAATGAGAGGCATGTTCCAGCACACCCTGGAGGGCTTTCTTCTTAGGCCATTCAGGAGCTCAGCCCCTCAAACGTGGAGGTGACATCTGCCCTGAGGGTGGACCTCCTCCCTCAGGCAATCCCATCTAGAACGTTCCTCACAGACCTGACAAGCCCAGAGTTTTCCTTCTAGTTGATTCTAGAGTCTCTTAGGCTGACAGCAGTAGCCATAAGTATTTACCCTCCTGTCGCCTAGATGGGGGCGGTGAGGGGCAGACTCAGCTCTGCCCCCTCAGGATAGGGAGTTCTGATTCTCTCACAGGAGCAGGACGGACTGTCACTTCCACATAGGTAGTGGGTGTAGTAGACTTGCAACGAGGCTCAGCTGCTTCTGAAATAAAGTAAAAAGCCAGGGCTCTTGTCCATGTAATTCGTTTTATGGATGTTGCCTGAGACTGAATGCTCATGTTCCCCATACATTGGCCTCCCTTCTCAGGTGAAGATATGTGTGGTTGTATGGTCTGTGTGTGTGTGTGTATGTGTTGTGTGTTGTGTGTGTAGTATGTGTGTGATGCACGGTATGTGTATATGTGTGCATGTTGTGTGTGTGTGTGTGTGTATGTTGATGTGTTGTGATGTGTGCGCCGTTGTATTGGCATTTTGTGTGTCTGTGTGTATCTGTGGTATGTGTGTGTGTAGTATGTGTATATGTGTGGTATATGTGTGCTTGCATGCATGTGTGTGTCTCTATGTGTATTTGGGAGGTTGTGTGTGCATTCATGTGTGTGCTCTGTGTGTATGTGGGGTGCGTGTGTGTGTATGTGTGTGTGTGTGGTGTGTATGTGTGTGCTTTTGGTAGATGACCCATCCTGAGAGCCTCATTTGTGGATTAACACTCTTGTAGAAGCTCCATCCAACTCTTTCTCTTAATATTACATTCACTTGTTAATGCTATTTCATCTTATGGTATTAAAAAAGTAAACCATTAAGTCAAAGAAATTTTAGAAAGATATAATTACAGACTTTGACTTAGAAAAGACAGATTTATATATACAGAGGTTAAGATGGCTGGATGTTTGCAGATAGAACACAGAACGAAGACAGAGCCTGGGCTTACTGGGCTCTAACTTTACAGTCTTGGGCTTCTAGCTTTGCCATGGAGGGAGGTCAGTGCCTGTTGGTGGCAGGCCACCCAGTCTAAAGTGACTTGATCGAATCCTGAACACACTAAGCCACCATGAGGCTCAGTGATGGCAGGGCCTTTGTCCAAGTTCAGAGGAGTGTTCTGCTCCTATCTCAGGGTCTCAGGAAGGTCTTTTAAGAAAATCCTCTTTCCTGGCCGACGGTGGTGGCGCATGCCTTTAATCCCAGCACTTGGGAGGCAGAGGCAGGCAGATTTCTGAGTTCGAGGCCAGCCTGGTCTACAGAGTGAGTTCCAGGACAGCCAGGGCTAACAGAGAAACCCTGTCTCGGAAAACCAAAAAAAAAAAAAAAAAAAAAAGAAAAAGAAAAAGAAAATCCTCTTTCCCTTTCAACCTCAATACCCCCTGTCTGTGAGCGATCCTATCCTCCTTGGGGCTGTGCTGAGCCTATCGGGATGAGAAATGGTGTGAGAATACGCTCCTGAGAGATACGGAAGGTTCCAGCTGTCTGGGAGGGATCCACAGGCTGGCTGGCTACTCCGCTTCTACTCCTCCTGGCCTCAGGTGTCAAGTTTTCTCCTCTCCTCTCCCCCATCTCGGCCTCTTCATTTCTAGGTTGCCTTTGGCTCATGGCTGTAGCTTCCTGTCTGTCTGGTCTCCTGGCCACTTCCCATGTCCCTTTTCCAAAAGCCAGAACGTCCTTGCTGTAACCTACCCAGGATCTCAGCTCCCTGGTAGGTGGGACAGATGCTGGGCAGGAGTAGTTCTAAGAACTCATCCTTAGGAATGATTTTAAGGCTGGACATGTCATGTGGGTTCAGGAGCACAGACCAGAACTGCAGGAGGAAACCATGTGTGTGAGTGAGTGTCTGGCCACCCCGCTTGCAGCTGAGCCTTTAGTCCTTATGTGACCCTTGGGCTTCCGCAGTCTGGCTTGCTGCCCTCAAGGCCTTTCCTTCTTGCTGTCCCCAACCCCCTCCACACACTTGATCATTTTCTTCACCTCTCTCCTCCAACTAACATCTGTATGAAGCCCCTCCCACTCTGTACATCCATAGACAACATCCTATCCTTCCTGTCTCAACTGTCACCTGTCTCAGGCAATTTAGGGTGTGTGTCACCCTCTGCTTTCCACGTGCTGATGTGTGTGCACTGATATTATCATCCTGCATGGTCTGCAGTGGCGTGGGTCAGCGTGAGCCGGGTTGCTGTGAGTAGAAGGAGAGAAGAAAGTCTAGACAGACGGCTGGACTGTGGAAATACTGACGGTGCCTTGAGGCGTTTCTCCTACCCTTGGGGTCCCTTCTTCCTTTGCTGGACAACATTCTTTACAGACCACTCCACTTTCTTCTCCTGGTGAACACGGCATGTGCAGCTGCTGAGGGGCTTTGCTGCCCCAAGTGTGATAGGTGCTCCCTGTGACTCAGTCACTAGAGGCCAGAGGCAGTGTGTCCCAGAACAGGTGGCTCCAGGCCTGACTACAGAAAGGACTTTCTAGGCATAGAGGGTGAGTCAGGGCTTCAGTTACAGGATGGCCGAGAACACCAGGCCACTTCTCACTTCCTCTACATGCAAATGCTATAGCGGGAGGGGTGTTCCTGTCCAGGAGTGGGTTCTGAGTATCTTCTGGATTATAGGTAAGTACTAGGCGTGTCTTGCCATGCACCCCATGGTGACACTTCTGCATGCAAAGATGCCCTATTCATTTACAGTTACCCAGCTACTGACAACCACTAGGAGCTGTGGAGCACTGGGAGCCCGCCTGATTCTCCATCCCTCACCCTGAGGAGACATTATCTTAGCTCCGTTCCTGTACAGACCAGTAAAATGAAGCCCCCAGAAGCTCGGTTACATTCCCAGGTTCACGTGGTTAGTGGGTGGCCCACTCCAGGTTCACTGTGGCCTCCTGGCCCTAACCCTGAAGACAGCATAGCTCGGCCTTTCAGATCGTCAAGGAGGCGGCTGTGGGAAGCAGGGATGAGCCTCTCCTTCTTGTTTCTAGTGCCCTGGAGTTTTCTCTGCCTCCGTATGTTAAAAAGAAAGAAAACAATGTAACGACAACAACACAGAGAAACTTAGATCATTTTGGAAAAAAAAAAATACAAAAAAAAAAAGTCTGACTTATGTGAAATTTAATTTAATTTATTTTTATACCAGCAGCTGTCAGTTCAAAGAACAACAACAAAGTAACCATCTGCGCTTAATTTCATCAATCCACGGTCGATGGTCACGTGAGCAGGGCTTTTGGACTAAGGCAGAGCACGTGGCCATGTCTCAGCCCACCTCCCCACCCCCCAGGTCCTCTGTCCAGGCGGGAAGGAGAGCTGGTGGCCAGATTTAGGGGTGGAGAGACTTGGCACCGGGGAGGAAAAGCAGGTGGTTGTTCAGACAGTAACCCCAGATCCCTTCCTTTGTTTGGTCTCACTGTGTCATTGTGGGTGAGCCCTGCTGAACAGGTCGGGTAACTGAGTCTCAAAGGTTCCCTCCTTCATCTAAGCAGACGGAATCAGACCCTGGTTTGTTCAATTCCTAAATATACATTCTTATGGGCACACTGCATGTGAACCCTTCAGAGTGTTCCTGAGCTTGACGCTATGATCAAAAACGAAAAAGAAAAGAAAGGCTGTGGGGCCAGAGGGCTTGTGTCTACTGGGAGCCTGGAAGGATGAAGGGGGACCCAGCTGAGGTTTGTAGCGGCACACAGCCTCGAACCCGGCACTGGGCGAGGCTTCAACGGGACCATTAGGAGTTCAAATCTATCTTTGTCTACACAGTGAGCTTAAGTGATATCAGTCTGCATGATACCCTGTCTCAAACTCAGCAAAACAACCACACACACACACACTACACACACACACACACACAGAGAGAGAGGAAGAGAGAGAGAGAGAGAGAGAAGAAGAAGAGAGAGACAGAGAGAGACAGAGAGAGACAGAGAGAGACAGAGAGACAGAGAGAGACAGAGAGAGACAGAGAGAGACAGAGAGACAGAGAGAGTTTTCTAGCCTTCTAGCAACAGGGTGAATACCCATTCTCTAGCTAAGCTGCACACAGCTTGCTGCTGACCTCCAAGTAGGGTAGGAAGAGGTGGCCTTTGCTGCCCAAGGCTAGCCCATTTGGGGCTTCCTTTTCAAATGCATCTCCTTGGTAGATCTTATGCCTGGTGGTTGCTGCCTTCCTTTCTACCATACATGCCTAGAACCATGATTCACTCAACACAGAGGGAACTTGACTACAGTAAACCACATTGTTCTTAAACAATGCCCAGTCTTCCCAGGGTACGGAGCTCTGTCAAATCTGGGAAACCTTGTCCCAAAGGAAAGACCTCACCTTCAGGGCTAACCTCAGAAGACTGGAGCTTAGCCGTGCCTCATGGCACACGAAGACATGGACTTCCAAAGGCACACACAGGGTCAGCTATGGGACTAGCCTGGAGTGAAGGTCTTAAAGCACCTTCTGTCCCTTCCCAAGGTGCAGCCTCTGACTTTGCCATGGTCAGCTTGTCACCAACCACATTAGCCTACCCTCTCTAAAGCGCATTATGGTTCTGAAGTTCTCCAAGGGTTGTTGCCTTAGATTCAGGGAACGGACACTAGGTTTGAGAGGACCCAGTTCCATGGCGTACTGGAGAGAGTGTGACTTGGGCAGAGCCTTCCTCACCTTTAGCAAAAGACGACTCTCAGCACTGAGGAGTCTCTGGAGGGCCGCCTGGCAAATCCTGGCTCTGTTTACTGCGGAGTGATGAGAGGTAGGAGCGAGCGAGTCAGAAATACAGATCAAGAGAGTTACATTTTTCGATTTGCCATATTAAAGAGAAGGGGGGGGGATGCTTGCCAATTGGCTTGTCATCTTCTCATTAAATAACAGATGGCGGCTGAGTCATGGCTCCGCCAGCCGGGACGCTGCTGGTCTGCTGGCTCCCTTGCTGGGGCCCAGCCACTCACTCAGGACGAGGGGGCCTGTGGGGGGCAGAGGAGGAGGAAGTCTCACTTCTACCTCCTCCTCCAAAGCCTCCTCTGCCTCTCCCCAACATGCCAGCTCTGAAATCCCGAATAACCCACCCACTCTGTTTATTGTTCCCTTAAAAACGGTCCCCAAGAGCCCCATGCACCCTGGGCTGGGGACAGCCTGTACACTACAAAGGCCAGGCCTGATCAGGGAGTTTGAAATAGGCAAGAAGACAGTCCATGAGGTCATGAGATCAGTGTATTGATGAGGGGTCCAAGGCCTCAGGTGAATGAGACCAGGATCAATGCAGTCCTAGGCGAGGGTTTTTTTCCCTTTAGGGACCCCCGAGACAAGCCACCCTGGAAGATGGCTGAGTGGTTTACTGTGAGACCTCTTTCTTTCTCTCTCTCCTTTCTTTACATTCTGCTTCCAATAGCCCTTCCCACACACCTCTCAGCATACACCTGTAGGCCCCTACCTGACAAGCTCAAGTAGGCTGAGACTATCCTTCCAGGAGCTGAGGTCCAACAGCGGTGACTGTATGTAGTTGGTCTGTTGTCTCTACATTGCTGCTTTTGGGTCTCAGAATATAGACTGGGTGTGGTCATGTCTTGTACATTACATTCTGTCCCCATGGAGCTTGTGACTGGCAAATACTCACCCTAAGGTGCTGGCTATACCTTAGTGTTCTCTTGGTAGGAGTTTGGTGAGTGAAGGGGCCATTATGATAGGCTGGTGACTTCAAATGAGGTCTCTGTGTGTGTGTGTGTGTGTGTGTGTGTGTGTATGTGTGTGTGTTGAGCATTTACAGGCACAGATATAGTTGTGTGCATATGTGGAGGCCAGAAGACAGCTTTGGATATTATTCTTTGTTTGTTGTTGTTGTTTGTTTGCTTGATTTTTGAGATAAGGTTTCTCTGTATAACCTTGGCTGTCCTGGAACTTGCTCTGTAGCTGGCCTTGAATTCACAAGATTCACCTGCCTCTGTCTCTGGAGCACCGAGGTTAAAAGTGTGCACTACCACTGCTGGCTGTGGATATTATCCTTTAGAAATACCTTCCACTCTCTTTGAAATAGGTTCCCTCATGGGCTTTGAAGATCAATATTTAGACTGGTTGGCCTGTGAGGTCCAGGAATCCTCCTGTCTCAGCTTCTCGAGGCTGAGATTACAAGTATGTGTCACGACTGTTGGCATTTTCATGCTGGTTTTCTGAGTCACATGGGGTCCTCATGCTCATGAGGGGAGTGTTTTATGCATTGGGATGTCTCCCCAGCCTGAATGACATCCTTTTTAAGGAGTAATGAGGACCATCTAGATTCTCAACCCACACTCTGCTGACTCCCTTCAGTTATGACCCAGGCTCATTTCAGACTTAGGCCTGAAAGCTGAGAGGTCTTATCTCTTCAGGACACAAGGCGCTGGAGCTCTGAGACACAAAAGCTCCAGCTCTGGCCTCTGTCTGGCTGCAATAAAATCCTGCAATAAAATTCTGTTGGTCAGGCAGCCCCTTCTCCAACCTGGGCATAGACTCCAGGGTCAGCCCAGACTAAGCAAGTCAGTGTGAGCTTTTGAAGACGCACCTGGGCTCTAGCCTATCATAAGTGTGTGCTTTGTGGAGGTCGTGAAGCTGTTGGTTGATTTTAATGTTCATCTTTACGTGATCTAGAATCACTGGGGAAGAGAGTGTCATAAGAGACTGCTCAGATCAGGTTGGCCAGTGCGGGGCCTTCTTATTTACATCCATTGATGTCTAAAATTGGGCAGTGCTATTCATTCTCTTGGTTTGGGTCCCAGATTCTATAAAAATGGAGGAAGTGAGCTGAGGACCAGCATGCGTCATTTCTCTCTCCTCTCTTGACTGGGGCTGTGGTGTGACCAGCTGCTTCACACTCCTGCCTTGACTTCCCTGCTATGGTGGACAATGCCTGGAACTGTGAGCTGAGTAAGCCCTTCCCCCGCAAGCTGCTTTTTGTCAGGGTGTTTTTATCACAGCAGTGGAAATGAAGCTGAGACAGAAACCATGACTTCTATCTATCTATCTATCTATCTATCTATCTATCTATCTATCTATCTAAAATTTAGAAATTATTTACTGGGGCTGGGGAGATAATTCAGCTGTTAAGAGTGTGCACTGTTCTTACAAAAGACTTGTTTGCTATCCAGCACCCACAATTGCCTATGACTCCAGCTCCAGGTGATTGGACAGCATGTGCTGGCCTTCAAAGGAGCTGAACTCATGTGCATAAACAGGCACACACACACATACATACACACATGTAACACATACACACATCAACACATATGCACACACATACACACAGACACACATGCACACACACATACACTCATACACATACACATATACTCATACACTCATATGCACACATGTATACATACATATACATATGCACACACATATACACAGACACATATAGACTCATATACATAGAGAACACACAGACACACATGCACACACACATACACACATGTATATACACATATACACACATACATACACATATGCACACACATACACACATACACACAGACACACATGCACACACACTTACACTCATACACACATACATACACATACCCTCATATACACACATGTATACATACATATACATATGCACACACATATACACAGACACATATAGACTCATATACACAGAGACACACACATACACACATGCACACACACATACACACATGTATATACACATATACACACATACATACACATATGCACACACATACACACAGACACACATGCACACACACAGACACACATGCACACACACATACACTCTCATACACATACACTCATACACTCATATGCACACATGTATACATACATATACATATGCACACACATATACACAGACACATATAGACTCATATACACAGAGACACACACATACACACACACATGCACATGCTTACACACACACACATGCACACACACACATGCACACACACATACATGCACACACACATACACTCATATACACACATGCATACATATATACACACAGACACAGACACACAGGCACAAACATTTAAACATAAAAAAAAACCTTAATTAAAAATGTATCATAGTTGTGCATGTGTATGATGTGGGGGCCAGACACATGCCACAGTATGTGTGCGACGGTCAGAGGACAATTTTACAGAGTCAGTTCTCTCCGTTCACCTTTGTATAGGTCCTGCGGATTGAATTTAGGCCACCAGGCTTGTGTGGTGTCATTTACTGGCTTACAGGCTTGTTACTTACAGGCTTGCTACTTACTGAGCGATTTCACTGGCCAGGCACCATGGCCTTTGAAATCTCAACTCTTCAGTCAATGCTTGGGTTGAGGCCCCACGCTGGGTTCTCTTGTACACAGCATGGGGGTCTAGTCTAACCCTCGTCTCTTCCCTACCTGAGCTTAGAAGAGTGAGTCCACATGGCCAGGCTCACAAGGAGGCCTGCAGATCTGACCAGAGGGTCTCGGCCCAGGTCATAAGTGCCCAGAGAGGGAATGGTGAGTGTCTGTGTTACCAGGCTCCCTCCAGAGGATGGATGCAAGGACCTGGGGATACAGCTGTGACTGTTTTTTCATGGTGGTGCTCTGTTCCTGCCCTCCAAGGGGGATACGTGGTGGGCTGTGTCTGGCACTGCCTGTCCTCAACTGGAAATGGCCAGTAGCCTTCAAGCCCTCAGGCCCCAGAGTTCCTGTCTGACCTGAAACTCCAGGCTGTCTGCCCCGACCTTTTCCACTCCCTTTGTCTGCAGGTTGAATTATGAAATTCTTTGCATTTTTTTTTGTGTGTGTGCAGAACATCTGGTCTGGTTGATCTAAACCCCTGATGAATGGGCGCCCAGGTCTCTTCCTGTCTATGCTCCCTGGCCTGCGTTTCCCACCTGTTTGAAATTAATATTCCTGGGTATAAATTGTGGCATGTCCTGTGGCTGTACCATGACCTGGCTTCCCTCCAGACAGCCTCACTGTGCGAGCAGGCCAGTGGATGGGGTGGATGAGAGTCCTGACGGCTTGGGATGCTGAGTAGGTCCTGTGATCTCAGCTGACCACCCTCTGGTGTCTCAGCATCCTCCCACCACCCTGATGTTTCCTAGACACCTGGACTTACCACATCAGAAAGTCATCTCCATCCTTATACCTGTTCCTCTGGGCTTTCTAAGATGCTCTCCAATTTCCACCTAAGTCAGCAGAGATTGTGCATCTCCATCCCCACCCCCAAATGCCTGGATTTACCCCCTGGAGAGATCCAGCATCTTCCCTCTTGTGTCTACCCCACCCCCCACTCCTGCTTGCCTTCAAGCTGTTGAAAGGACTCTTTGATTCCCTTGTCTCTAACGCCTCTCTCAGCCGTGCTGCAGATGGCCACCAGAGTCATCTTCCTGTGGCACAAATCTAATAATGCCTCCCTCTGGCTGTCCTTTGTCCTAGGGATGGAACCTTTGCTTGGAGACTGCTTACCGAGTCCTCCCAGCTCGGGGCAGGCCTCTATCCTGCCTGCTTCCGGCTTGGCTCCCTGCCATAGGGAACCACTCCCCCTGTTCTGCTCTGGAAGGCCCTACCTGCTCTCTGGGGGTTCCAGAGACTTCAGGGACCCCTCCCAGGCAGGAGCATTTCTTTGCTTACCAGTGTCTGGTACAGTAGTTCTCCCATTACAGGTTCTTTCAGATACCCAACGACTATCCAAAAACATATGAATGATATGGATATGGATATGGATATGGATATGGATATGGAAGAGATTTGTATGGAATGGAAGAGATAAGCAATGTATGTTTCACATGTTAAGTATCAATCTCTGGCCTCCATATGTGTATACATATGTACACAATACACTACAGACCTCTTGGGTGGACCTGTTCCAGCCTACTGGAACACGAAGATTCCTGGTTTCAGTGTGTTCTCGCTTTATATACTAACCACCCAACAGTAACACTGCCTGAAGACACAAGATGGCCAGGAGCAGGTGATCTTACTCTGATGTATTTTGAGGTCATCTGTGGTGTTTTGTGTGTGTTTGTAAGGCCTGTGTCATTCATGTCAACTCAGCTCATCACGCAAGCCATCACCCAGGACCACCACATGTCACAGCAGAAGTGACAGTGCACTTTGCTACCTGGTGAGTGATATACAGATACACACACATAGACATACACATAGACACCCACAGACACACACCCACAGACACACACCCACAGACACACACACAGACAGACACACACCCACAGACACACACACAGACAGACACACAGAGACACACACACATACATATACACACACAGGCACACACACAGAGACCCACCACATACATATACACAACGGGCACACACACACAGATACACAAGGGCACACACTTTCACACACAGACACATACAAATATTCACATACATATACAAAACACACAAAGACACACAGACACACACAGAGATATACACACATGGACACACACATTTACATACAGATACACACACATAGACATACACATAGACACCCACAGACACACACCCACAGACACACACACAGAGACCCACACACATACATATACACACACGGGCACACACACACAGATACACACACAAGGGCACACACTTTCACACACAGACACATACAAATATTCACATACATATACAAAACACACAAAGACACACAGATACACACAGAGATATACACACATGGACACACACATTTACATACAGATACACACACAGAGACAGACATATACATACACACAGACACACCAACATACACACACATATACACACATGGGCACAAACTTTCACACAACATATACACACACACATATATATACACACACAGGTACACACAGAGACACAGACACATAGACATACAGACACATATACATATAAAGAAACACACACACATATACACACAGACACATGCAACACACAGACACACACAGACACACACAACACACAGACACACAGACGCATACAGATACATACAACACAACAGACACACACACAGTATCTATTGGGATTTCTTCATCTAGCTGTACAAGATTCCGTTTTGATTATAGCAACAGCTGGCGTTACCTTAAACCAAGGGTCAGTAAACCACACCCAGCCCACGCCTGCCTTTATAGATCGAGTTTTACTGGAACGAACACATGTCTCTGCATCCGCATGTTGTCCACGGCTGCTGTCACACTGCACTGGCAGAGCTGAGTAGCTCTGATGGAGACTTGTGACCCATAAAGCTGAAGATACCCACTTGATAGGAAATGCTTGTTAGAGGAAGCTTTGAAGGAAACACAGCTTCCTGCAGTAGCTACGGCTGGGGGCTCTGTTCCTATACCTCATGGCACCAAGACTGTCTTTCTCATTTGCATAAAACTCCCGGGTCAAAAGAGAATGCTTTCCAGACACACTTCAGACTGTTGTGTTGCCTGGTGATGAGTTGTTGGATAACATAGGTGTCTAGGTAAATGGTCATTGCCAGCATGATTAGATTAAGAGGCACCTTGATAGAGCTAGCATTAATGAGACACACCCTTGGGTGCGTCTTTGAGGGCATTTAGCGAAAGAATTAACTGAGTGAGCAAGACAGACCCTGAATGTCACCAGCACCATCCTCTGGGCTGGGGTCCTGGACTGAATCAAAAAGGAAAAGAAGAAATCGGCTGAGTGGTAGCATCCCTTTCTCTCTGCTCACTGTTCTGCTGAGATGTGAGCAAGCAGCTTCACACTCCCATAGCTACAGAGCTGCCTGGTCACACAGAGCATCCCGTGGATGAGGAAACCATGGTGGACCCCATTGAAAACCACATGACCATACCAAATGTCACAAGAACCCTAAAAAAGTCCAGTGTGTTCTACAGAGCCTTGTGCCCTCTTGCACCTCAGAGAAGAGTGCTCAGGGTGAAGTTGAATGCACAGGATAAAAGGGGGAGGGATGGGTAAAAATAGACAGATGGCTTTGGACAATGTGTCTTTCCACTCACATAAGATGCTTTACAGTTCAGGCAAGCTGAGCTGTATAAACAAATTGCACTAAAGCCAAGGTGAGCCAGACAGATACCTGCTGGGAGACAGTTCTTCATTAGACTCAGTCAGATTAAACACACATGTAGTAGCTAACTCTCAAGTAGTTACTTTTACTCCAAATGTCACGAGGCTGTAATCTCCTCCCCACCCCACTCCAGCACCACCATGGAGTTAGAGAAGAAGAGTTACAGATTCCCTGTGCCCAGGGCAGGTCTACAACCAGGGAACTCAGGAATGCAGAGCTCCGTCTACCATCCTCCTAGTGCCTTTAAAGCCCGGGTGACATCACACCTGGCTCATAGAGATGATGACGATGTCTGAGTTGCAAGGAGCATCTTTCAGTAGGCCACCTTTCTCTTGGTAGGTGTGAGGAACTGAGGCCACAGAGAAATGGTGCCGCCCAGATCACATGAGTCTGTTTCTCAATTCTCCGGGGAGTTACCTAAATACGAGGTGATGGATTGCCCACATGAACCCAGGGCTCAGGGCCTGGCGCTTGGCAGAGTGCTGTGTTTGGAAGCCTGAGGTCACGCCGAGGGGAGGCAAAGCCATCTTCCACACCTTCACTTTGCCAATGGGGAAGCACAGGTCCAGAGGGTAGACACTTGGAGACTGGGACCCAGCTTAGACTCACTATACCACAAGTCACACGCTCCCCTTCGTCCCAGTTCTCCTACCCTCTCCATGTCCCCATCGGGCTTGTCAGAGCAGGACACTCTCGCAGAGCAGCCCCCAGAGACCTGCTAGCCCGTAAGTGGATGGAGATAGACTCCTTGGACACTAGGCTCACCCGGTGTCTGGTCAACCATTGTTGAATTCTTTCCATGGATCCACACGTGTCCAGTTCCATCATTGGCCTCCAGAGCCAACGTGGAGGACTTAAGAACACTCTGCCAGGCACTTTTCTTCAGGCAAATGGAGTCACCTTGAATCATGCCAGGTAATCAAGACAGTCTCAGTCATGAGACTTCACCTCATCCCTGTGCTAGGAGAGTGGTGGGTCCTGTTTGTACTCCTGCAACTGCCCCTTGGCTTAACTGAAGAGCCCCAGAATTAGACAGGCCTGGTATGATAGTTACTGGAACCCTCTTCATGGGTCCTGCCTCCTCTGGGACTGTGATGGTTTGTATATGCTCAGCCCAGGAAGTGGCACTCGTAGAAGGTGTGGTCTTGTTGGAGTAGGTGTGTCACTGTGAGTGTGGGCTTTAAGACCCTCACCCTAGCTGCCTGGAAGCCAGTATCTGCTAGCAGTCCTCAGATGAAGATGTAGACCTCTCAGCTCCTCCTGCACCATGCCTGCCTGGATGCTGCCATGCTTCCGCCATGATGATAACGAACTGAACCTCTGAACCTGTAAGCCAGCCCCAATTAAATGTTGTCCTTTCTAAGACTTGCCTTGGTCATGGTGTCTGTTCATAGCAGTAAAACCCAAACTAAGGCAGGGACAGATCTTCCTGGTTCAACCATAGTGGAAGTCTGTCTCTGACCTGTCACCCAGAGTGGCTCCATGCTTGGTTTGCCTTTATTGAGGCTCTGTGGCTTCCTTATGCTCTGTGCACACAAAGGGGTCTCCAACAGTCCTGGGCTCTGTACCTCAGGGCACTGTCTCTTTCTGCGTCTCAGGAAGATCATGTCACAGGTGTGTGACAATTCCTGCTCCTCACATTCTGCTCAGTGCCCCCTCCCCCAAGTAGAAAGGAGTTCAGGCCACACAGACCGAGTCCAACATTCACACATACAAGTGTTGCTGTCTCCGCCAGTCGGTCAGGATGTGTACTCGGCATACATCTCTGTCAGCTTTTATACCAATCAGGCTCAAAGCTCCTTTTCCGTGAGGATCCCTGATCAATGTACGCTTCCCTTCCTAAAGCTTCTGGTCATGAGCAAAGAGCTTGAGATGTGGACTCTATCAAAACCCAGAGAGTGCATCTCCATCGGCAGGTCTCAGTCTGTGTGGCAGCCGTTCTAGAAGGTTGGTCCTACAGTCCAATCACTGGTACTTACAAGGACATCGTTTTAGATTTTCCTTTTTAAAACTGTATTTAAGTTCTTCTTCTTCTTCTTCTTCTTCTTCTTCTTCTTCTTCTTCTTCTTCTTCTTTTTCTTCTTCGAAACAGGGTTTCTCTGTGTAGCCCTGGCTGTCCTGGAACTCACTCTGTAGACGAGGCTGGTCTCAAACTCAGAAAGCCTCTTGCCTCTGCCTCCCAAGTGCTGGGATTAAAGGCGTGTGCCACCACGGGACATCTTTTTTTAACCCTTTCTCCCCCTGCCACTTGGAGTGTGAATGTAATGGTTGAAACAGTAGCAGAGTCTTAAAGGCACGTGGTGTGTGTGTGCGCTCGCGCTCACATGCTTGCCACTGAGAGCGTATGGAAGTCAGAGGACAACAACTTGTCAGAGGTTTTTTGTTTGGTTTTGTTTTGCTTTTTCTTTTATTGTGTAGGTTCTGGGGATTGAACTCTGGTCATAAGGCGTGACAGCAAGCGCCTATACCCACGGACGCAAGCTAGTTTATTTCTAGAGAAGGGCATTGCAGGCTTCGTGGTTCCCTCTTCAGTGGCAGCTGGAGAACCTGTCTTCTCTGGGTCCCATGCAGATTCCTGTGTGCCTACAACCTGCTAATCCGTCTGCTTCTCATAGGAGAGAGAATGGTTTACATGACAGCGACAGAAACTCAAAGCTGGA
The DNA here is from genome assembly GCA_021653895.1 of Mastomys natalensis. Lineage (NCBI taxonomy): Eukaryota > Metazoa > Chordata > Mammalia > Rodentia > Muridae > Mastomys > Mastomys natalensis. The sequence goes on along the minus strand of JAJTUV010002196.1, from coordinate 298,541 downwards.
TTCAAGGGGCATTCCCAGAGTGGGGTACTGAGAGGACACCAAGAGGAGACCACAGGCTCTCGAATCCTGTTACCCAGGGGAACTCTGTCTACTACCACAAACATGAGGATCTGACAGGCCGTGGCTTGCCCAGGGAACCAACAGTGAAGGTCTGCCCACCTCCACATGTGTCTTTTAGTGGAGGAAGCATCAGTTAGAACCACATAGCCAAGATTCTCCCTGCCCCAAAGCATCCAAGGTCATCCCCCCCCCCCCAATAAACCACACTCGTTATGGCAGATTCACATGCTGAGGTGAAATCTGGAAACTATTAGCCACAGGGAAACACCTGTTATAAAAGCCCTCCCCCAGATAGAGATGGAGAGGAACAGCACATGAATGACAGTGTTAGGAGAAGACAACACAGGAAGAGGCGGGCTCACGTTCTCCTGAGGTTGTGTGTGCCTAACAGAAAAAATTACTGGGGCCTGGAGAGTGGCTCAGTGGTTAGTAACACTTGCTGCTCTTGCAGGAGACCCAAGTTAGGTTCCTAGCACCACATCAGCAGCTTATAACCACCTTAACTCCAGCTCCAGGGGGCATGGCGCCCTCTTCTGGCCTCTGTGGGCACTGCATTCACAGCCCATACCCATACTCAGGCACACAGAGACACACATAATTAAAATTAATGAGTTTAAAGAAACGTATTGGGCAAGTTCAAATGAAAAAAAAATGTTTTTAAATATACTGTAACTAGATTTCAACCCAAGGCAGGAAAGACTAATATAATAGTGTGCTTTATAGACTCCAATTTTCTAAGGCAAAACCTATTTAGACATATTTGGAGTAACAGGAATTTGTGGTGAGTTTGATACATTAAGTGAAAGGAAGTCAGTATGGTAGCACACCTCATCTTTAAGTAATCAATGGTGTTGACCAGGAGCATGGGTACAATAGGTCTCAAATGTCCTACCGAATCTCACACACACGCGCACGTGCACACACGCACACATGCTCGTGCGCTGCAATTCACAGGTCACACTTCCTCATTAAATTAAACTACAAGTTACTAAGTTACAAAACTTCCTTATTGACTCTTGGGACACGGACAATGTAACCTTAATTTTTTTTTCAAATCTTATTTTTGTTTTTTGTTTTTGTTTTTTTTCGAGACAGGGTTTCTCTGTACAGCCCTGGCTGTCCTGGAACTCACTTGGTAGACCAGGCTGGCCTCGAACTCAGAAATCCGCCTAGCCTCTGCCTCCCAAGTGCTGGGATTAAAGGCGTGCGCCACCACTGCCCGGCTCAAATCTTTTTTTTTTTTTTTTTTTTGGTTTTTTTCGAGACAGGTTCTTTGTGTAGCCCACGGTGTCTGGAATCACTCTGTAGACAGGCGGCCCGAACTCAAAATCCGCCATGCCTCTGCCTCCCAAGTGCTGGGATTAAAGGCGTGCGCCACCACCGCCCGGCTTCAAATCTTATTTTTAATGATGGTTCTTAAACGCTTTAACCTGCCTTGTAACCCATCACCCATCACAGGTAGTGGAAAAGAAAGGATACGGGGGAAGTGGACCTGTTTAGAAAGGTTCTTTGGAGCAATTCCTATCTGTGTTGTCTGGAAATTGGTAGTTCAGTTCACAGATTAGCAGGCAGCAGGAGCCACAAGATCCACTCACAAACACTTCAGGATACACCAGCAGTCCAGCTTGGTAGAGTGGGTTAGGAATAGCTGTGACACGATCTAGCAGAGACGGCCAGGCCTCAGCCTTGGCTTGAGTCAGCCGGAGGGATGTGGAGGACACCAGGAGAAGCTCTCAGCTGTGCCTCTCTCAGGGAAATGAAGATCAGTGAAGATGAGAGACCAGCGGGCACAGCCAGCTGTACCAGCAAGCCAAGCTCTGTCTCTGTCACTCCTGGAGTCCTATTTCTACTCTCCAAACATCACTGTCCTCCACGTGCTTTGCCTCAGCATGAATTTTGCCTGTGCATCTAATTAGCCCAAGTCTGTGGAAGCAGCAAGAAACTGCAACACACCACCTTTTGTTTTTTTCGGTGCTTTTTTTCTCTATGAGGTACCGACAAATGCAACTCAACTACGCAGTGTAAGGCAGACCAATACATGCATGTTGTTAGCAAAGGGTGCTTCATCACGTGTCCTTTCACGTGCTTGCTTTAGCAGAACATCTTTTGTATTTGCTTCAGCAAAACGTTCCTTCATGAGTCCGCCTTAGCCTTTCACACCTGTGTCCACTTTCCAAAACACCATCCAACCGACTTTCCAAAGAACCCTTAAGTTTCCACTTCAGGGATAGAATACAGCAAATTGATTCAAGCACTAAAAAGGTGTCAATAACCTGACTCCAGTTAACTGGTTACTTGCTTTCATTTTCCTCAGACTGGGTATCGTACTCTGTGTTGGCTTTGAACTCCTGACACTGTCGCCTCCACCTCCCAAGTTTTAGAGTCATGTACCTCTGCCAGCATGTCTGGCTTGTGACTCCAGTTAAATCAATCAATCAGTCAGTCAATCAATCAATCTCTACATGCATCAATAGTGCTACAAAAGGAATGTAATTGCAGAGAGTTTATATTTGTGAAATTGTGCCGCTATCCTGAAACTCCAAATGAAAGGGACAATTATGTCACTGCTAAAAGTCACGATTTCTGTTCATGTTTTTTTGCTTTGTTCCTGGTTTTAAGACCGGGTCTCACTATGCTGTCTCGGCTGGCTTTGAACTCACAGAAGCTTGCCTGCCTCAGCCTCCTGAATGGTGATCCGTGCTACCATGCCCAGCTCAGTGTTTTCTATTGATTTTTTTTTTAGGTTATTGTACAAAGTACTGGGTTTCATCATGGCATCTTTATACACATGAAATATACTTTGCAAAGCACCAGTACCCTTTGCTGAGGTGTGATATCCACCATTTCCCCCCACCCCACCCCTTCCCAACTTCCCACTGGGAAAACCCATTGACAAAGTTATAGAAATATTAAAAATTACATTTAAAAAACCCACAAACTTTCAAAAGGGCCAGCAAGATGGTTCAGTTGAAGACCTGAGTTTCATTCCCCAGAATCCACATTGTGGAAGGAGAGAGAACCCATGCCCAGAAGTTGACCTTGACCTCCTCTGTACTGCACCCACACACTTGTAGACAGACAGACAGACACACAGACAGACACACCACACACACACACACACACACCACTTTTCAGCTATAGTTATATAAATTATAACTCCTTCAAGGCATGGAAAGACCTAAAGCAGGCTGTGGAGATGTCTCACAGGATAAGGTACTTGCTCACAAGCATGTAGACACGAATTCAGATCCAACCATTCATGTAAAAGCTGAGTACAGGAGCAACTATCTGCAATCCTAGGGTTGGAGGGTGTGTATTCGTGTGTTGTGTGTGTTGGGTTGTGGAGTGAGCCTGCTGTGTGTGTGATGAGCTGCTGTGTGTGTCTGCTCTGTGTGTGTATGTGTGTGTGTGTGCATGTGTGGTGGGGTGTGTATGTGTGTCTGTTGTGTGTATGTGTCTGCTGTGTATGTGTGTGTGGCATGTGTGTGAGAGAGAGAGAGACAAAGAGACGCAGAGGGACAGAGAGACAGAAACTGAGACAAAGAGTGAAGATCCCTGGAGCTGTCCGGTAAAGTGTCCTCTGTACTGGATTGTTTCCTTCCCCTTGTACAGATTCTAGGTCCTAGCCTCAGGATAGAATGTAAACAATGCGTTGCTCCCCTCCTCCATTTTGTCCCGTCTTCTCCCACTGTCTTTTTCCCACTAATATTTAAATATCATAAGAATTTAACTCCTTGGTCCCCATGTCGGCCATCCCGAGGCTCCGTCTTTTTCCTGCTTTTACAAGTGGATCTGAATTTTCACCCTTCTTCAGGCCGACCTGCTTCTTGTCCAGCCCACTCACCACTTCTGAATCTCAACCCACACTAAGTGATGTCCCCTTCCCCGGGGATCAAAACGCTGTCCTGTGAGCTTGTAGATCATGGGCAGGTGTGAGAGTTCTGGGCAGCCTGACCTTTGCTAACCCAGATGTTTCCAACCACAGACTCTGTGAAGCAGGCTAGTGTGCCTTCCCGGCTGTGTCCTCAGTCAGGGAGCTGTCTTACTTGGTGGGCAGCCTGCTCCTGCTGGTGACTAGGGGACTCTGGTTTTTCTTTGCACTGTGTCTGGTTTTAAGGACAGCACTAATCCCTCCTGCCCAAGTGACATTTTCTTATTCTGCCAAGCACCGGTCTTTTACAAAGCACAGAGCCCTGTGACCTGCTTATAACCACCTCACCTTACGGGGGGGGGGGACACAAGATGGTAGCTCAGAGTCTTTCAGAGTCAGACATGCATCTCGCAGAGATGGGAACAGTAGAGGTGAGACCAGAGTGTAGCTCTTCTAGAGCTGGGTCGTGCCACTTCCGATCACACAGCTCCCGTGGGGTCGTCTCTGCAGGTCTGCTGTAGTGCCTTCACGCACCTGGGTTGGGTGGCGTCTGCTAGCAGGTGCTTTCCTTAGATCGGAGACTCTGAAAGTCTCTGTGTTTTCCACATTCCTGCAACTCTCTTCCTTCCCCGTCTGGAGGGTTTCCAGCTTTGTATTCGGGGGTCCTGCCAAGAACCTTTCAAATGTTCCCCAAGAAAAGGCCAGACCTGCTCAGTGGGCTCTGCGGCTGGCCAGATCCCACCCTCTAGCATGCTGCGTAGAAATAAAACGCGGAGGTGACAAGCAGCTTGGAGAAGTTGAAATGTCAGCGCAACACCCTGAGTCTCCTGTGAGCATGGAACTCGCAGCTGGTAAAGGTTGCCCAGAAAGCAAACTGTTAGATAGGAGCGAGGGAGGTTCCTTGTCTGGGTACTCTGAGCCAGGGGATCCAGTAGAAAACGTTTCCGTGCCAGGAGCCCACCTGACTCAAGCAAGCCTGCACCAAGTGCCAGGAGACTCGTTCTGCTTCTCCACAGAGTTCCAGCTTGGCCAAGTCACTGGTAAGTCCCGGAAGCTCTTTCCTCACCTCTGAGGGGACCTTCCTGGCAGCCCCCTGCCTGACTCCTGACTGGCTGTGGCAGAATCCCTTTGCTTCTTACTACCAGTTTCTTCAAGTGTGAAGATGGACCTGTCTCATCTCTCTATCCAGGGCCTTGCTGGGGGCTGGCACAGGGGTGGCTACTTCATACTTATCCAGTGTGCAAATACCACTTCCAGGAGTCCTGCGTTCTGACTGAGGTCATGTCTATGTGTCCTTTCCTACCCCTCCTGGAAATCATCTTTGTGTAGGCACAACATGGGTGTGTACCAGGGCCCAGTCAAAGCCACCTTGCTCCCTAGGGTGTTGTGGAAGCCACTCCTCTCCTCTTGGATTTGATGTTCTGAGTTTTCAGCCTTGGCCTGAAGGCCCTTATACCACCATTTTAGCTTTTAGGAGCTCCAGGCTTGGCTCTGCCAGCCTTGCAATACAAACACATCCATGAACACATATTCACGTGTGCATGTGTGTACATGTATGTGTGCTTGTGTGTTGTGTGTGTGCATATGTGTGTACATGTGTATGGCATGGTGTACAGATATGTGTTGTGTGAGTGCATGTGTGTGTGTGTGTGGTGTGGGATGTGCGGCTGTGCATGTGCATACATATCTGTATGTTATTCATACAGGCTACCTGATGATGTTTGCATCATGAGTTGTCCTGGCAGACAGGAGAAGGCTTTGCGATCCTGACACCTACTTGTCCTGTCTAGTGCATTTGAGGCAAGATGGTGCATTAGACAATGAAGAGGTAGCTCACCATCAGGGCTGAAGTGCTGTGTTGTGACTATGAGAAGTGGTGAACTGGCAGGGAGGGGACACGCCCTCCATGTCATCTCTTGGTGACTGAGAATGTTTGTGGGCTACTCAGGTCTGATGAGAGCGTGTGTGTTTCATCCTTCTCCAGCCTCCAGCATCCTCTGTGATGCAGGACTTGGTACTCTTCAGCTCTGTGGTAGCGTGTGATGGCGTCCAGTTGCTCTGAATACGCACCAGTTATGAGGAAATTTCATGAGTTTCATGCCCCTTGAGTCCTTCCCATGGAGAGGTAGAGACATGAGCACCCCAGTGTGCCGAGAGTGGCATGTCCAGACGGTGAGTATAATTTAACCCAGGTGTGTCCAGCCACAAGGAGCAGGTGAGGCCAGGTGAGCACCTGGCAAGCTGAGCCAGGAGGCAGAGGGCTGTGGTAAGAGACGGGCTTTCCTCGTAGGCAGTGGGAGCCATGGGTGGGTTTTGATCTAGAGGGTTCTAGGGCTAGAAGGTGAGCCGGTGAGAGAGGCTGGTGTGCCCTCTCCTGAGGGCTAGAGGAAAGTCTTCCCAGCCTGTCAACTTCTCTATCACCTCTTGAGGAAGGTGCAACAGCTCCATTCTTCAGAAGAGGAAACTGAGGTGTATGATATCTGCATGAATTAGCATTCATTGTAATATTGTATGGTTGGTGAGAGGCTGAGCTAGGGCCTGCTTGCTGACTGGGGTCTTTGCAGTTCAGGAGTATAAGTTCTAGGTCCTGGATTCAGGTCTCAGCCAGTTTTCTGGCCCCACTGTGTCTCTGCATATCAAGAGGGTAGGGGTAGGCCTATAAGCCTGGATGACATTCAATGTCCAGGAAGGCCTGCCGCTCTCATGTGTATCTGACACCAGAGCCCTCTTTCCTCCTGGGCAAGTTGCTGCTGTCCTTTACTATGATCGTGCTCCTTACCAGTTTCTTACCCCAAAAATCACATGCATTTGCTAAGACAGCTGAGCCACCATGCCACATGCCAGGCAGTGTAGAGAGTAGGCATTGTCATGGTTCCAGGCTCGGGAATCCCTGATGGAGCTGAGAGAGGTTGGTTCCTTCTGAGCCTCTCAGGGGAGATCTGCTTGAGCCTCTGTCTGGTGCTGGTTTCTGTCTGTCTTCCTCAGAGCTTGGCTTATAGGTGCCTCACTCCATCCCTACTTCGTCTTTATGTGGCATGCTCCCTGTAGGCTGCTTGTGTCTAGGTTCTCCTTTGGAAGGACACCATCACGTTGGATGAAACCCAAGGATACCAATGACCTCATCTTGACTTGTTTACCTTCGAGAATGCTAGTCTGGTTTGTTCTCTGCCTGTGAGCACACAGCCATGGTGTTGGGGGTGACACAGCCAAGGCAGGTGTTTCTGAGAGACAGGGGAGGGTCCCCAGTGGGGAAGGGGACAGGGATGTATGCACGACTGTGTCCATCCAGTTCTGGTCCCTCATGGCTGCTGGCCTGCCCGCAATAGGTATTCTTTGCTGCCTAAGTGAGCGGACACCAGAAGGTATTGAGACGGTGTGCAGAGCTCTGCTCAAGAAATGAAGCCACTTAAAGAGACAGGAAGGAATTTCCCTCCCACCTCCTGAGGCACCATCTTTTAAATGTTGAAAGACCAAACTTCTGGAATCCATCTCCTCCGTCTCCTTGGACCAACCCTTGATCAGCCTGGAGAGTGAGGAGATACCAGCAACATGTTGTGGCTTGTTGGAGGGTTTAACCGGGCGGGCAGACTGGATTCCAGACACTGCCCGGGCCAGCTTTGTGTGAGCTCAGCTGCCATGTAGAATCAGCCCGTCATCCCTCTGTTATTGTCTCAACAATGGAAAGGCGGTTCTTTGAAATCGTGTCTGGTGAGCCACTTTGAAAGTGGTGTTGGAGCCACTTGGTGAACAGCTACAGGTGTGTCCTCATGTCCTGGACTGGTAGAGTTCCGATGGGATCCAGAGCCAGCCAGTTGTAGCTTTCGGGGATACAGACAGGCAGCTGTGTCACCTTTGCTCGGGCCACCCCATCTTGCGCTTTGTCGTAGGTGTCCAATGGTGTGTGTGTGTGTGGTGCCGGGGGTGGGCATCTCACAACTGGCCCACAGAGTTCTCCAGTTGATTTCACAGCTCAGGCATGGCTCTGTTCTGACAAGTAATTTTTTTTTTCCTGTGATGAGCCTCAGTTTCCCTATCTGCGAACATGGGCAAGGATATCAGGCTTAGATATTCATCACAGTGATTCCCGATTTGCAGTTTAGGACTTGGTTTAACTTGACTGCTGTTGGGAGTGTCTGAAGAATTTAAACTCTGTTTGTGTGGAAAATCGGTCACTTCAGCAGTGAGATGACATTGAACCTCACAGCAGGTACAAATTGACCACACACACACACACACACACACACACACACACACATGCTGTGGTCTCGCAAGGGTCTGTTTTGTACAGGCCAGGCAATCAGACAGTTGCGTGTCTCCATCTTGGATTCATCTTGCTTGCTGAAGACCAACTCTCTATATAGTACGATCACCACTACATCAGCATCCTTGAAGACCAGCATCTGTGGGTGCTTCATGTGGGGGAATGCTGTTCTCCGCTTCCTCCATAGGAGACCTTGGCTGCTGTTGATCAAAAGGACAAAAGCTTCTTCTGGGGGACACTGGATCTCAGCTGAGCCTCTCCCGCTTGCTATGGTATTATCCAGGCGTTCTGCTGAGTTCCGAGAGGAGACTGGCCTTTATCTTGACAGGCAGGACCCTGGCCATTGTGAAAAGAAACCTGAAAGTGAAGTGGATGTTTGTGTTTGCAGTGACCTTCTGCAGATGGGCAATAGCTCAGCATTCCCTGCTTTGTCCAGGACACTTGCCGCTCACGGCTACTCGGGTCACAGGTTAGGCTGGTATAGCTTCTGGGAGCTTAGGGGCTTACCACTTCCCCAGCCAGAACTGTATTTCCTTCTGGGTACTTATGCAATTGGCTTATCCTCCGAAGGTTCATGTGCTCCTGGCTTACAATATCTTGCTTTGGGAGCTACATGGAAACACAGAGGAGAAAGGCAGAGCAGCCCAGACTTGTTGGGAAATGTGCCACAAGCACCAGGCTAAGATATGGCTGGATCGGGCTCAGCTAAGATGGCCTGTCTGAGTAGCAGGAAGAACAGCAGAGGAATTGGGTCCAGGGAAGAAGATGGAGAAGAGAGGCTCTGGCTTGAGGAGGTTCTGATGGGAATCCCCTGAGCCTGGCACACGCAGCGGAACACATGCAAGGGATTTGTGCAGAGAGGAAGCGTGTCAGGAAACCAGGCCCCATTCCTAGTCTCTTTTTAAGCTTCCAGATCTGGAGGAATCCAGGGGATTGGAAGAAAAAGAGGCGGCAAGAAGATGAGAAGAAGCCACCGGTGGGGAGAGTTAAATACACATGCACCGATTACACAGAGAGGGCTTTGAAGCAGAATCTTGGTTATCGTTCACGTGAAATTGAGATTGAACTGGGTGTTTGGATGGGGGTGTGTATGATGTCAGCATTCTCAATACACCCAGAACATCAAGAACCGCATTCAGGCAGAAGCAATGCTTCAGAGAAGAAAAGTTACCAGGTCAAAGGCAGAAGCAATGCTTCAGAGAAGAAAAGTTACCAGGTCAAGGGCAGCGGTCTGCTTGGATGCTGGGCTATCCCAGGGTAGCCAGGTGTCCTGGGTGAGGCTAACATTGTATGAATAGACTAAAAACAGGCAGTATGTTCTACGCCACACAGGTAGACCTCTCCTTCAATCCACCAAGGGCCTGAATAGATGAGAAAGACTCCAGACAGAGTCAGGGATGCTTGCCTCATGACCTTTGAGCTGCTTTTCACCTTTTGTTGACTCTGAAGCTGCCTGGATACCCAGACTGCTTGCAGGATCTCTCCGCTGAGGGTCTTGGGAGCAGTCCAGCTCTTTTTGCTGCGAGCACTACTGGCCCACAGCTTCTGGTTTCCCCTGGAGCCGTGACCAACACAGTGGCTGCAGACACAGAATCAAGGCTCCCACGCCCAGTACCTCCAGCAGCCGTAAGTTGTTCGCTGTGGCTGGAACCCAAGTGCTGTCTGGATCATGGAGGGTCTGGCAGGGCCCACGTCAGGCCTTTCTCAGGAGCTGGTCACTGGTCTGTACAGGTGCTGAGTGGCCCTTGGATCTGGGGCTAGAAGGAAGCAGATGATCTTTCTGAAGGGTGGGTTATTCTGTGTTTTAGGGCTGGAGAGATGGCTGAGAGGTTAAGAGCATTTGTTGCTCTTGTAGAGGACTGGAGTGGGGGTAAGGGATTGGTTCCCAGTACTCAACCAGGCGGTTCACAACCACCCAGGATCCAACGCCCTCTCGGGCCTCTATGGGCACTGTGTGCACAAGGTGTACATATATACACACAGGCAAACACACGGAAGATAAAACTAAATAAATCTCTCAATAAAGAAATAATACTCTTTATTTCTTTTCAAGTGGCACAAATGTTATTTTTAATTGTTTATTTATTTACTTACTTACTTACTTACTTACTATTTTTATGTCTATTGTCACTTTTGCATTCACGAATATCTGTGTGACAGTGTCAGAACTCCTGGAGCTGGAGTTACAGGCAGTGGTGAGCTGCCATGTGGGTGCTGGGAATTGAACCCGGGTCCTCTGAACCCAGACATCTCTCTACCCCACAAATGCTATTTTTAAATATAAAGGATGTGACTGTAGTCTGATGCTGCCTGTATTCTAATGCTAAATACTGGTTCCTCAAGATGAGATTGCTTCCCCTCCACCCCCCACATAACCTTTATATACTCTGCTGATGCCATGAGAACCTTCTCCCTAATTTAACTGGTCAATAAGGCTGGAGCCTGTGATTGGGCAGTGGAGGGAGAGAGGTGGGACTGGAGGTTTGAGAGAAGGGGTTTCAGATAAAGAGAGAAGAAGAGGAAGACTGAAGAGGAGGAAGCCGCCATGGACGAGGATTGTGTGGCCAAGAGAAACAGCAAGTAACGATGGCATTATAGCCGGGAGTAAGTCAGTATAGCCCTGGATCTGCTCAATCTAGGCATATGATTTATAAATAAAATATATTATTCTGGCTTATGTGTTTTTATATGGGCCTTTTAAGATTGAAATTCTAACTATATGTGCTGTTGGTAAGACTCCTGTGAACCCACTCCTTCTATGCCATCTTGCTTTGTTCTTGAATTCTCACAGATTATCTTTACATACAGGTCTCCTCCCTTACCCAGAGGGGATGTATAGCCTGCAGAAGGATGCATGCCAAGGTGTTCTTCCGAGGCCCCAACCCAGTGAGAGTAGCAGGTCTTATGTAGACTGTGTTTTTCTTCACTGTTTAGAAATCAGGTGCAGTATGAGAGGAGTAGTAACTGATAAGAGAGGACAATTATAATAACGTGATATAGTAAAACCAACTTGAAACCTAGGAGTTATTTTTGGAATTTTCCAATTAGTATTTTGAGACCAGAGTTGACCTTTTTTTTTATTAGCTTCTTTCTCATGGATGTGACAAAGTATCTGAGTGTTTAGGTCAATTTCAGAGATGCTGTGGTGGAGCAAAACATCACCAAGGTGACATTGCTTTCAGGAACAGCTTCTTCACCTCACAGTGGCCAGGAAGCAGAGAGACAGGAAGAGACAGGTCCAACGACATGACACTCAAAGGCCTAACTTCCTTTAGGTACATCCTACCTTCTAAAGTTTCTACTATGTACCTCTGTCCGTCTGTTCTGGTCTCTGTCTGTCTGTCCTGGCCTCTGTCTGTCTGTCCTGGCATCTGTCTGTCCTGGTGTCTGTCTGTCCTGGCCTCTATCTGTCTGTCCTGGCCTCTATCTGTCTGTCCTGGCCACTATCTGTCTGTCCTGGCCTCTATCTGTCTGTCCTGGCCTCTATCTATCTGTCCTGGTCTCTATCTGTCTGTCCTGGTCTCTTTCTGTCTGTCCTGGGCTCTGTCTGTCCTGGCCTCTGTCTGTCTGTTTTGGTTTCTGTCTGTCTGTCCTGACCTCTGTCTGTCTGTCCTGGCCTCTATCTGTCTGTCCTGGTCTCTATCTGTCTGTCCTGGTCTCTGTCTGTCTGTCCTGGCCTCTATCTGTCCTGGCCTCTGTCTGTCTGTTTTGGTTTCTGTCTGTCTGTCCTGGCCTTCAATAAGAGCCCATGGAGTCATTTCATATCCCATCCATGATGTCATGGGTATCTGCAAGTGCTGCAGGAACCTCGGTAAAGGGTTGCACCATGTAATAGACACTAACTCTTTGAGGATTCGCCTGAGACCAGATCTAAGATGGTGATGCCTTCCTTCTACTGGGGCATCTGTTCTTCTCAGGTGTCCCCACTCCTAAATCTTATGTGTGAATTAAAAACAAATGATTAAATTAAAAGACAAATGATTAAATCTCACCCTGAGTATTAGAGAAGGTTCATTTATTTGTCTTAGTTCTTTGTTTCATGAATGTCTCATCACTTTCCCGGGAACCGGTGAATCAACCTGGAGTGACGGGAATGGGTCCACAGCTTCTGAATGAATGTAAACCTTGCTGGGTGGGGGGCTCCCAACATGCTTTGCCAAAGAGGACACTGAATCTCAGCTCCAACCTCCATGTTCCCCCGTGGTCCAAGAAGGTTGAAGGTCAGCGTTGGCTTGGATGATTTTCCAGATGATTTGACAGTGTTGCTGGAAGGAACGTGTCCAGTTGGGCAGAAGCACCAGGTATGCTGGGTCTGGACCAGAGTGTGGCCAGCCCACACATGTGGGTTCCAGTACTGACTGTGGGTACAGGAGTCTCAGCAGGTGGAAACCTGGTAGGCTATGGATAAGTTAAGAGTCACAGGAGATCAGGAGGCCAGGACCAACGTAAGAACAGGAAGTAGACCTGGGGACACCAGCCAAATGAAACTGGGATAGCTATGCCCTTTGATGAGCCAGCTCACAGGGCAAGGACAGGGCAGCAGGCCCTTGGCTCAGGGTGGCTGGTTCCTCACAAGCCTGCTTTCAAATGCCCCCAGGGGACTGGAATCAGGAAAAGGTATGTCTGGGATGGAGGGGCTATGTGAAGAGACTGTCCCTTCACAGGAGTTCCCAGGCACCTCCTTCTCCTCCAGTCAGGATGCAAACTCCTCAAGCAAGAAAATGCTCCCTGGATCCTTGGAGGGAGCAGAGAAGCGCGGAGTCCTGGGGTTGATGCCAAACCCCAAGTTTGCTCCTTAGGCTGGAGAGAAGAGGAGAGCGGTTAACATATGGGAAAGTCAGCATCCCATTGCTGGGAGCTGCAACTCTTGTTGCAGATGCTTGGAGGCAGCTTGCCCTTCCTGTCCCCTTCCCCTCCCCTCCTTAGCCCAGCCATAGTCTCTAGGATCCAGCTGTGGGTAGGCTCCAGTGATGAACAGTGGGTATGTTCCAGCCCTTGCCTTCAGGGAGCTATGGGGATGGAAGACCAGATAGTGACAGGGGGATGTGACTAGACAGAGAGCATTGGCTTTCAGGAATGATCAAGGAGGGCTCCTGGGAGGCGGTGGCAGGAGAGGTCAGCCGGAATCTGGTTGCATTGGTGGGTTGACAGAGGTGGGCTTCTACCCTGGTGTGCTTCTGAGATGTGTACACGCAAGAGCTTGGAGCTCAGAAGTGCAAGGTGTGTTTTGTTCAGCTTCCTTAGGGTCGATAGTCAGGTGAGGTAAGACACTGGATCCAGGCCTATGGCTCATAAAGATACTTTGATTCTGGAAGGGGCCTCTTTGGTCACCAAGTCAGGTTAGCCAAGAGGGAGATGCTGGGGAAATGTTTGGTGGGTTCACACTGAGCTTCATTTTGGGGAGGAGGCCCTGGGGCTGAGGAGGAGGAGCTTCAAAGGAAGGACAATGACCTCTGTGGCCAGGGTCTGGACTAGAGGGGGGTCAGAGAATCATGTTCCAGATATTCCCCACGACAGACCACCTCCTCTAGGCTCTCAGCATGCTTGGAAGGGGTGAGAGAACATGTGTACAGAGGTGTGTGCATGCGTGTCTGTGTTCAGCCGCAGCAAGCTGCTGGTCGGTAAATACAGCCTATCCTGGAGACTAGAACCTGCACTTTGGCATCAAGTCAGCAGGAGCCGTCCTGGCTTCAGCCCTGTGCCCAGGACTTGATGGTGTACGTGGGTATGGTAACCCACCGAAACATACATAGATTTGCAAGACTGGTAGGCAGACATCAAAGCCACACTGGCTGGGCGGGTCAGGAGTCGTTGACTTGCTAATGGCAATGCCCACTAGTTTTTTTCCTCTGACCAGGCTGGCCTCAGGCTCACAGAAGTCCTCTTGCCTCCCAAATGCTGGGATTAAAAGCATTCACCACTATACCCAGTTTGGCTCTTTTCTTTAGAAGAGGAGACCAAGGCGGGCCAGTGTAACTCTGAACAAGCAGACTGGCATCTGGCAGGAAAGCATTCTAGGGAGTCCAGGGCCTTCACAGAGGGCTGGCTAGGGCTCACATCCCTGTACTTTGACCGGGAAAAAGACCGTGGCCTCTGGGTGAACCTGCGCGCATAGTGGAACGCTCGGCAAAGCCACCAGGAAGTCCCTGGAAGGAATCACCTATCAGTCATCTGGTTTCAGGGGCCAAGGCTGTCCTGCTTTGGACACTGACATGACAGGTCAGAGTTTGGAGGACTTGGGACAGAGCTGGTGCGGAAGCAGAGGCCACATAGGTGGGAGGAGGTGAGAACTCACCTCAGGGGTGTTTTCTCACTTCTACAAGCCTGTACCCTGGCTATAGCCTGTGTGGTCAGCTGCCTGGCCCAGGCTCTGACCTCTCTGCAGCCTCTGTTCCTGGGGGGAGGGGAGGGGCTCTTTTCTGCGTGGGCACAGTGCAGGCCACACTGCAGTCGTCCTGAGGCCTCACTATTGACCTTCTTGTGTCCTTTACAAGTCTCCTGAACCCTTCTTTGAGGCAATCATTTATCTTAGCCCATTCCGTTCAGCTGATCAGGTGAGGCCACCAAGGTGCATTCTCAGGGCTTCCATGCCCACCCCAGTCTTCCTGTGCCAACCACCTGCTCTCTGCACAATGGCTCTGTGCCAGGGATCACCAGCCGCCTCTGTCACCAAAGCCCAGGACCAGGATTTATAAGCTTAAGTGGCGCCCCCTTGTGGCAGGAGCTCACTTGTCATTGATGGACTCTGCTCCACCCACACACAGTTGAAGGGCGGCGGTTTCTGTGAACTTTACAATGGGGTACTGCAGAGTAACTTTTTAATGCTGATTTCAGACTTCAGGTGTTCACCGCAGCTTCGCTTCCGCTGTCATGTGGTGCCACAACAAACCCCCGACAACTGGCAACTGGCTTTCCACAGAATGAGACTTGCATGCTGCTTCGACCTTTCGTTTAAAAAAAAAAAAAAAAAAAATCACAGCCTCCCAAATTATAAATGCAAACCTGAAAGACTTCATTACCAAAGAAATGTTTCTCAGGGGTCTCTCTTAATCCAAAATTGATCTGTGGAGCCTGAGGGGACTCGGACCCACAGCTTGTGAGTGAGACACATAGCCACACACACGTTTTATTTCGTGTTTGTGTTTTGATTTTTGCTTTTGTTTTCCAAGAGTGGGTTTCCTCTGTGTAGCCCTGGCTGCCCTGAAACTCTCTTGGTAGACCAGGCTGGCCCCAGACTCATAGATTGCCTGCCTCTACATCCCAAGTGCTGGGCTTAAAGGTGTGTGTACATTTCCATCCAGATTCCAGACACAAGATTCAACGATGAATTCTGTTCTGAATACTGATTCTCTCTGTCCTCAGTCCGGAGATTTTAGGAGAAACCCAGGATTCCGAGAATTCGGAGTTCAAAGTGAGGATGAGACCAGACATTGTCCTTGAGGTACATGCTGTAGGTGCACAGTAAATGTTTAAATGGGATTGATGTTGTTAAATAGAGTTGCCCATATCCCATCTTTAGACTTGTAAGGCGCCTCTGCCTGGCACCCCGTTCACTTTGTGTTAGTGACTCTGCTATGTTCCCGTTCTGGTTGCCCTGGTAATAACTGTAGTTCTCTAGGATCTGCATATTAATTAATTAGCACAGGACAATGGATGCAAATGTGTCTCTAAAGAGGGTACAGAAGGAGGGGTGGGGGTCACTGCGGTATTTCTAGGTCACTCGTTTTCATGTTCTTCTCCAGTTTTCAAACCTTGCTCTAGACACTTGGACCTGGGCCTTCTGACCTGCACTAGGTTTGTTGACCCTTCATGTCTGGCTGGGCTCAAACCCAAATGACCTTGTCTGTATTTTTTCAGGTTGCATCTCTCCTTCCCTCTGAGTCATAGCTCATACCTAGGTCTTAGCTTCACCGTGGACTCCATGTGCCTCTGAGTGGCAGGCACCCTCCAGAGCTCGCATGGTGATGGATGTGACTACAGGAGTCAATCCTGGTCGAGCGTCCTGGATGGTACAGAGGCCTCCTGCCCGCCTCCCCTTTTCTCTCAGGCAGCTGCTTCAGGTAGAGACATAGCAAGAGTGCTCAGGTCCCAGAGCCTTGCACCGTGACTCCTTCACCACTCTCTGTCTACAGCTTGCTCTTGCTTCCCTGCCTCCCTCTGGAGAGACCCGATGATCTGAAAACCCACAGGGATGTCTTGCCAGAGAGGACAGCTCAGTTCTGGCCTTGTGAGCTGTCCTAGGATGGGTTCTGCATGTCTTCCTGAAGACCCACTCATGGGTCCTGTTGGTGGTGGTGGAGAGGGTGGGGCTGGGTGATGGGTTCGCAGTCTTTCTACCTCTCCGAGGAGGCTCTAGTAGTCAGGGCTACCCAGTGAGGACCCAGTAATAGCAACTTAACTTTAAAAATACACTGACTTAAATGAAAAGATACATGGTAATTTCCCTATCTCATCTCTTTTTTTTAAGTATTTTTTAAAAATGGTATATCTGTGTACATGTTTCTTTGTATGTGTGCCCATAAGTGTAGGTGTTCCCGGAGTCTGAAAGGCAGTTATGAGCCAACTAACAGGGGTCTTGGGAGCAGAACTCAGAGCCTCTGAAGACGTAGTATAAGCTCGTAACTGGTGAGCCACCTTCCAGCCTGGCAGGGTGGCAGTGCAATCAAGTACACACCACACAAAGATCAGATAACGGTCACCCAGGCATCCATCACCTCCATCACGCATCACACGTTTCTTTGTGTTGGGGATATGTTTAAAAATCCCCATAGCAGCTAGTCAGAAACAAACAACCCATTGTCAGGCACAGTTGCCCTACTGTGTCACAGATGTGAAGGAGTCCTTAACCACCTTCTCGCTGCTACCATCTTCCTCCTCCCTGCTCCTCCTGGCTTCTGGTAATCACTGTATCATTCTCTGCGTCCACGGAATCAATTTTCCCTTCTGCTTACAGGTGAGAGCAGTGGGGTCTGCATTTTTCTGTCTGGCTTATTTCTCTTAACACAGTATCTTCCAGTTCTATCCATGCAGCTGCCAGACAGGCTTCCATTCCTTTTTAATGGCTGAATAATATTCCGCTGTGTACATGTACCACATCTTTTTTTTTTTTTTCCTACATGTATCTGTCAATGGATACGAGGTCACTTCTCTACTGGGGACATGAGTAGTGCTGGACTGTTTGGATGTAGATGTCTACCCCACCCCCCATTCCCATGTTGACTTCATTTCCTTTGGATGCAACCCAGGAGTGACGGATGGCTGGATCATACGGCTGTTGGTTCTGGTTTGTTTGTTTGTTTTTTGAGGACCTGTCACACTATTTTCCATAATGGCTATGTTAACTTTGTTTCTACCAACAGTGTGTGGGCTGGGTGGGCTCTCTCTCTCTCTCTCTCTCTCTCTCTCTCTCTCTCTCCCCTCTCGGCACCTTCTTACTGAGGTGTGAGCTGGGATTAAAGGAGCCCCCAGGGACGCTGCTGTAGTTAGGGGGTCACGGATACCAAGTGCAGGAGCTATGAGCCTTCCCTCAGAGGAGGGGTGTAAGGTGGGGTCAAGGAAGAAGTCTCCTGCTTGAAGCTGTTGTCACAGGAGGACGTGACTCTAACTAGCACCTTGGTGCTCACTTAAGGAGAGGACAGAAAAGACATGGCCGACTCTTTCTCACTTCCCATCAGCAGGGACCTGCCAGTGGTTCAGTGGCGAGGCCAAGCTGCTAAGTTGATCTAGCCTAGGTCCTGGATTCTAGAGTCACACAGAGGAGAGTAGACTATGAGGCAGAAGAAGCCACAGAAGCTTCCCCAAGTTGCTCTGGCCCAGGTTGTTGATTCTAGGGTGTCAAGAGGGGTGCTGGGGTCGGGGGGGGGATGGCTCAACACGAGGCTCTTCAGAACCCATTTAAAGGTCACGTGTAGTGCTGTATGTTTGTAATCCAACCCTGCGGTGGCAGAGACAAGTTCTAGGGCATAGAGGAGGAAGTTTGCTGGCCAGCCAGCCTAGCCTAATCAAAAACCAAGATGGAGAGACTGGCTGCAGACCCTTGCCTTCCTAGGCATGTTCATATGTAGCCCCGCCTCCGCAACATGCAAGCACATCTGAACGCACGCCACACAAAAGCGAGGCCTCTCTTCCTGTCTGTGACATTTCCATATCTTGCAGAAAGACTCTGGAGAGGGGACTCATGGTGGCTTTAAGGTCCCTGTCTTCAGCTGCTGACTGTCGAGAATGCTGGGTAGATTTCGGAGCGCACCAGGGGTCAGGAATTACAGGTCCACTCTGGGTATTAAAGGTGCATTCCTGTGGTGCCCGGACATGGGAAACACCTGACAAGCCTGTTGCCCAGCATCGCTATGGGTCATTAGCCATGTACCTCTGCTTCAGGCCTTGTATCGGTTTGGATGCTGCCAAGGCCATATAGATGCACAGAGCCTAGTCCAGCTATGATTAGCCCTTTACATTAAAACTAAGACAGAGTGATTTTCCTGGATCCTCGTCTGTGTAGAAGTGAGGTGGGTTCTCTCGGCCCCTGATCGGGGGCAGCTGGCATCCCAGAAACTTTTCAGGGTCCTGCCACCAAACAGCTGCAGGCCCTGTAACGTCCTAACCTGTGAGTGAGCCCTGGACAGTTGACAGGAAAGACAGGCTCACTGCCTCTCTGACCCAGGAGTCCCAGTGCCCTGTGGCTCCGTTCCATTGTGTGACCAGCGCAGCTGTCACTCTGGAGGCCAGTGGTGGGCTCTGGGTGATCATTTACAGATCAGGAGGGGGAGATAAGGCCGTGTGGCACTGTTTGCATGTCCCTTATGTTCATAGAGCGATGGCACCGCATGGCCACATACCCTGCTGGCCCCCCTTTTCTGACTGTCTTTTATTGTCCAGTCTTATCTCTCCCTCCCCAGGCCTCACCCTGTGCAGGTCCCCAAGACCATAACTCTCTTCAACTGCTGCTGGATTCTTTGTGACCTTCTGCCCCAGGTGTGGAAGGAGACCTTATCAGCAGGGTGGGAAGGCTTGGCAGGCCCAGCCCTGGGTGGTCAGAGGGGGACATTGTGTAAGCAAAGTTGAGACAGGAGAAAGACCAGCGCTGTGCAGCAGGGTTTATAAGGACTCATAGTCTAGGCTAAAAACATCCCTGCCAACTGCTGGCGTACCTCACCTTTTGACAAGCTCTTGCTCCTTGGGGAGTGGGATGGGGTCAGATTAGTTCTTCTTTTCCTTTTTGAACACAGTGACTCCTCTTGTTAAGCAATGAGACCAGAATGTGAGCCTCTAAGTAACTAGGTACCCCGAGAGACTCTCGGATGTCTGTCTTTGTGTCTTAAAATGGATTCAGATCCTGGTGCTGTGTTCAAAACCTTCTTAGGATGGGAAGGGGACAGTCACTGCCGGCTGCAGAGCTGCCCAGGAGTGTTTGCTTTGAAAGCACAAATATCTGAATCCAGATCCCCATGAAGAGGCGGAATGTACCTAAAATCCCAGAGCTGGGACGGTGGAGGCAGGAGGATCTCGGGTTCAGCAGACAGCCACTGTAGCTGAATCAATGACCTCCAGGTTCAGTGAGAGATCCTCTCTCCTCTCATGTGTGTGTGTGTGTGTGTGTGTGTGTGTGTGTGTGAGTGTGTGTGTGTGAGTGTGTGTATGTGAGTGTGTATGTGAGTGTGTGTGGAGTGTGTGAGTGTGTGTGAGTGTGTGTGCATCTATGCATCTATGATAGAAGCCAGGTGGTGATGGTACATAGCTTTAATCCCAGCACTTGGAGGCAGAGGCAGGCGGATCTCTGTGAGTTCGAGGCCAGCCTGGTCTACAGAGTGAGTTCAGGCTATACACATAGAGAAACCTTGTCTCAAACAACCAACCCTGCCCACCCTCCCCGCCCCAAAAGATGGAGAGTGATTGAAGACTGAGAAAATAGATGCCACTGATCTCTTGCCCCCCACCCCCACCCCAGGATGGATGACAGTTCCCTCAGTTTCAGAGCAAGGAAGTCATAGGACACAAACTCACACCTACCTAGTAGGAGGCTTGAACCACAATCCCTAACCACACAGCCAACGTGGCCAACCTTTGTACTTCCATTCATAATGGAGGGGAAAGAGAGCAATCTGGGTCTCACAGACATTTGGCTGCAGAACTTGGTATCACCATAGGGCAAATCTGTCTCTCTGTGTTTCAGTTTCCTGTTTGCAAAATGGGGCTTGTGAAGTCCCCTACCCGGGTACTAAGAGGAATGTTCTTGCTAGGAACAAATGCTCCCTGAGTAGCAGTGGCTACCAAATGATGCTGAGAAAACTCACTGGTGTGCCCATTGACCATGTGAGGAAACTGAGGGTACAGAAGGGTGGGCATACAGTGGGCTGGGCCAGCTTAGCCCAGGGCATATCTGATATCTATTGCATCCTTTTCTCTTCTTAATGGGCGACTCCTACAGTGGGTCCAGCCTCAACTCCAGATCCAGATATGGCCGGTGTGATATTAGCTCCCGTTTTGTTAACTTGCAGCATAAAGCTAGTATCCATCGCTCAGGTGTTCTGCATCTTACAACTCCATAGAGTAGAGACAGTGGGTCTTGAGTTCTTGTTCCAACTGTTGAGACCCCCCTTGTGGACTTTGGGGCATCAATAGGGCTTGGGAAAGATGGGTGCCTACTGGTTCCTCCAGTCTTGAGTCACTCTCCTGTGGGCCCAACCCATGTTTGTTTAGTCTTTCTGGGTTTCAGCCCTTTGGCCAGTGAAGGTTAAAGATTATTGAAGCAGGTGACAATAAAGTGCCCGGCACGGTGGCCTTTGCACCCCCATTAGCAGCAGCAGGATCGCCTTCCACACAACGGCCAGAAAGGCAAAAGTGCCAGGGTGTGGGCAGGCACGCCTTGGGCATTAATATCGAAGGACAGTCGCTTTGGCTTGGCAGTTGGGCCAAGTTTCTCCTTTATCTGTAGCTGGGCCACAATGTGTCATTGTTCTTAGTCTCAAAGGCCACCGTGCAGCCCCAGAGTGGACCTGGTGTGGACTCCACCTGCTAGAGTAAACATGCCCTCGAGGTGGCGTGGGCCAGGGGGACAAGAACGTTTCCTTCTCCTGGAAAAGTCGCTTTTCTTCCAAGTAGATTGGGAACCAGAGGCCCATGGTCTTACCAGTCCCCTGTCTGGACCGCAGCTCCTCAACTAAGCAGGTGGCTCTCAGACAACCTGGGCCCCAGGGCAGTGTCAAACACTTTGTGTCCTGAACCCTGGGATAGCTGGGGGCCTCTTCTCAGAATAATGCTTTCTTGGGCCTTGGAGACAAAGCTCAGGGATCGAAAGGAAGCAAATGGTACTGAAATATATATATAGTTATCAACATATTTCAAAGCAAATTTGAGTCAACCCAGGTGGGTCTTTATGGACGCAATAAACAGTCTGGTCACAGATCTGTTGACAAGTGCAGCCTCTCAGAGTTGAGTAATGGAAACCATCTTACAATGTTTCTGCCACAGATGCAGGAAACACCGCTTTTCCGAAGGATTTTTGTGCCGTGTGCTTATGTTTGTTTGTTTATTTATTGGCAACATCTATTGATGTGCAAGAAGTAGCAAAAATAGCATAGAAACACTACTTCTCATTCATCAGCTTTTCCCATTGCCACAACCATTGTCAAAAGGCAGGCCCTGCACCGCCATGTCCCTTGCTTCCATTCTCACGCACCTGGGTAGGGGCTTCACAGCTCCCGTTTACAAACAGGAAACTGGGACACAAAGAGATGGACTTCCTTAATTTTTTTTCTGATCATGATCCTTTTCATACAGGAAATAGAAAAAAATTTGACATTTATTTATTTATTTGGGTTGGGTACAAGTGTCACTGTGGACCTCCAAGTGGAGGTCAGAGAACAACTTGCAGGAGTCAATTCTCTTCTTCCATCATGTGGGTTCCTGGGGTTTGAACTCAGGTCATCGGGCTTGGTGGCAAGCACCTTTACTCCCGAGCCATCTTACTGGCCCTCACCCAAGAATTTTTTTTATATGCGATTCCCCATGTATAGGTGTTTGAAATAGATACATCAGTCAAACATTTATCAATAATAAACCGCAGAGATATTTAATTTAAAACAGTTGTATAGTAACACATGTCATCTTATCATTTATTAAACATTAAAGCAAATTTACATATTAACTAGATGGGTGTGCTTGCTCGTGTGTACACGGACACTTAAACCTTAGATGAATAGTTGACGTTTCTTAGGATGCAGAAAATCTCTAGCATTTTCAGAGTTTGAGTGATATTTGGATATCATAATTTTTAATGTTGAGAATGTTGCTTCAAATGGATACAAGGCATATATATGTGTTGGTTGAAGTGAGAAATGTTCCCTATAGGCCCAGCAGGTGGCACTGTTTTTGGAAGGCCGTACATCCCTGGAGACCGGCTTTGAGAGTAAAAACCTTGTCTGTTTCCGGTTTGCTCTCTGCCCTTGTTCTTGCCCTGTGCTTGCTGCTTGCTGCTACAGTTTCCTCTCATGATGGATTCTTATCTTCCTGGAACCCTAAGCCCAAATAAACGTTCTTACATAAACCGCCTTGGTCATGGCGTTCGTCACAGCAGCAGAGAATTAACTATTACAGTATGCAACAAGAAAAGTATGTTTAAGATCATTTTAGAAGTTGTTCTAAATTCTATTCTAATCCTAATGAACCAAAGTTCATTTAAGGATAGGTTTTAAAATGAAACTCAAGTCAGCAACTCAAAAAGTAATTTTAAAAACAAAACATTATAATATAGTCTACTCCAAAAATGTAACAATTTGATACCTGCATGCCTAGGACCTACATGCAGAAGAATGACAGCAGGGAAATACTAGAAGTCTTCGTTTACTGTAATTAACTATTATATCATGTGCTGAAAGACATGTGAACATCACAAATGTTGCAATTCATCAAATACAATTGGGCTGCAGCTGTGGCTCCGAGGTAGAAAGCTTGCTTAGTTTTCACAAGGTCCTAGGTTCAAGCCCCAGTATTGCAAGAAAAATCAAACAAGCAGGAAGTAACTTGCAGTAGTCTTTAATCTGATCTAAGGTGTCTCCGGCAGTTGTTGTTGTTGGTTGGTGTTGTGTGTGGTGTGCCAGTGTGTGCCGTGTCATGTGAACACAATGTGTGTTCAGAACAGAATTGCAGTGATGCTACACAAGCAAGTGTGGCCGAAGAGCTGGTTCCTTAGGCATCTATTTTGAATTAATTTTCATTTGTTGACACTTTTTAAAAATCTTTTACTGTTTTTTTTTTTTTTTTTTTTTTTTTGTGACTGCCTTATACCCACTGTGGTGGTTTGAATGAGAATGGCCCCCATAGGCTCATAGCTTTGAATTCTTAATCAACAGGGTGTAGTGCTATTTTAAAATGATTAGGAGGTGTGGCTTGTTGGAGGAAGTATGTCCTTGGGGTTGGGCTTACAGGTTCAGAAGCCCAACTCAGGCCCAGGGGTCCTCTCTCTTCCTGTTGCCTGCAGATCTGGTTGTAGAACTTTCAGTTACTTCTCCGGCACCTTGTCTGCCTGCCTGCTGCCACGCTCCTACCAACAACGGACTGAACTGTAAGCCACTGTCCTGGCCGATTGTTTTTTGTGTGTGTGTCAATCTGGCACAAGCTAGAGTCACTAGAGAGGAAGGAGCCTCATTTGAGAAAATACCTCCACGTGACCCAGTTGTAAGGCATTTTTCTCAATTAGGGGAGGGCCCAGCCCATGGTGGTGGACTTGGGTTCTATAAGAAAGCAAGCTGAGCAAGCCATGAGGAGCAAGCCAGTAAGCAGCACCCCTCCATGGCCTCTGCATCAGCTCCTGCTTCCAGGATCCTGTCCTGTTTGAGTTCCTGTCCTGATTTCCTTCAGTGGTGAACAGCAATGTGGAAGTGTGAGCCAAATAAACCCTTTCCTCCCCAACTTGCTTTTTGGACATGGTGTTTCATCACAGCAACAGAAACCTGTACTAAGACAGCCACACCCAGTTCATTTTTTTTTTTTTTTTTAAATAAGAGTTGCTATGTTCATGGTACCTCTTTACAGCAACAGAACAGTGACTCAGACAAGCGTTCTCAGTAATGTGACCTCAGAGGGCGTCATGGCCTACAGATTAAGAACTAGACAAAGGGATTTCCCGCTCCTTGCGGTGTGCTCCCTTTCTGCATGTCTTTGTGGATAGTTCTATGCCAGCACAGCACGCGTGTTGGTTCTGAGACCCCTCGAGTCACCCAAACATGGTTGTCTCCCTCAGTCCCAGGCCCCGTGCACTGCCTCAGATCCCTCCCTCCTCAGTCTCCTCGTCCCTCTGATCTGTTTTACTTCCTGTACTAAATGAATATGTACCCCACGCACAAGTACGTTGTCGTGTTCATAGAGGCTGGGTCATGCTCTCTAGTGACCAGCAGTCAACTGCAGAGATATGCCACTCATATCTAGGCCTTCTGCTCTAGCCCCATTCAGGGATGGGAGACTTCATTGTTTTCTGCACCATGACTGGGGGTGCTGTGATTTGGGGTGTGCCCTGAACCTGAGTTAGGATGTCATCTCCTGAGGGAAGGAGTGATGATCTTACCCTGAAAACTTGGAGATGGCGGCCAGTGGCCACATGGGGCAGGCTGGGGTGACCTTCACAAAGCCCGATGCTCCTTGTCCACTCTCAGGAGATACATGGCTCTGAGACAACCCTATTGTTAGCATTTTGTCTCGGCTCTGCCCCACAGTTACCTGGCAACAGCCAGGTGTGCCTGACTCACTATAAAAGGGGCTGCTTTCCCCTCTTCTCTCTCTCTCTCTCTCTCTCTCTCTCTCTCTCTCTCTCTCTCCCTCTCCCTCTCTCCCTTTCTCTGTCTCTACTACTCTCTCAACGCCCCTCCCCATGGCATGAATAAACTCTATTCTGTACTATACCATCCTGTGGCTGGTCCTCTCAGGGGGAAGGGATACCTCAGCATGGGCCCTCGGAGGCACCCCTTCCCCCACACCTGGCTACACCCTTACCTAACATATTCTCTCTCCTTATCTTTCTATAAAACACAACACCTACCACTGTTGTCCATATCCCCTGGGAGCCAGAGGTCATGACAGTGACCAACTAAGAGAAAGGCAGATGGAGAGGAGGCCTGAGGCCATCCTGTACTGCCATGTCCCTGGGGGATTGGTAGCAGAAGCCACTGTTTAGCCTACAGTGATTGGTAAACAAAGGAAAATGAAGAAAGGCCCACAGCACCGCTGTGTATGCTCCCTGTGACCAGATGGGTCTGAATTTCAAATAATGAACCGGGGAGGTAAGCCAGAGTACAGATCAATGTGTGTTGCTTGGGAACTTAGATGACAGAAGCAATCCATTCCTTTCTTCCTGCCCATTTTGGGTTTGTCTGAGCAGGGACCAGGATAACTAGAATTGCGTACACAAGGCCCCACTGACTTCAAAGAACTCTGCCTTGCGCTACGTCTCTGAAGTTCCGGGTAACAGGGGAGGTTTATCTGTCTGGCGCTCTCTCAGACTCTGTCCACCCAATGGTTGTGCTCGAGTGCAAGGAGGAGGAACATCGTGCCCGGAGCAGCTAGAGAATCAGAACACTACCTGGAAGTGATGCACACCTCAATCTCAAACTTGGAGGCCTAGGCAAGGGGAGTTTCTGTGAGTTTGGGGGCCAGCCTTGTTCTACTACAGTGGTTCAGAAAAGTCAGCTACACAGAAACCCTGTCTCAAAAACAAAATTAAAAACAAACAAACAAACAAACAACAACTCAACAGAATCGATACCTGCATCCCTGTGACCAAGGGGTGATAAACCTCTACACAGTGAGAGCAAACCCCAGGGGCAGGGGTCTCCTCACGTCATCACTGGAAAGCCGTGAAGTGGAATTCAGGACAGTGCTGGCTGCTGGAAGAGCACCAGAACCCAGGCAGCCTCCACAGACAAGAATGAGTGTGAGATATCCACAGCAGCAGGAACTCGTCACCGTGCAATGTTTGACAAGTGTTTCTATTAGTCACCTAATTTTTCTCCCTGATTATGACTATTCAGCAGACTAAAAAGGATAATTAAGTTTTGGTTGCCCCCCCCTCCCAGGGGGGGGGTTGCAATTTTAAGAAATTTGGGGCACCAATTGGGGGGCCTTTCGGTTTCCCCTTTTTTTTGGATATGGGCCCGATTATTTTTGGCATCCTCTCTAGTCTTTGCAGAACACTCTCCAGCCGAAACATAATCCAAACTTCCTCGCCCACTACCTTTTCCCTTTCGGGGTATAACTCACCCATTGCCCTGATTTTGCCATGTGTCCACCCCACCCAACTGTACCCAAATGTAGTCACATCAGGATCTTTGCGAGCCTCTCCCATATACTGGGTGTTGTTTTTATCTGCTGTCCCTTCTGCTTCGCAATTCCCCTTCCCAGCTTCATCTCCCACAGGCCCAGAGCTGCTGGTAATTATTTTCCGAAGGGTCAGATCAGAATCATTTCTACCTCTGTTTGGAACCTATATGCTCCTTTGTTTTTGCTGGGCATGGACGTTTGGAGAGTTGTCATTTGTCTGGGGAAAACTGATTGCATAAGGGCTTCTGATTTCTGAGGCGAGGCCTGGGAGGGGAGTTTGGGGCTCTTCGCGCTTGCCTCTTTTCTTTGGAGCTATGGGTCCTGAGTAGTACTTTTCGTTGCTGTATCCAGTCTCTAGATCTTATTTCTCATGAAGAGAGGAAACACTGTTTGTGTTACAGTTGTATTGAAAAATTGAAT
Source organism: Mastomys natalensis (assembly GCA_021653895.1). Taxonomy (NCBI): domain Eukaryota; kingdom Metazoa; phylum Chordata; class Mammalia; order Rodentia; family Muridae; genus Mastomys; species Mastomys natalensis. Next base: position 271,623 of record JAJTUV010002196.1, on the reverse strand, counting down.
GAAATTCCGTTTTTTTCACTCATCTTTCCCCCTCCCGTGCTAGAGGCTTTATATCTGGGAGTTTAGTTTGCTAGAAAGATAAGACTAGAAATAGATGAAGTTCATTTTGGCCTTTTGTACTTACTACAGGGCAGTATTGTTCTAGCCCCAAAGCTTCCAAGCCATTAGGCGACTAGGAAGGAGGAAACGTTTTTTTTTTATTATGGCTGGGAATGGAAACTTGAGGGGAAACGGTTCCTGATCCTGCCTCTGGATCTGTGAGCAATTTCTCTGGGCTCCAGGAACAGTTGAGACTGATTCTCTGGCTTTGTCCATGGAGTGAAAGAGGCAAGAAACAAAGACACGAGTGTGTAAAGAGGCAAGATGTGGGACCACCCCTCATGGGACATCCCCAACATTAGCATATGGTGCTGGGGGTTGGGAGCCCAAAGCATGTAACGGTTTTGATGTTTTTGAAGGCCAATGTCCCCTCTCTAGAGCAGCAAGCAAGGAAACCCAACTGTGGGTGACACCCTGGTGCTTGCAGCTTTGGAAAGGGGCAAAGCATAGTGACCCTTAGAGAAATGATAGCTGAGCCGAAGAGCCCCACTTAAAAAGCCACTTAATGGATTCCAATGATTAGATTTTCAAGCAGGCTGGAAAATGACCACCAGACACGAGGTCTAAGGTTGGTTGTGTCTTTAGAGCCTCAGAGGTGCGTTTCTAAACGCTTATGGCGCTCAAAAGTTTGTTCCGTTGGAGACCATTTGAGAGCCCTGTCCCTGGTGTGTGCACATCGCGGGTACACGCTAAGCTAGGCATAGTTTGAGATGGGAGACGGTTATTTACAGTGTTGACAGTGTCGGACACACTGGCTTTGAGGATGGCTCACAGGAGAAGCATAGTATCAGAAAAGTTGGTTTGATCACAAGACCCCTGGGCTATCAGATGAGGGGATCTGAGGTGGTTTGTAAGTCCGGTGAGGATAGTGTTTGCAGAGAGCTTGAAGTTGGAGTTAGATAATGCATATTAAACACAAGGGGCGTGGTTGCGGGGGGCACACTCTCTGGATTTTGCATCTCAATGTTTGCTCCATTATCAGTAAATTCTGGAGGAGGGAACAAACACTGTGGAAGGCAGTCTTTAAGTGTGGACGCCTCAGTCTCAAAACTAGCTGTGCACGAAACATGGGCTTGCATACTTAGGACACTATGAGCGGCGCGGGAAAAGGAGAAGGGGAGAAGAGCATGCTATATTCTGGCTGAAGACCAAGGGTGCTATCCATCAGGGGGTGGAGTCATGGCAAAAGGAGATTGAAGGGGCCGGTCATCCTTCGGCATCCTACAATAAAGACGCAGAAAGGAGATGGATACTTTGTCTCCACTCCAACACCGTCCTGTTGGGATCAGGCTAGCTAGTACTGCTGCCCTTACTGTGGGGCAGGGTATGCACCACCCTCTACCTTTTTGGGTCCTAGTTAAAGTTTTTTTTTAGGCGCCTGCTGGGTGAGTAGAAGAAGGGGGAACAAAAATTAGCATGGATTTTGATCAATATATTTGCTTATAAATTTTGTTTAAAAATTGTCATGATTAAAGAAAATTATTTTTAAAGGAGAGTTCCGGCAAGCAGGGTGGAACATTTTCCAACAGAAGTTTGTATATCCAGTGAATAGGTCACATCTGTATACAAGACAAGGCTTATAAGAGGTGGGTGTGACTCGGGTACTTGTATAGCTTATTCCAAAGACAGTTTAAGACCAATTAAAAGGTTGATCATGATTTTTCTTAATACTGTAAAAATCAGTTTGCCCATAATGCAGTGACACAATCTTTCAAAAAAAAAAAAAAAAAAAAAAAAAAAAAAAGAAAGAAAAGAAAGAAAGAAGAAAAGAAAAGAAAAGGAAAAAAATCCTGGCATTTGTCATTGGGTGTGTGGACTCTGAGACTATTCATTTTGGGTCCTAGTTAATTATGATTTTTTTTTTTTAAATAAAAAGTATTTTTTTTTTTTTTTTTTTTGGTTTTTTGGAGACATGGTTTCTATGTGGAAACCTTGGCTGTCCTGGACTCACTCTGTAGACAAAGGCTGGCTCGAACTCGAAATCTTACTTCCTCTGCCTCCCAAGTTCTCGGGATATTAAAGGTGTGTGGCCACTACTGCTGGCTAAAAAAGTTAATTTTTTAAAAATGATTTTCTGTGTTCTATGTAACTCTAACATCATGGGGGTACTCCAAGGCAATGTCAACATTACAGCTTTTGTTCCATGGTTGGGGATACACACATGATCTTCTGGGCTCCTCCAAAGGGCTTGGTGTCATTTCCAACTCTGCCCTCTGTAGCAGCTCTAAGCTTGGTGATCATCCATGGTACTGGCATCTCCAATTCACTGGGGTCTTCCTCTGCAAGTAGGACTTCACCAATGGCTTTCATAGGTCACCCTCAACTCTCTTTGCATGACCTTCAGTCCTGGGCACTATCAATGCATAAGGTTGCACCCTTTCACCAATGCCTTTCCATGGACTCTCACCAGTGCCAAAGCTCAGTGTTCTTGAAGACCCCTTCATACCTAAATAACCCAGTAAATACCACCTGGGCGGACTCTTTACTCTATTAGAATGTCCTGATGTTGCACAAAGGCTTCATCCTTGGCTTCTCTTCTGGATCCACCACACAGACTTCTTTGTGCGCTCAGAAAACACTTCCAGAAGATTTCACCTCCGTGATTCGGTCTCTTCTTGACTATTGCTATTTCCTTAGCTCCAGGTACCTGCATCAATTGTTACAGTAGTCCCTATCTATTTTTCATTCTAAAGCTAGAGCCACATGGACTGAAGCTACTGAATTCTGTTGCTTGCAGGAGCTGGAATCATGGCCCCCTTTGATCTAATGTCATTTTTTAAAAAAAAAAAAAACGGGGGGGAAAAAAAAATTCCCATCCCTCTATCTCCCGGGTACTATCATTTTCACCCACTCACCCTTTCACTTATCTACTAAACACCCCCCATCCATCCACCCACCCCCCTCACCCACATTTATCCTTCCCCATCTACTCCCCCACCCTTTTACCCAAACCCCACCCATTCACCCACCCCATTCATCAAACCATCCATCCACCATCCATCCACCATCCACCCCACCTACCCACCTCACCCATCCTTTCCTCCTCCATCATCCCCCCTCACTAAAAAACCCTCCATCTGTCCATCTGTCTGTCTGTCAAATCCACCATGTTTCCCAAAATTTGCCTGCAGGGTGTGCTGGGAAAATTAAAACAATTTGATGAGGAGAGTCAACATAGTCTCTGCCTCTGGCTTCCAGGTTATGTCACCAATGCCTAAAGAGAATGCAGAACACCTCAGCCGAACATCCAACTTCCTGCCCACTACCTTTCCTTTCGGGCTCACCCATTGCCCTGCCATGGCCACCCACAGTCCCCAAAGTCACCTGATCTTTGCGAGCCTCTATACTGGTGTTATGCTGTCCCTTCTGCTTGCATTTCCCTTCCCAGCTCAATCTCCCACAAGCCCAGCTGGATTTATTGTCAAGATCAGACTCATTTCTACCTCTGTCTGGAACCTCTGCTCTTGTTTGCTGGGATGGAGTGTCATGTCTGGAAACTGATGCCACTAAGGGCTTCTGAGGCCTGGAGGGGTGGCTGCCTTTCTTTGAGCCTGGGCTGAGTACTTTTGTGCTTTATCCCTAAAGATCTTATTTCTCATGAGAGAAACACTGTGGTTACAGTTTGTTTGAAAATTCCGTTCACTCATTTTCCCCCTCCCGAGCTATCCTGGGAGTTTGCTAGAAGTTCATTTTGGCCTTGTACTCCAGGCAGTATTGTGAGCCAAGCATCCAGCCATGGAGACAGGAAAACGTTTAAGGCTGGAAACGTCCTGACTGTGAGCAATTTCTCTGTCCAGGAAGTGAGAACTGATTCTGGCTGTCCATGGAGTAAAGAAGGCAAGATGTGGACACACTCATGGGACATCCCCAACATGCATTATGAGCTGGAGCCCAAAGCATGTAACGGTGAAGGCCATGTCCCCTCTCCTAGAGCACAAGGAAACCCAACTGTGGTGACACCTGGTGCAGCTGGAAGGCAAAGCAAGAGACCCTTAGAGAAATGATAGCTGAGGCCGAAGAGCCCCACTTAAGGAATCCCAATGAATAGATTTCAAGCAGTGGAAAATGACACCAGACACGAGGTCTAAGGTTGTGTAAGCAAGAGAGCGTTCAACGTATGGTCAAAGTTGTTCGTGAGACCATTTGAGAGCCGGTCCCTGGTGTGTGCACACTCAGCGGGTACACGCTAGGGATAAGAGATGGAGACGGTACAGTGTTGACAGTGACAGACCACACTGGCTTGCAGGATGGCTCCACAGAGAAGCATAGTATCAGCAAAATTAGGTTTGGCTCACAAGACCCCTGGCTACAGCTGAGGGGATCTGAGGTAAGTCAGGTGAGAAGAGTTTGCAGAGTGCTTGCAAGTTGAGTTAAGATAATGCATATTAAACACCAAGGGGGTGGGGCGACGGCACACTCTCTGGGATTTGCATCTCATGTTTAGACTCCATTTATCAGATAAATTCTGGAGGAGGGACAAACACTGTGGAAAGGCAAGTGGTGGACGCCAGTCTCAAAACTAGCTGTGCACAGAACAATGGGCTGCATCTAGACAATCGAGGGACGAGGAAGGGAGAGATGCTTATTCTGGCTGACAGTCCCAAGGGTGCTATCCATCAGGGGAGGAGTCATGGCAAAAGGAGATTGAAGGGCCCAGGTCATCCTTCTGCATCCTACAATAAAAGAAGCAAGAAGTGATGGATACTTTGTCTCCACTAACACCGTCTGTCTGGATCAGGCTAGCTAGTACTGCTGCCTACAGTGGGCAGTGATGCCACCTCACACGACCAATCAAGGAATACTGCTCAGTCAAGGTGAGACTCATGTCTTCCGTTGTTCCAGAGTCTGCCAAGCGTGACGTTAACATTAACGGCACTACCTGACATGGTTGACACCCAGGGCAGATCTGCTTTAACCCTTTGTCCCAATTCAATAAGTTATTTTCTGCAACAATTCTGCAACAGTCAATATTAATCACTGTTTTCTTCATTTATTAGGTTCAAAAAAATAAATAAATTCAAGAGGAAAATCTCTCAGTTCAATGAAGTTATTTTCTGTAACAATCATGCAGTGGTCAATATTATCATTTTCTTAATTATTTGCTTCAAAAAATAAATGCAAAAGGAAAATTAATACCAAATGTACTTACATTGGGCAGCATATTTCACGAACAAAAATTATACTTTTTAACAGATATACTATATAAACCTCTCAAGTTTTTAATTGTAAACAATTTTCTAACTATTCTGAATTTAACTCCTAAATTAGCCCACATATGGGAGTTTATTCATAGGTATTGGTTGCAAACTTTTTGCCTCGAACTTTCATCTAAGATATAATATTTGTCAAAGAATAGGTAATCAAAATATGGTATATGGTGGCATTGGTTAATTATAAAATCTTAACCATAGAAGACTCAGGGAGCACCGATGGATCAAACCCTCACCCCAAACCTATCTGAGGCTCAGGGAGCATCATGGATCAAACCCTCACCCCAAACCTGTCTGAGGCTCAGAGAGCACCGTGGAAGAGGGGACAGAAAGAGCGTAAGAGCTGGGAGGTGGGGAGGAATGCTGGGAAAGTTTTCTTCTGGACAGGACATGGCTGCTGGACTCATGGACTCACAACAGCTATGGTAACCGCATACCATCAGAACAAAGCCGACAGCATTCAGTGAACTCAATGGCTTACCAGAAAAAAGGGGCCAAGAAGGAGTCTGGAGAAGGGGACATGTTTGAGGGCGCCTGGGTGAGTAGAAGGGGGAAATTAGGATGGATTTGATCAAGATACATTGCTTATATGTATAAAATTGTCAATGATTAAATAAAATATTTTTTAAAGTAGGAGTTCCAGGCAGGGTGGAAATTTCCAACAGAAGTTTGTAATCCAGTGATAGGTCACATTGTATCAAGGAAGGCTTATAAGAGGTGGGTGTGCCTGGGTACTTGTCATAGCTTATTCAAGACAGTTAAGACCAATTAAAAGTTGACATGATTTTTCTTAATACTGTAAATCAGTTGCCATAATGCCAGTGACACATCTTCTCAAAAAAAAAAAAAAAAAAAAAAAAAAAAAAAAGAAAGAAAGAAAGAAAGAAAAAAAGAAAAGAAAAAGAAAAGAAAAATCCATGGCATATTTTCATTGGGTTGTGTAGACTTGAGACTACTTCATTTTGGGTCTAGTTAATTATGATTTTTTTTTTTTTAAATAAAAAAGTAATTTTTTTTTTTTTTTTTGTGTTTGGAGACATGGTTTCTTGTGGAACCTTGGCTGTCCTGGAACTCACTCTGTAGACCAGGCTGGCCTCAACTCAGAAATCTACTTGCCTCTGCCTCCCAAGTGCTGGGATTAAAGGTGTGTGCCACTACTGCTGGCTAAAAAAGTTAATTTTTTAAAAAAGATTTTGCTAGTGTTATATGTAACTCTAACATCATGGGTCTCCAAGGCAATTTCAACATTACAGCTTCTTGTTCCAATGTTGGGATTCACACATGATCTTCTGGGCTCCTCCAAAGGGCTGGTGTCACTTCTCCAACTCTGCCCTCTGTAGCACTCTAAGCTTGGTGATCATCCCATGGTACTGGCATCTCCAATTCACTGGGGTCTTCCTCTGCAAGTAGACTTCACCAATGGCCTTTCATAGGTCACCTCAACTCCTTTGCATGACCCCTTCAGTCCTGGGCCATCAACTGCAATTAAGGTTGCACCTTCACGGCCTTCCATGGCCTCTCACAGTGCCAAGCCTCAGTTGTTCTTGATGACCCCTTCATACCATCAAAACCAGTACCACCTGGGTACTCTTACACATTACCAAGTCCGACTGCACAAGGTACAACCTTGGCTTCTCTGGAACACAGCTTCTTTGTGCTCTCAGAAAACACTTCCCAGAAGATTTCACCTCCGTGATGCAGGTCTCTTCTTGACTATTGCTAATTTCTTAGCTCTGGTAACCTGCATCAATTGTCCAGTAGTCCCTTCTATTTTTCATTCTAAAGCTAGAGCCACATGGCTGAAGCTACTGAATTCTGTTGCTTGCAGGAGCTGGAACATGGCCCCCCTTGCTCTATTTCATTATCAATAAGCTTTCTGTTTTCCAACTCCTTCACTGCCTAAGCTTGACTGTCCTGGAACTTGCTCTAGAAAGACTTGAACTCAGAGATTCTGCATGACTGTCTCCTGGAACTAAAGGTGTGTGCCACCAGCCTGGACTTAAGATTTTCTTCACCTAGAACTTGTCTGTCCCAGACTGGCCTTGAACTCAGAGATCTGCTTGGTTTATCTGCTGTGATTAAAGGTGTGTATCACCATGCCTGGATCTAAACTTTAGCTGGGTAGGATCTTGCCCCAAAGTCCCACTCCCTTAATCTGCTATCTCCTAGAATACAGGATTTGACCCCATTTCACTTCCTGGTGTCCCTTTAACACTCAACACTTTTATATATATTTTTTCCTTTCTCAGCTTGCTACTCTTGTTTAAAGTGCTCTTCATGAGATTTCACCAGAGAACAAAGTCTATGATGGGCATTTCTGAGACTTCCTTTGTCAGTGTAATTAATCTGAGTCTCTTCACCTTAGTCTCAGGCAGACTCTTCAGACAAGGGCAAAAAGCAGCCACGTTCTTCACCAAAATACCACAGAAACAGTCTTCAGGCCACATACTGAAACTCTTCTGCTCTGAAACCTCTTGGGCCAGATCTGCACAATTCAAATCACTCTCAGTAACAAAGTCTTCCATATTCCTACTAGGATGGCCCATGAAGCCCCATTTAAAGCATTCCATGGCTTTCCAAATCCAAAGTTGCAAAATCCACATTCTTTCAAATAAAAGCATGGTCAGGCCTATCACAGCGATACCCCAGTCCCAGTACCAACTTCTGTCTTAGGGTTTTATTGTTGTGAACAGACACCATGACCAAGGCAACTCTTAGAAGAATAACATTTAATTGGGGGTGGCTTACAGGTTCAGAGGTTCAGCCTAGTATCATCAAAGTGGGAACGTAGGCAGCATCCAGGCAGACATGATGCAGGAGGAGCTGAGAGTTCTACATTTCATCTGAAGGCTGCTACTGGAATTCTGGCAGGTAGGGTTAGGGTATTAAACCCACATCCACAGTGACAACACCTACTCCAACAAGGCCCACACCACTAATAGTGTCACTCACTGGCCCAAGCATATACAAACCATCACAGTTGGATGGGGATTTGATGCATGGTGCTCCTTGACCCTTGGGCAGGGTTGAGCTGAGGGTTTGATAAAGATCTTCCGTTTATGGCTGAGCCCCCAACACATGGCTTATTCTCAACTCTTGGACCAGTTAGAGTCTCTGCATGAAGTGCAGCCCCATCTCTGTACAAGAAGCATCTCTGCCAAGACAACTCCTACTTTTGATGTTACATTTGTTGCATCTTGGTGCTTCATTCCAAGTTATCAACCCAATATCCATTTCTACTACCCATCAGTTCAATATGTATTATCTGTTAAATTATAATAAATACATTATTTTAACTTTGTGGTGTGGTGTGTTGTGTGGTGTGTTAAACTTTCCCCTTAAAGTGCCTTAACACATTTTCAAAAGAGTGTGTACTGGAGATTTAGAGTAGATGTCCCAACAGGCAAAGTACAGTCACAGGCTTGGGAAGCTGAAGTAGGACATGAGTCATCACTTCCAAGATGGCCTGAGCTGCATGGGTGAGGGAAGGGAAAGAGAGAGTTCCATCAGGGATGCCAGCCTATTGGTGACTAGGTTACTCTTTTAATTAAAAGGTATCACTTGGGGATGAAGTCTGGGATTGTGTAAATACCCCTTTACCCCTCGGAACTTGGCCCATCAGTTTGAGCATCCCTTGGTGGCTTCCACTCAAATTGATCATCATTATTATGGTGCTTTTTCTAATTTGGTCATTCCTTTACTTTTATTACTTGAATTTATAGTTTGTCAATAACAGCGTGGAAACATTCTAGCTTCCTTGCTTTATTCTGTGGGTTGGGTTGTGAACACTAATTTTATTCTGATCAAATTGTCTCCAGTTTGGTCAATAGAAGCTTCTGTGGTCTTCTTCTTCTTCCTCTCCTCTTCTCCTCCCTCTCTCCCTCTCCTCCCTCTCTCTTCCTCTCCTTCCCCTTCCTTTTTCCTTCTCAATCTTAGTATTTGTTTACTTTTAGCCTCCACAAAATGTTCTAGGCGCATCTGTACTTTCCTCATCCCAGTCCTGGTTAGTTTATCAGTTCCTTGGTGTTTATAACTCGGGATCTTGTTTGTGCATGTGCCCATTGCTGCTAGGCTCAGGAGCCAAAGTCATGTACACACATAAGCAAAAGCACTGTCATCTACCTGTTTATCTATCTGTACATCTGTCATTTATCAACTAGCTACCTATTACCTGTCTGTTTATCTTCTATCTATCTATCTATCTATCTATCTATCTATCTATCTATCTACCAACCAACCTGTGGTTGTTTATCTATATCATGTTTCATCTATGAATCGATCAATCACCTATCATTTATGTTTGTCTGTCATTTATTTTTCTAGCTATAATCTATCTGTCATCTGTCTATCTGTCTGTCTATCTATCTATCTATCTATCTATCTATCTATCTATCTATCATCTATCTATCTAATGTTTATCTAATGACATTTTCTGGTGTCTCCTCACTTCTCCCTCCCTCTTTCCCTCTCTCTCCCTCCCTCTCCTCCCTTCTTCCCTCCCTCCCTCCCTCTCCTCCCTCCCTCCCTCCCTCACTCCCTCTGTGTTGAAATATATGATGTCACGCTGATATTTCTAATTCCCAGAAGCACCCGTGGCCGTCTCTTTCTCTTTCTCCCCTTTCCGAGTCTGCAGCCTCCTTCTCGACAGCGACAGCACGACTTCCGTTCTCACAGCACGGTTGTGTGTTTGATCTTAAGATGTAAGAGTACTTTCAGAATTGCTAATCTATTTTTCTGCAAAAAAAAGGGAGCCACTTAACTAGAACTTAGTATGTGTTTAGAGCCATCGCTCTATTTTCTTGGGGTGTGTAACTCAAGCGTTGTGTTCGAATGTTCCCAGGTTTCCCCTTTGGTGGGCTCTGGCATTTGTTTGAATCTAGCTTGTGCCGAAGACGACGGCTTTAGAGGTCCCCCCCCTTGCTTGTTGCTCTCCTCTTCTTTTTCAGGCATCCTGAATGGGAACTTGGTCAAGATCGCACAAAGTACAACAAGAAGTGTTCACTGCACAGCCTTGCCTCCCTCTCAGCCTCCCACAGAGCCTGGGGGACTGTGTTGCAGTCTCTGAAACTCCTGTGCCAAAGCACAAGGCTCTTTACCTCAGATGGTGACTCCATTTTGAGACCTAGCTTGTGTGTCTCTGTGTGGGAGCACATGTGTGTGCAGGCCAGAGAGCTACCCACGCTACTGTCCCCAAGGCTGCTGTCCATCTCATCGACTGATTATTTATTTATTTTTGAGGTAGGATTTCTCGCTGGCCTGGAGATTAGTAATTAGGCAGAGTGGCTGGCCAGTGAGGCCTGTCTCTACCTCTCCAGTGCTGAGATTGCAGACTGGGCTATCTTATATGAAATCATGGGATGAGCCTTCATCTAAACCGTGGGTATATGGATAAATAAGACAGCTATCTGTCACCTACCTGTTCATCTATCTATATATCTGTCTGTCATCTACCAACTATCTGTCTACCTATCTGTCACCTGCCTGTGAACCTTCTATCTATCTATTACAAGAGAAGTTGCCATCTAAGCAGAAGGACAAGGCCTCAGAGAAACTAGCTGTCCTAACACTTTGACCTTGCACTAAAGTTGTAAGAAGTACCTGCCTGTTCAGGCCACTGTATCTGTGGTTCACTTTCGTGGCGGAGGGAACGAACCAGCAAGACACCAACTCAGCAGTCCCACTGTACCTTCTTGCTTCTCTTTGTTCAAATAAGCAGATGTAAGTGGTATGTGTATGTGTGTGTATGTAAGTTCATGATGTGTATGTGTGTGTGCATGTGTTGTGTTAGTTCATGTATGTGTGGGCCATAGTGCACTGTGGCAGAGAATACCCTCAGATGTCAGTACTTGCTTTCTTGTGTTGTGCATCTGTGTGTGCATGCGTGCATATATGTGTATGTATGTATGTTAGTTCATGTGTATGTATGTATGTTGTGTGGTGTGTGTGTTATGTAAGTTCATGGTGTGTATGTGTGTGTGCATGTGCATGTTAGTTTATGTATGTATGGGCCACAGTGCACTGTGCAAAGAATACCCTCAAATGTCAGTACTTGCTTTCTGGTGTGTGTGCAAGTGTGATGCGTGATGTATGTGTATATGTGTATGTTAATTCATGTGTATGTATGTATATATGTTAGTTCATGCAGTGTGTTGTGTGTGTGTGTGTGTACCACAGTGCACTGTGGCAGAGAAATACCCTCAGATGTCTGTACTTGTCTTCCCTCTGTTTGAGACAGATGTCTTTGATGATTGGCGCTGCATACAGGAGATTAGCAGGACCACAAGCTCCCAGCAATTCTTTTGTCCCCATTCCCCCATCTCCCCTTAGCAATACTGGGTTACAGATGCATACTACCGAGCCAGCTGCACGGTAACCTGCCCGCCTTACTAGGTCCAGGGATTCAACACACTCAAGCATGCGTAGCTCATGACTTACCCACTGAGGCATCTCTCTAGTGTATTCTAGTGTGTATTCTCATTCTTTTTCTTACCCAAATCACAGTATTCTGTGGGGCTCTTACACTTTTCACTCCACCCTGTATTCCAGAAGCTTTTCCCACTATGCATCCTATGCTGAGTGAGGGTCAGCGTAAGTGGGAGCCAACCCCACAAGTTGTGACTGTCACCACAGGGTTATGGTCTTCTAATCCTCTGTTTAGGAATCTCTCATCTAGATCCGTGAGGGTTAAAATGCCTTACTTTTCTTTTCTGGTGATGCCCTCGTTAGGTTTTGATCACAGTTAACTCTCACAAAATAAGGTTAGTAGCGTATTCCCTTTTTCTGTTTTCTAGAAATGTGTGTTAAATTTGTGCTTCTTCCTTAAGTATTTAAAGAAAATCACAGGTTAAGCATTTGGGAGCAACTTTGTTTGCCTGAGGCCAGGCAGGCAAAGAGAAGGAAGGTCGTAAGCCATCAATCAAATTTTTAACAGATATGACCTGTATTTTTTTTTTTTTTTTTTTTTTTTCTGTTTCTTCTTGTGTCAGTTTTGATAAATGACACATCAAGGGATTTTTACCTTTCATCTAAGCTGTTGGAATTTCTGGGACAAAGGGAGACTAGGGACAGGATATAGTAGGTGCAAAGGCTCCGAGGCACACACTGAACATGGCGAGTGATGGAGGAGCGAGGAGACTGTGATGGGGTCAGAGCTCGGACATAGATTACTGTCTGGGCTTTGCCTAGTACTTGGAGAGATACAGTCGCCATTAGACAGGGTCATCATCTGCATTACACCTCAAACATTAACTGCCCCTTGAGAAAAGATGCAGGGACAGAAACAGAATGACCAGGTGGGAAGCCTCTGGGTCCAGGAAGGTGATGAGAATCGGTCATGATGCAGAAGGGCTGTAATCAGTGAGATGCGGTGATGGGTTAGACGCTGCTGAGGGCGAGAGAGAGAGAGAAGAGAGAGAGGAGAGAGAGAGAGAGAGAGAGAGAGGCCAGAGATGATGCTCCAGGTTCGGCTTGAACAATGATCACCGAGTTAGGGACTATCACGTGACGGGGCAGCAGATGTGGGGACGTGTCCTCATTTGCTTTCTGTTGCTGTGATACAGCATCAAAAGTGACTTTGGAGGAGGACTTAATTTGACTTACATGTCCTGGTTGTCGTTCACCATGAAGAGAAAGTCAAGGCAGGCGCTCAAGTGGGAACATGGAATGGAGGCAGACACTAAAGCAGACACCATGGAGGGGTGCTGCTTACCTGCTTGCTCTCACTGCTTGCTCAGCCTGCTTCTTATACCACTGAGGACCACCGCCTAGGGCCATCCCACCTCCCTAACAGAAGACACCCCTACAGACTTGCCTGTAGGCCAATTGTATGGAGGAAATTCCTTGAGCGTCACCCTGGCAGATATGTCGGTGTGAAGGTGTCAAAAACCAACCGGCACAAGAGTGTTTAGAACTCAGTCTCAGCCTCAGAGGGAGGGGCAGCAGGAACTTTGTCAGACAGTGGGATTTATGGAGGCTTGGCTGGGGGTAGGGCATTAGACAAGGTTGGAGTTGGCCCTCAGGGCTGTGGTGTTGTAATGTGCAAAGAGGGGGTGTGAATTGAGGGGTACAACCAATCTCCAAGATCCCCAGGGACCTCCGTATAGCGGCTGCCAATGTATAGTGTCTAACCTTCCAGTCACCAGCTCTTCACAGCCTGTAGCCTGGCTGGCTATTCTTTCCTGATCACTGAGCTTCCAAGGTGGCCCCATGTCCCTGGTTTCCTTTCCCATCTCTCATTTACTTCTCAACCAGGGAAGACATACAATTGGTCACCTCTTGCCATTGGTGGTGGCACCCCAGTCCTGCCCCACCTTCTCCCATGGCTCTCTGCAGTATCTCTGTTAAGGCCCGCCCTGGCGGCCTTTATTTCCCCTCCATGACTGATGGGAAGCTTGGGTCTCAAGCTTGGGTTTCTGTGTACCCTGGGGTCCTGTCCATCCTGCCGTTGATAGTGCCCTTAGAGACAGTTCCTGCCTTCTAACAGGGCCTCAATACCTTGGAATGTTTTTTAACTTCCTCTAATGCTTGACATCAAGGAGAAACTTAGCATGCACAAGAGCATGGTAAAGTAGCTGAGACAAGTCCTTATGATGTCATGTGTCACATAGCAGTCCCTTTTCCATAATGAGGTCCCACCATGCATCAGTGAGACTGCAGGTCCTCTGTCCTTTGGGAGCAAGTCCTTGGATTCCCTGAGGGTTCTGTGGCCTTCCAGTAGGAAGATTCTTTGTCTGGGTGAGTTTGGTCCCTTAGACCTTGAGTATGAAGCCCAAGGGCATGATGAAGGTGGATAGGGGCAGAGAACTTGGAAGTTGTTATGGAGTATTGTGACCCTTTCCCTCTGTATATTGGAACCCCTATATGATGGTCTTTGGAGGGGGTGACTTGGTCACAGGAGTTGTGAAGGCTAATACGTTGTCTTAGCGTTTCCATTGCTGTGAAGAGACACCATGATCAAGGCAACTCTTATGAAGGACAACATTTAACTGGGGCTGGCTTACAGGTTCTGAGGTTCAGTCTATTATCACCACGGTGCGAAGTATGGTAGTGTCCAGGCAGGGATGGTTCTGGAGGAGATGAGAGTTCTACATCTTGTTCTGAAGGCAAACAAGAGAAGATAGTCTTCCAGGCAGCTAGGAGAAGGGTCTCAAAGCCCACTCTCAAAGTGACACACTTCCTCCAACAAGGCCATACCTCCTAAGAGTGCCACTCCTTGGGCCAAACACATTCAAAACCACTACATATGTCAATCTGACAGAATCTAGAATCACCTAGGAGACAAGGCTAGTGCATGCCTAGAACGAGTCACCTAGATTAGATTAGTCTCTGGGCATCTCTATGAGGGATTATCTAGATCGCGTTAATTGAATAGCACCGCGCCTGGGCTAAGCCCTGGGCTGAGTGAACGCCAGCATCCATCTCTCTCAGCTTTCTGACCCTGGACACATGTGATGAGCTATGTCACGGTCAAGCTGCCATGTCTTGCCCATCATGATGGTCTGAGCTCTGTAACTGTGAGTAAAAGAAACCCTCCCTGGACTTTGTCAAGTATTTCGTCACAGCAACGAACACAGCAATTACTGTCATGCTGTCTTTCCAAATTGCTAAGGATTTCTCAGGAAGATAGTCGGCAAGCCAGACAGTGGGTGCTCACAAGCCCCAGGATCTGCTGGAGACTCCATTGTGGTCTTCCTTGGCTCCAAACTGTGAGAAATAAATGGTTTCCCTTCCCTGTTTAATGATTGAAGAGTCTCCACTAGGCTCTACCATTTCATCGCCCAGTGTCATCCTGAGTCACCCAAGACCCATCTCCAAGCCTTTGTCAGGCTGACTAGAAACTGATTCCTATTCTTCCCCAAACATGGTTCTCTTTTGTTGCTTGACAGCCTAAGACAGAGTAAGAAAAAGTTGGGGTGGGGTAGTGGTTAGAGGTACTGACATGGGCCTGAAATGAGGGCTCGAGGCCTGCCCTCAGGTCCACGCTTTGCTCTGGCAAAAATCATTTCTGCCACCCACGGCTTCCAACTCCCTCTTGAGGTAGGTGGACTGCCTCATCTCCTGGCTCTTTCCAGCTTAAAATTTGTGTTCCAAATCCACCATCAGACACCATTTTGAGGTCGTTGAAGGGAAACCTGGGCGTCATTACATCATCTCCCGCCTGACTGACGTGTCTAATGGACAACTTTTAGGATTCGTGCCCCCCCTCCTCCACGTGCCACGTGTCATAGGGAGCTAACAGGTCACCTTTCAGTCTTTCAGGTGTGTTTGCTCCTGATGGCACCAGAAGGGAAGCAGCTTCTAGACCAAGACACCTCTGCATCCAGGAAAGCCCCAGCCTTCTCCTGTGGGGTGGGGCCAGCTCAGTGAGTGTGTGGTAAAGAAACCAGGCACAGTTAATAAATAGCAGAGGGTAGGAAGAGAAAACTCAACAGTCCAGAAAGCAAAGCCTAAACGCAGTTACTGATGAAACTTGGCCCTTCTCTCTTTCCTTTACCCATGACCTTGGCCTTGTCCCCACTTAACTCCTGGAGGCTCATTTAACCCTTCGGTTCACTGTGAATAGCTCATCGCTGTGCTAAGGCAATAGCTCTCTGATACTCACCTGCCTGCATACGTTTCCCAGTTTCCTTTGCAGTTACCTTAGGTCATGTGACTGGCTCCAGCCAATAGGCTATGAACAGAAGAGCTAGGTGCCACTTCTGGGTTTAAGAGCTCCTATAATGTCCTGAATCCTTCCTTCCTGTGTATGATAGGCCCGGAGATCATCAGATGTGTGGGGCCGAGCAAGAGGGCTGTGGAAAGCCCAAAGTGTGAGCAAAATTTAGAATTTTCCTAGCATGAGCCTTTTGGATACAGAGGTTGATTGTTTTAGCAGCACAGCTTGGCTCATCCTGACCAAACAAGGTAGACAGAGTAAGGACCAGTGTCTGCCTCTGCTGGCTGGGCTCCTTTGGCAAGCTGTACCACCTTGGTCCCTGTGCTGTGTTAGGGGGACACTGCTGAACTAACAGTGTTGGGTCTTGGGGAAGCAGATGTTACATGTGCCGCCAGTGCCCAGTGTATTGTGGCGGGCAGTCTCTGCCCTGCACTCTGCTCTCTGTGAAGGTCACAGCTTGACCCCTAAGTTAGATCAGCCTGCTGCGTTTGGTCAAAGCTGCAGCAGGTCGTGGTCCGAGTGTGAACCTAACACTTCTCAGAAGTGTGAACTCTCCATTTGCTTGCTAGGGAGGCAGAGCCAACCAGCAGTGACTCCTTCCTGGGTGGGCACCAGGATAAGGCTGTACAGGGCAGCAGAGAGACAAAGGGATGTCCTTCAGTCCTTCTCCCTGCAGGAGCCAGGTTGCAGGGCCATGTGCAGAAACGTTAAATCGAAACAATTCTCAGTCAAAGTAGGTCAGGTTTTAACCAAAGCCAGTGTGTGGGACTCCGGGGTGCTGTGAAGAAACACAGCCCTGGAGACTTTTCAGTGTCTATACCCAAGGTTCTCAACCTGGGGTTGCCACCCTTTGGGGGAGTTAAATGACCCTTTCACAGGGTCACATATCAGATAGGCTACGTATCAGTTATTTACATTACAGTTCATAGCAGTAACAAGTTACGGTTAGGAAGTAGCAATGAAAATAATTTTATGGGTGGGGGTCACCACAACAGGCGGCATCAGGAAGGTTGAGAACCAGCGTGCTTTATGATGAAAATGAAACCTGACCACACACAGCAAGCTGACACCTCAGGGCTGCAGAGGCTCCAAGCTGACCGGCTCTTGTTTTAGGATTGGCTTCAAGTTGACGCTGGTTATGTGGTCACAGGGAAGGTGTGATTTGAGGGTGAATATCCTTCAGCCCCCAATGTTTCCTGTACTGAACTGTTATTTAAACCAAATCCTGTGGTAGTAACTAGAGCCTGAACTAGGCTGTGTGAGGACCAGAGGCTGTTGTGGAGTTGAGCATGGGACTCCAGGATAAGCCTGCATGGCTCGGCCCAGGGTGTCTTCTGTCCACTGCTCTCACGCATCTGGTAGTTCTTGCCAATGTTCTCTTTGCAGCTGCACCACCACACAGGGAAAACACCCTTCATGTCCGCCTGCTTTCCAAGACCTCTGGCCTGGCGCATGCCTTTAATCCCAGCACTTGGGAGGCAGAGGCAGGCGGATTTCTGAGTTCGAGGCCGGCCTGGTCTACAGAGTGAGTTCCAGGACAGCCAGGGCTACACAGAGAAACCCTGTCTCGAAAAAAAACCAAAAAAAAAAAAAAAAAAAAAAAAAAACAACAAAAAACAAGACCTCTGGCCTCAGGCTGGGCTCCTGTGCAGCTGGATTCCGGGGGTAAATGTCAAATTCCCTTGAAGGTGTTTCAGAGAGGATTAACAAATGGGGGTTGGGGCTCTGATGGAATAGAAGAGGAGGAAGAGAAGCCAGGAGCAAGCACAGGCACCCTTGCTCTCTGCTTCTGGGCTGTCATGATGTGCCTCTGCTCCTTCATGATGGGCTGAGGGAAGCCCAGGACACTCCAAACCACAGTGAGGACTCTTTAACTTTACGGTCTGTCACAGCATCATGAGAGCCACAAGCTCTGGGACTCTAACATATCTCGAGAGGACACAGTCGAGTTCATGGCAGAGTGTAATGCAGAGGGAACAACAAGATGGATGCCTGGGACCAGAGAGCCGGTGTGAAAGAGCTTTACACTCAAAGCATGTGTATTCCTTCAGAACCTAGTGTGCACTGTGCTATGTGGGAGGAGCCAAGCTCCCCTGCCCCCAGGCCATCAACAGCTCTGCTTGTTTGCTCTTCAGGGAGGGGGCGCAAGGTACTTTTACGTCCATCCTTCCTTCCTTTCTTCCTTCTGTCCTTCCCATCCTCCCTCCCTCTGTCCTTCCTTTTTCCTTCCATCCTCCTTCTTTCTTCTTTCCTTCTCTTCTTTCTCTTCTTCCATCCTTTCTTTCCTTCTTGTCCTTCTTTCTTTCCTTCCTCTCTCCTTCCTTCCTTTCTTCTTCCTCCTTCCTCCTTCCTCCTCTTCCTTTCCTCTTCTTTCCTTCCTTCTTCCTTTCCTTCCTCTTCCTTCCTTCCTTCCTCCCTTCCTCCCTTCCTGTCTGCTTGTTCAGTGGCTATACTGAGACCAAGCTGGGTTCTGATAAGATGGATAACACAACATAATTCCTATCTCCACGGAGCTCTGGGTCTCACGGAAATGTGGTGAACAGGACACTGGTCTCAGAGGTGACAGATTTGGATCTAGAAATCCTGGATGGACTTTGGGTAACAATGGGACAGAGAAAAATATCAAATTTCCTGTCTGCTGTTGTGCCATTTGTTTTATTCGAGATCCCTGGTCTGAGGGCTGTTTGGATTCTTGGCTCTTGGTGGCCACGCGGGGGGGGGGGGGTGAGTGGGGTCTGGGGAGCTCTGAGTACTCTGAAGAGGATGAGGGTTTGTTTGTCCACAGTCTTGTGGGAGTTGAGGACACGAGGGCCTCTGGAGAAGGCTCAGAGCTAGGAGCAGAACTTGTGCAAAGCTTCCAGGAGGTTCCGGGAGATCGTCCTCTGCAGGAAGAACAGGAGCCATTCCCTGAAGCCTTTCCCATTCCAGAAGGCTCTGTGGTGAATGCATAATTAGGCCCTCTGTAATTACCAGTTTGGATCTGCCTAGGACACTCAGGTTCCCACCCCTAATTTACCTTATAAATTTATTCTGCTAAAAAAGTTGAAAATGTCAGTCTTCTGCGAGCACTGCATAAATGAATTATCTCCCGGATGACAGAAGGTGGGAAGGAGGAGGAGGCTAGGAGGACAGTCCTCACTTTGAGCTTGGCCAGCGAGAGCCGGGCGAGGCTGCCTTCTGTGCAGGAAGAGGACAAGGCCACTAGGCTCTGCCACTGTCCTCAGGAGGGCATTCCAGCCAGCCTGCCCGGATTCTCTGAGGACAGCTTTGGGGACATTTGGGGACTAGGTATTGGTAAATGTTTGTCAGTCTTATGGTGAAATCTCGTGGGAGCTGTTCTTCTGGATAGTCTTGATCTCCAAGCCTGGTCTATGACACCAAGCAGATGCGCCATGATGGCTTGGACATGCACCCTTCAGAAGTCATACTGATCCTTCTTTCTCTGTCATGTGACGTTAAAAAAGTATTGAATGATCACAAATGGGGTTAGTACCTTAAAAAAAGAGCCCGGGGGAACTCTCGTCGCTTGCCTTCTTTGTATGAGTTGCAGTGTTCGTTCTCCCTGGAGGATCCAGCACCGTCCTGTAAATCCTCGCCGGGTCCTTGACCTTTGACCCTTACCCTCCAAAGCTGTGAGGATTATATTTTAATTCTGTATAAATCGCCAGCTCCAGGTATTTGCTATAGTGACACAAACAGACTAGGCTGTGTCCTGTGCCGGGGGCTTTCTGCATAGTAACCTGAGGGACTCCTGGCCGAGGCTGGGGCCTGACATGGGAGGACCTGGAATGCTTAAGAGGCCGGCTGCTTGCTCCCAGGCCTCCTAGTTTACGGCAGATCCAAACTCACCACCGTGAGGATGTAGGTGCCATGTTGGTACCTACATCTTACAAAGCTGTGGGAAGGACAAACTCAAGCTGAGAGTTGAAAGGACTTTGCGTGCTTTCAAACTCTATCCCCACATCAGGAGATTGCCTGACTGACATTTCGCCAGCAGAACCTTCCCGTTGGGCCTCAAGTACTTCGAGTCTGTTTCCTCGGTTCCCTTCTGTCTGAGACAAAGCCTCAGGCCTTCTCCTCCTAGCCACTTCTCCCTGTTGTTTGTTTTCCTGGCCAAGGCCAAGACTTTACTACCCTACGCCCTGCCAATCTGTTCTGTTAACCAGGTGTCCTTGTTCAGTTCAGAGCTGGTTCACCTTTGAACTCTTGGTTCCATTTCTCTCCAGTGGTGTCCAGATTCACCACTGACTTTTGGTACCCTTCTTCTAGTCCCAGGTTTAGTGATGTCTCTGGTACCTGCTTCTTGCTTGGAGGATGGTTTCAGTGGGGCCTGGGGAGAGGACAGGGTCATGCTTACGTGGCCACAGGCCTGGGGGATTTGGGTTTTGTCTCTGGGAGCCTGACTTTAGCATTCCCCGTGTAATGGGATGGTCTCTCTCTTCCTAGAATGAGCTAATATAAACCCCTGGCAAACATTGTTGGACAGAGTGTCCCTGTGACCTGGCAGGCCTTGAGAGAATTGTAGTGGGGACCTCGTTAAGAGGAACACATTCCGCACATACATTTCGGGGATGAGAGTGTCCCCAGTCTAGATAGCTGCTGTTGCCCTTCATTTGATGTCACAGGAGTGATGTATGGAATATAGACTTGTTTGAACTAGAACCTAGGTACTAGCTAATAAATAGAATTACTTCTCGATCACAGGGTGCCTGTTAAGCTGTGTCCAGGGAGAAGCCACAGGGCCTCTGTCATGCAGCTCACACGTGTGCTGAGGCCGGTGACAGAGAGAACCCTAAATCAGAGACAACCATGTTTTTCCTCACATCCCTCAGCAAGTGGGCACCCTTTCCTAGCCAATGCCTGCCCATCTGCATCCTGGGAGTATGGTGGGGAAGGCAGGGCTTGCAGGCTACAAAACCCCAGGCAGGCAGTAGAGCCCTCAAGGCTGGCCATCACTTCTGAAGTCCAGCTTTAGACTCAGTTTCCATTTTTCATTAGTAGAAGCCTTGATGGGCACCACAGTGGTGGCAGAGGCTAATTGCATGGAGCCCGGAGTTAATGCAGATGCTGTAATTCCTGTCACCTTCTAACAGCTCCGTAGGAGCTTCTGATGAATAGCCTGTGGCGTTCAGAGGCCGTGTGCAGCAGTCGCATGTGTCACTGGCAGAGGTCTGGCAGGGCACCAGATCGGTGGGGGAACACAGCACCACCTTGCCAATTCTTTAATTAAAGGAGGAAATATGTCAGAAACCTACTCGGCCACTGTCCAACCTAACAGGTCCTTCCTCCTGTTGGTGAATACTGCTGTCAGAGACTTGACGGCATGCTGGAGAGATGGCTCAGTGCTTAAGGTGATTTGCTTCTCTTGAAGAGGACTCAGATTCAGTTCCCAGCACCCACATGGTGGCCCACAATCATGCAGAATTCCAGTCCCAGGGGGTCTGATGCCCTTTCTGACCTCTGCAGGCACCAGCCACATACATGGTACACATACATACATACATACATACATACATACTTACGTACATGCAGGCAAAACACCCATCTGCAAAAGATAATAAACAAACACATAAATCTAATTTTTAATATAAGGACTTGGATGGGGGGGGGTGTCAGCCACGTCTCTTTGCCTGCTCCTTGAGGAGAAGAGGAAGAGTGATAATCTGAACATGCCAAGGGGGGGAAAGTGTCCGACTGGAGAGGTCTTCCGGTCTTGGAGGGGTCTCCCTATAGTCCCCTGCCATTTCAGTTTGGGGGTCTTGTCTCTCTGCATCTCTTGCTTGGAAACAGTAGCCTTCAGAGAGAAGGAGGGGCCTGGGATTGAGACAACTCAATAAAGTCACAATAAAACATCCAAAGCCTTCCATTCTCGCTTACTTCTTTAACTCAATTTATTTTTCATTTTGTGGACAGAGATTTAGTCCGGGTATTAGTTTATGATTTTTACTGAAGGAATTACCCAACACACACACACACATATAAAAAGGAAATATTATTTTTATCATTTATTTTGTGCCATGTATACCATAGGAGGAGCAAACAGTGAAATCACTTCAGTACTGCTGTTTTTCATTACAAAGTTATTACATATAGAAATTACTCCAAATTATCTGAAATGAATGGAAATTATGAGGTTTAAATTCCCCAGGTTACTGCAGGCACAGCTCTGGAAATTTATTTTGTCATCTTGCTGAACATAATTGCTACAACAAAATTTCTTCCATTTTACAACTGCGGTATAAACTTATTTATACCGCTGTAGCAGTAATTTTACATCAATAAGTTGCATGGGAAGGAACACACAGGTGGTAATTGAAAACAATAATTTGTGCCGAGGTCCAGGTGGGATGGTTGGCTCAGGAAAAAAAAAAAAAGGCTCCGTTACTGTCGGCAACAGCTTCGAGTCACCATAGCCTCTCCTCATCCATCCCCTTAGTCAACGTGGGTGAGCCATCTGAACGCCTTCCACCAATGTTCTCTGGAGCTGGGGTGATGAGGCAGACTTGTCCTCCGAGCATCAGCACCGTGGCTGGTGCACTCCATTCTGAAAACGAGGGGTGGGATTGGGGCGTCACTGAGCCCGAGGGGCACGTCCCACACTGCCTGTTTGCCAGCTCCTGTCTTTCTTCCTCTGGTTTCCAACTTGCCTCTGGGTTGGGCGCACTTAGGTACCCGGAGCTAATTAAGGTGTGTGATAGATTTCAATTGGAGTGTGAGTTCTTGCCAGAAACATTGACGATTCGATCCCCAAGCACGGCGCACAGTGTTAAATCCACTAATGCTTTATACATTACTGTCTTCCTTCCCAGCCGGAATGTGTGGTCTGGGTACAATACCGAACCGGTCCCCAAACAGGCTCCCCAGTCTTCTGTTCTCTAATTGTTCCTGTTAAGCAGATAGGAATAATGAAGGGACAGATGCCTGTGTCGAATCCCAGCAGCTGACGAAGCTACCATCTACATCTGGGGGTCCAAATGCGGATTTTAACAATTGACCATAAATCTGCCCCGTTTAGACTCCAGATCGTCAGGGTGAGCTGGACACAGACCGGAAACGAGCCTCTCTGCTCCTGTTGGTGCTCCTGTTACGCTTGTGGGAGGAAGCCAGCACAAGGAGGTGGGCTTTGTTGCAAGTTCAGTGGGGAATATTATCATCACATCTATATTTTAGAAGCCATTGTTGTTTCAAAGATCCCGAAGGCTTAAGATCACAGGGAAATCTTTCTTTTTTTTTTTTTTTAAAGACGCAGATTAAACTAATATCAGAATGTACAGTGTTCTGTATGTACCAGTTTTCCCTTGGGGGACATTCATTGTCTTTTGTTGTGGTAAATTGTCTGCCTCAAAAATGGTACCCAAAGTGCATCTTCAAGCCAAGGTACATTTTGTTTCATTTTGTATTACAATTTACTTTCTTATTTTTTTATATAGAGTCTCAGTGCTGCCCAGGCTGACCTTGGGCTCATTATGCACCTGAGGGTGACCTGCACACCTGATATCCCTGCCTCTACTTCCCAACAACACGTGTTTGAGTATGAACCAACTGAAAACTTCTACACACCGAAGAGACGCTGCCTTCCGCCCTCAGTAATCGTCCTGTCCAGCAGCGATTGCTAGTGGGCTCACAGTCCCAACCCTTCCCTCTTAAATAGGAGGGAAGCCACCACCTGATTCTCTAGGATGCAAGCTATCTTTGTTGAATTCACTCGAAAGCATACGTGTGTGTGTGTGTGTGTGTGTGTGTGTGTGTGTGTGTGTGTGTGTGGCGGTTTCTAAAACGACTGAACAACAGCTGAGCTACCCCCCTTTTGCTTTTTCCAACTCTGGAAGGCACAACTGACTGAAGCAAGGTGTTGGCTGGCTTTTCTTTTCTTTCTTTCTTTCTTTCTTTCTTTCTTTCTTTCTTTCTTTCTTTCTTTCTTTTTTTTTTTTTTGATGAGCGCCCCCTCACACCCTTCTCATTAGCTGAGCCTTGCCTTTCGCCTTTCAGGAGGGATGCTAGCCTGACTGATTCATGCTCCCTTCTTCCCAAGGCCTCCTTCCCCCTCACTTCCCTTGTAGTACATCACAGCAGATAGGAGTTTTCACAGCCTGGGCCTTGGGGGTGGGGGGCAGCTCTCGATTGAATCAAACTTGTCTACGACTCTGAGCTTAACATTTCCTGAAACTTTCTCCTTCTCATACCGCTTAAGGATACAAACTAATTAATCCTCACAGCCTCATCAAACTCTCGTTGGGAAGGTGATCGTCACAATTGCCTCCATTCCCAGCCCTCCCCATCTCCCATCATCAGGCACCTCCTTGTCGCCCTGGTTCTCAGCCACAGTCCTGACAGCCAGGACTGGAACTGAATGGCCCCCTCTGCATTTTTAAGTCACACCAGACACGCTCAGACCCAGAACAGCAGCAAAGAGATCCTGCGCACGACACACGCATGTAGAGGTGGGTCCCACTCTGACCCCCTGTCTATGAGAGGTGAGAGGCCAAGCTTGGTGATGTAATCTCTCCCAACTGGGTGATGGTTTCTTACCCAATTTGAATCGATGACTCAACTAAAGACTTAAAATTAGCAAGGCAAGAAAATTCCAAACGAGGTGAGAACGCTGTAGAAATAGCTCCAGATTCCCTAGTACTGAGCCATTCAGTATCTCTTCGGATGACAGGGGCAGAGTTAGGGACATTCCGTGTGGACAGCGTCCTTTTTCACATGTAGGGAGATGGACGCGTTTTGCTTTCATTTTTTGCTTTTTAACATTTTTAAAGGAAAATAAAGCACAGATCAGGATCCGTGAAACTGGTTTACATCTTCTAGGCTGCAGACTTAAAGAAAGCAGGCAGGGTTATCTCTGTCCCACTGCCCCGTCCCCAAACCTATTTCAGTCTACTTCAAGTAGTAAAATGATTGTTAAAAAATCCACTATGGTACGAAGCCCAAGCCTTTCTTTTTGGTAGGTGGGGGGGCGGGGGAGAAATAGGAAAGAAAAGAAGATGCAGTGACTCATGTTTTAACAAAAGGCTGCATCTTAAATTCAACAAAAAACAGACTAAAGAAGGGTGAGAGGCAAGCTTTGGGGTCCTGTTTAACCTTTAGGTGCTCAGGCCTAAACCCTCTGTTATCCAGAAAAACCTTCCCTTTAACCAGGAAGTAACTGTGATTCTAGATGGTGTTCAAGAACACCAGGCCTCTTCTGACAACTATGGAGTCTGGATTTGATCTCTAAAGGTTTTAAACCAGAGCAGGAGAGATGGTTCAGCCAAGTAGAGGCCTTTGTGGAGAAGCCTGTGGGGTTGGATCCCTGGGGCCCCTACACACAGGTGGGGGGAGAGACCTGAGTCCGCAAACCACACACACACACACACACACACACACACACACACACACACACACATCTTGAATATGATAATTAATTTGAAAGGATTTCAAATAAGGAGAAAAGCCATCAAGATCTTCTTGGGCTCCTTCTTAATGTGTATAGGACTTGCTTAGGGTTTCTGTTCTCCAAAAGAAGGTACGGATGCTGTGATCAGAGCTTTCACTGAATTTTCTGAGTCTTCACAGTCAATAAGGTTTGGAGCCTGGAAGAACAGAAAGCAGCAGGCATAGTTTACTTCTGAGTTTGCCCCACACTTGTGAAAATGAGAAAATTCGCCTTCTCTTTGCACAGATTTTTTTTTAAGCACCAGAAGTGAAACCCAAAGTAATTTGGTAAGCTGTGTTCTTGGGACTTCAGACAGCTCCAAAGTTATCTGTCTACATTTCAGAGGGAGGATCCTTGCTAGAGAGAAAATAACAAAAACAAACGGAATGTCGGTTTTTTTTTTTTTTTTTTTTTTTTTTTTTTTTTTTTCCTGCAAGGACTCCAGGACTTCCCATTTCCCTCGACGCTTATCTAGATCTATCCAAATTTTCGTGAGACATAAGATAAAATATAACAGCTCAGAAGGCAAATACAACATTGCAGACTCTTCCACAGGTTCCAGTCTGTGCCTAAGGACTGAGAATCCTTCAAGGAATTTTAAGCAAAAACCCTGACCAAGGGTCTGCTCAGCCTGCTCTCACTCTGCCTATCACGAAGTACACATGGGTAGTTAGGACGCCATGCAAGCTAATAAAAACTCACTTTGATTTGGTGAAGTGAATTTTAATTTTAATTTCCGAACGATTTCTCTGTAAGGGACGACTTCCCTATCCTTAAAGGGATGCAGACTGTGGGGTTTCACTCTGGGAATGCAATGTGAAGCGATGGAAGAAATAGCAAAGTGTTGTGACATTCATATTTATTCTCTCTCTCTCTCTCTCTCTCTCTCTCTCTCTCTCTCTCTCTCTCTCTCTCTCGTTTATTTCAGATTATGAACTGTGTCAAAAGCTGAGCACACAGTAGGCCTATAGCGGGTGCAGGAGAAATGATGCTAAGGTTTTATGCAAGGAGTTCAGACCCACCTTTGTTCCTTTACTCTTTTGGGTAGCCACCTGCACCCCCCCCCCCGCAAGTGTGTGTGTGTGTGTGTGTGTGTGTGGTGCGCGTGCGTGTGCGCGTGTGCGTGTATGGGGGGTGATGGGGGAATGAACTTTAGTCTAAATAAGGCTTCACTGTAGGTGGGTAGATCTGTCTAAGGGTGTTTTGGATATACCTGCCTGGCTCAAGGTCGGTCCCAAGCAAAGCCTAGTGATTTCCAGCCCAGTATGACAGAGCGCAGAGAGAGCCGAGCCGGTACCCTGGAGCCAAAAGCCTAAGTAAGACAGGGTCGAGCAAGAGGTCAAGGTCGGCCGAGAGGCAGCTATTGATCTGGTTGGGAACGCGAGACACGGAGCGCCGCAAGACTAAAGGGGGAGCTGTGAGACCAGACATTAACAGCTTTCAGCGCAAATGATGCCGTGCCAGACGGGCAGAGGGAAAAGGAGGAGACTGGAGCGGCAGCTGGGATCGCTCGCTGCCTGCGCCCGGGCGCCTCTTGGGAGAGGAGGCGGCGCAGCCAGGGCAGGGCGGCCTCTTGCTGGCAGCCGCGAGGTGGAGCGCGCGGCGGCGACAGCGACAGCTCGGGCCCTGCACCGGCCATCAGCGTGCGCGCCTTCCCACCGTCGGGGTAGCGCGCGGTCCGGGGAGGACCTGCTGGATCAGTCCCGCCGCTTCCCGCTGCCCTGTCCCCGGTCCCACTGGTGATCCAGCAGGCAGCTGACTCCTGGGCCCCTTAGCTCCCTGTTTTCTGAGAGAGCTCCTCTTCCTCCTCCCTCGCCCCAGGCTCTGACTTACTCCCCCTTCCTTGTAGCCATCTCTCCAAGAAGGTGAGGACCACGTGTTTGAATTTCGCGCCCATGGTGGCAGGCTGCCTCGGGCAGGGCGCAGCATTTTAAGTCCAGACTTGCCCCTGATGTGCTGTGTGTTTTGGGGCAAAGTCGTATCCCTCTCTGGCCTTCCTTCCCATCTGCGAGTCTAAGAGACAGAAGGCTAGTTGATCTTTCAAATTGTTGGCGGGGTGTGCAGATAAGGCCAGTTTATGGATTTCTTGGGAGGTTTATTAAAGGGTGGGGTGTGGGCCATTTTTTTTTCTTACTCCTGCCACTTTCCTGAAAAAAATTTTTTTTTTTTTTTGGTCCCTGTGAGGGGGTTGAGAGGAGACGTTTCCAGACTTTGGACCACGTGGAGGGGTGCCTATGTGTGTGGTGGTGGTGGTGAGCTGCACGCGGCCTGCCCGGCCTGAAGAAGGAGGTGCAAGCCCACTCCCACCCAGTATCATCCAGCTCAGTCTCGCCTCGGTCCGTGGACCCTGCAGTCCACAGGCGCTGGAAACTGCAAGCCGGGGCACATTCGTACAGTGATTGTTTTGGGTGAAGAGGGAAGGGAAGAGAGATCCTTCTGTCCTTGCTCCCAGCACTACGCAGCCTCCTTGGTGCCATGGCCCCACCCATGGCTTTCAGGATGAACAAAAAACCCAGGTGCCCCCTGAGGAAGAGGCCCCGGGAGAGGCAGCTCGCCTGGAGGCCTTGCAGCTTTGTCAATCCCTGGGCTGAAGCCGGGGCGCCGGGCCTGGGGCGGGGTGAGGGTGGTGCAGCCAGGCTCACCGCAAAGCTCAGCCCCAGCCAGGCCCCGACCCGCCCTGGCCGCCGGGGAAGAGAGAGAGAGAGAGAGGGGTCCAGCCTACTGGCGCTCCCAGCGCGGGAGGCCAGGTTATCCAGTAGACCCAGCTGGTCTCCTGGAGGAGAGCGCCGGGAGGGGGCGGTGCATTCGGGACTGCAGCCTGGCCTTGTCCCCGGGCCACGGGCAGGCCCCCACAACTCCCCTTGTCCTCGCCGGCTGGAGATCAAACGGTTGACAAGGCGGCTCTGTCCTTCCCGGTCGGACAAGCAATTTCAAGTCTGATCCCGGGCGGTGGAGGAGGGGGGATGACTTCCAGGTTACAGAGATTTCACGGAGGGAATTGGGGGGCGCCTCTCCGAGGCACCCTCCTTTCCGAGCGCTGGCCACGCCCACTCCTGGGTCTGTGAGTCCCAGACTTCTCCCACGTGGAGTGTCCCCCCCCCCCCGTCCCTCTAGCGCGTGCTTCCCAAGGAGACTAGGGTGTGGGGCGGGGTAATGCTTGACCCTAGGAGTTAATGGGGCCCAGAAAGACGAAGAACCCTACTTTATGGGATTCAAACAAAATGCATCTCCCCTCTTACTGTGCCCCCTTAGTATCTTTTATTTTGTTGTCTAAGACGACCAACCCCAACGGCTTATATTGAGACACTTTTTGGGAAGTTTCTACAAAATGCCCCCCTCCCCAAATAAGTAAAACCAATTGTAACTTCTTTTCCGGGGAATGAAGGGAAACAATTGTGTCTGTCGCCTCAGTCTCCCCCCCCCCGCGCACCCCAGATTTCCAGCCCTCCTTCTTGAGTGGGTGGGTTTAGACTTGCTTGGACTCACTGTACCTCAGTTACTTACACAGCACTCCGCCCCTTTCTCAGGGAGTCCAGTTCCCGGGGGAGGAAGAGTGAGTGGGGACAAGATTTTATTTTATTTACCCCCACCCCCCCCTCTTTTGCGCAGCCGGTGCTCGGTGATAAGACCAGCTCACAAAAACAGTAGTTTGCACGTGTGGCCGGCCTGGGTTGCGGGTGTGCGCACTGGCGAGTGTGTGTGAGTGCGCGCGCGCGTGTCTCGGTGTGTGCTTTCTTGTTCTCTTACAGGGTACAATGTTAAAAAGCCACCGCTAGTCGCCCCCAGTGCTCCGACTCTCTGGGTCTTTTTGTCTCTAGAGCAGATTAAACGTCACGTCCGCACTTGAACTTGAATTTTATCCCATTGTACAGAGGCAGCCCCAGCCACAGAGAGACCGAGAGCTCCCGGAAACCCGGACTCCGCCATCTTCACGTTGCAATCTATAGCTCCCGTCCACGCCCGCACCGACCCGGGCGCACTGGGCGAGCCGCCCCGCAGCCCCGCTCCCCCTGGGCCCGCGGCGCCGGGCAGCGCTGGGGAGCGCACGCGGGGACCCGCAGCCCCTCCGGCCGGCGCCAGCCTGCCAGGTGACCCGGGAAGGAGCCGCTCCCGGAGTCCCCCAGAGCCTCGGAGGGGTCAGCCTCCGAGAAAGAAAAAAAGCAGGCAGCGCGCAGAAAACCCAGAAAGAGCCGAACCAAGGCAGTTTTTCATTGCTTTCGGGTTTTTGAGGGGGCGGGGTGAGGGGGTACGAGACAAGTCCCCAAGTTTTCTTTGCTTTTTTTTTTTTTTTTTTTTTTTTTGCTTTTTTGAAATTTGTTTGCATTTTTCCTCCCCCCCCTCCCCTTGGGTGGAAGTGCGCGATCCACCTACCAGACCCCGAAAGAAAAGTGTCAGAGACCGGTGCAAAACCCGGCGTAACTTCAAGAAGACATTTACAAGTCTAAGAGGCCAAGCACTTTGAAGAAGTGTGAGAGAATTTTTCCTCCAAAAGAATATATTTTTTGAAGAAACCGGCCAGCCCGCGGCGAGCTACAGCAGTTTTATAATTTATTTTAGCCTTTCTCTATTTTAGAGCAAGCCATCTTCCTGGCTTTTTCTTTTTTCTTTTTGCAAAAACAAAAACAAAAACACAGCCCAGAAGAAAGAGCAAAATAAAGACGAAGAAGAAGAAGAGGAGGAGGAAGAGGAAGAGAGGAAGGGCAGAGGCACCAACCCGGGCGGAGGAGGAGGCGCGGCGGCGGCGGCGGCTCAGACCCCCTCCCCGGCCCGCATCTGTGCAGCTTTCCGGGCGATGCCAGAATAGATGCCGGGGCAATGTCCCGCCGCAAACAGGGCAACCCGCAGCACTTGTCCCAGAGGGAACTCATCACGCGTAAGTGTCTGCCGCACGCGCGAGGGGCCGGCGGCTGGGGCTCCGGCGCCGGGGCTGAGGACACCAAACCGGGCTCAGCGGCCGAGCGTGGGGCTCTGGGAAAGTTTCTCTGCAACCGGGGGCAGCCGCCGCGGCCTCCGGGCCGGGGAGGGGGCGCGCGGGCTTGCAGGCGGCTGTGCGCGCCGAGCCCGGCTGGACGCTCGGCCTTCCAAGCGGCGTGTGTGGCGGCGGCGGCGCTGGTGGCGGGGTTTGGAGAGGAGGGGGAGGGGGCCGGGGAGCGGAGGGGGAGGGGGAGCCGGGAAAAGTTGGCGAGCGCGTGGGTCCGCGCTCCGAGGAGCGGGCGGACCGAGCCCCAAGTGCGCCCTGGACCCGGGGACCCGCAGGGCAAAGGGGTGGCCGCCGGCTTCGGGTTCCCGGTCGCTGCTCCACGCCAGGCAGGGCGCCGACCGCGCCGCTGCTGGGATTCCGAAGCCGCCGTCCCCTCCCCTCCTCTCGCTATTTGCAGAAGAATCCAGCTGCGCAGCTGTTTGCTGGGCTGGAGCACCCCTCCTCATTTCCCCACCTCCGTCTCCTGGGACGGTCTTGTCTTCTTTCCCCCCCAACTCAAAAAAAAAAAAAAAAAAAGGTGTGGGGGGAGGTTTTGGGTTGGTGAAAAAATAATCCCCGCCACGAGTTAAAAAAAAAAAGAATCATGAGTGGGAAAAGAGGGATGCTCTAATAACAGTAAAAATGAAGAGAAAAAAAGGAAGGAGAGAAAATACCTATCATCCTCTTATCCATCTTTCTATCTCTGTATCTTTCATCTTCCCCATCTAAATAAACAAGGCAGGTCGCGGTGCAAATCCGCTGGATTTCAAGCAAGTGGCGGGGCTCGCAAAGTCAGACAGCAGGGCAGACCCTCAGCAGCTTCCACCACCCCAGCTGGGTTCATTTAGAAAAGAAAACGCCAGCGCGAGCCGCGCAGGTACACAGTTCTCCCGGAGCCCGCCGGGTCCCCGCGCTGCCACCAGCGAGGTCGGCTTGCAGAGCTCTGGGACACCCTGGCCGCAGCCTGCACGATTCTCTCCCCGCGGGTTTTTTTTTTTTTTTTTTTTTTTTTGGGTCGCGGTTGCTTTTTATTTATTAAATTTTTTATTGCAATGGAAATAAAATTTCCTCGGGGTGCTATCGAGACCTCAGGCAGGTTGTAATCTTGCAATCCTTCGCTCACCTCTCTGCGTTGGGGCCGGGCTCCCCGCGTTGGAACTGGAGAAACCTGTGAATGACGGCCGCCGCTGAGGACTGGCTGCCCTGCAGTCGACAGCCGAATATTTATGTTATATTTTAAAGAATTTAAATAAATAAATAAATATATAAAGAGGATCTCCCCTCCCCTCCAGCCCAGCGCAGGAGCCATCTGCCCGAAGCTATTACTGTTTCCATCTCTCCTTTGTTAACGCAGACACGTTAGTAAGAATTTGTACGTTTATTATTTTATTATTATTATTATTATTATTATTATCTTGGGGGACATATATATTAAAGTGAGGTTCTTGGGAGAGGGATGTCTCTTACCCGGAGGAGAGAAGGGGAGTCTCCTTTATTTTTTTCAATGCTGTAATGTCAAAGGAGACTTGCTGGTTGCATTTAAAACAAAATGTTTTGCAACCAGATTCGAGCCTGGTCTCATCAAGATCCTTTTGACCACTTGACATTTATTTTCTTCCTTTAGTATACCGCAGCAGCCACGGGTTATTTTATAGTCCCTTCCTACCTTTAGGTGAAGTGGTTGTTAAAACATCCACACTTCCAGACCCTAATTT
This sequence comes from Mastomys natalensis, assembly GCA_021653895.1. Taxonomy (NCBI): domain Eukaryota; kingdom Metazoa; phylum Chordata; class Mammalia; order Rodentia; family Muridae; genus Mastomys; species Mastomys natalensis. The sequence continues at coordinate 239,567 of JAJTUV010002196.1, read as the reverse complement.
GTTCAGGAGGCAGTTTGCCGCCACCCCCATCCCCTGTAAAATTGCTAGAATTGTTTTCGAGGAGGGGAGAGAGAATCAGTGGGAAGGGGGAGAAGCTGGTAGCTCCCAACACTGCAGTATTAGGGGAAAGGCAAATAGATTTGCTGTCCTTCTCTGGGCATCCCTGGGACATCCTAAAGAAGCTCTGACCAGAGGGACGGGTGGCAACTTGGCCTGGGGGGTGAGGGGGGCTTCATGTGACATCCTTCCATGCATTGGTTCTCTGTCTCACCCGTGCTCAGAGCAGCTGGGAAAAGCCAGCTGACTTTGACTCTGCAGCAGAGGCAGAGAAGGCAGAGGAGTGCTGGGGAGAAGGGAGAAGGCAGGGGCAGGAGGCCAGGCTGAGAGCAATTCTACCTGCCTTCTGGGGGCCCTTGGGGCCTGGGCATTGTTTCACGGGGGGGGGTTAAGCAAGGAGAGCGGTCCAAACGGTGTTCAGAAAAGCAGCTGGCTTTTCTGTCTGTGCTGTGTCACCCCAGAGGTGGCGAGACAGGGATGCAGGATATACAGCTTGGCCTGAGGAATGTGACTAGCTATGAACCATGGGATACAGGAGCCCTGGTTGCTAAAGGGCTGGCCAGCAGAGCAGGTGTTGCCTCAGCCGCTACAGGCTCTAACTCCCATGTGAGATTTCAGGTCTGAAGGAAACCATCTAAAACGCGGTGGCGGCTCGGCTCGTTGTCAGTTGGGTGGCAGCCTTGGGCCTGTGGGGCAGTAGCTTGAGGTTCTTTGGGGATGATGCAACTTAGAATCACTGATAGCCCAGGAAACCAGAAAAGCACAGAAATATCATCCGTGATCTTGGTGTGTGTGTCGGCGGGTAGGAGCAGGGCTTCATGATGTGTTACAGTTACAGGCAGGATGGGTAGGAAGAGGACTGAGGTAGCTAAGGGGGTGGGAGACAGCTGGAAAAGAAGACCTGGGCTTCTGGTTTGTTTCAAAATGTTTGACCAGATGGATGCGGCTTTTCAAACAGGAGGGCAGACACAGACATTAGTAAAAACAAACACAAAACAGCCTGGGGGGGGATGATGATAGAAGAGAGGTAAGGGAGGAGGCAGCCGCTGGCCGGGCAGAGAGAGGGAAGGGCCTGTACCAGCCATGCCAGGCAGGGTCAGGCAGAAGGAAATGTATTCTGAGGTTGGTGGAAGGTTTTCTGAAGAAACGTGGAGGTAAAATTGAGCAGTCAAATTCTACAGGCCCTCAATAAAGCCAACTTTTTAATAACCCACCAACAGGTTCCCAAGAAAGAATAGCAGTTTTCTGTCTGCATCCGTGATTTTGCATAACAGCCAGATACCCAAGATTTGCCGCAGAAGTTAGGTTGGTTGTATTAATTCCATGCTAGCCTCTTCAGATTGGGTTTTGTGGTTGTTGTATGTTTTAAAGGCGGCTACGTTCACGATTGTCTGAACCCTAGGGTACAGTCTACCTCTAATGGGCCACTTACGGTACTAAACTGCGTTTCTGATAAATTTCATAGGACATGGAGCCTCTTTCTTTCTTTTTCTGTTTCTTTTTCTTCTCTTTTTGGTAGTCGGGTAGGGGCAGTGAAGTTTGTCTGCTGTTTGCACAGAAGGGAACCCCGTGTCCTTAGAAATGTGGCATGTCAGCCGCTTGGATTCCACGGGAGAATAAAAATGTGTTCATCAAAGGTGTCCTGCCAGGTTGATTTTATTCATCTGTAATTCGCACCCGAGAGAAAACAACGGTGAGCACATTTTAACAACCCCTCCTATTTTAAGAGGAGATTTTTTTTTTTCCCCTCTTATTCGAAGATTTTTGTATATATGCTTGTTTCTTGTTCGGAGGGGGAAGCCTGCTATCTGCATGTGCTCTGGTTTTGGCAAATTGTATCTAGTCTTCAGGATGTTTCCTAACAGAAAAAAACAAGTCAGCTTGTTCAGTTTTGGTGAACGCAGTTGCTCCTGGGGAGCTGGCCTTAGAGACATGGAAAGATTAGGATTCGATGGTTAGATGCACTTTTCAGTTTACCACCCAAGGACCCTTGGTCAGAGGAAAGGCCAACATTCAGTGCCTTTGACAGTAATCTCAGGTGAAATGGATCCACCGAACAGTCTGCTTACAAACAGACTCCAGCTTCCTACAGCAGAGAGGAGATTTTGAAGGCCTAATCAGACTTGACTCCTGGTCAATCGTCCTCACCTTTATGTATCCGTTTTGCACCTCTTGTCTTCATCGTTTTGCACTTTCTGTCGCTTGTTGTGATAAAATACTTTCCAAAGTAAACTTTCAGTGGAATTTGCTTTTTGGTGAAGGGTAAAAAAAAGCCTGCAGCTCCAAGCCTCGCCTAGCGCCTCTCGTCAGCTAGGGGGCGCTCGGTGCCTGTGTCATGACTGCGGTGCCTCGGCCGCTATGCCTGGGAACCCGCGTCCATCAGCACACGGGCCGTGGCGGCTGCTGCAGCAGCGGCTGCAGTTTGTGTCGCTGCAAAAATGTCTTAAGCGTGAAGTTGTAATATTGATTTTCCTGCAGAGATTTGTGCAGGACAAAATGAGAATATAAGTTTGAAAAATCTTTTTTTCAAGCCATTGCCATTGATTTGGAAGCCTTTTACCTGGCAGGTGGGGAGGTGGCTCTTCTTTTCCTCCAATTTCCTTTTCTTTTTAAACAATTAAAATTGTTATTCCTGAGTGTTTTTCGTCCCCTTGGTCTGTCCATGGTCTTGACATTCTGAACATTTGTTTTTGTTGGTTAAGCGTTCACAGTTCCACCTAGGGAGTCTGGGAAGAGTGGCCATCATTTTAGGGGTGGCCCATCTTAGCGCATGTTCCCCCCGGGGGTGGGAGCATCACTGTGAATTGCTGCTTACGGGAGTTGTGGACCCAAGACAACTTGATGGATGGCAATCCTATCAGCTCCGATTTGATAAAAGCTCTCAATCCCGTCTATTCCACAGCGAGTCCACGGAACTGAGGGAGCAAGCACCCTTTCCCTTATGATGTAGCATGATTCAAATTGTGCGGGTGATTTTGTTTGCAAGCAGCGTGTGCCTGCCGGGAGCCAGTGCACCTTTCACCTCAGAGAGTTCCCTTCATAGATGGCACGTCATGAAGCTCCATCGCTCCCTAAACATGTGATTTAGTGCCGGGGAATATGTATGTGTTGATTGTGGGGGTTTCTGATCTGTGATGTCTTTAGCTTTAGAGTTCATGAAATCTGCAGACGGCGCAGTGAACTGGCATTGTATGCGTGAGTTCAGTGGATGAGCTGCAGAGCCTGCCCTGACACGGGAAAGTGCTTTATTCTAACCTGAAAGAGAAATAAATTAGGTCAGACAAAAGCCGTAGCTGTCATCAGCTGGAGGAAGAGGGCCAGCCATTTATCTGATGATGTCTCTACTTCATTTAATGTTTGAGCCTGGCCAGTTGTAAGCATATCGTGGAGGCAAACACCGGACCACTGTGGAATGAAGAATATAGAACCTCTCAATCTTGGGTCTGGGCAACGGCCTAAGACCTACAGAGAACTGTTTTTTTTCTGTTTGTTTGTTTGCTTGCTTTGTTTTGTTTGTTTTTAATTCAGTTTATAGGAACCCCCAATCATTTGCCTTGGAATTTGGGGACCTTCCCATGCTGTGATTACACACCAACACAGACATTTAGTTCATGAAAAAAAAAATTATAAGGGGTGATGGGACAGACGTCAGCTAGATGTTTTCTTGTGAAAACCTCTCTCTTTCATGAAGGAAAGACTCTTTGGCTGCCTGGTTAGGCCTTTCTTTGAGCTTAAATTCTCCAAGGATTTTAGTCCCCAGGTTAATGCTGATGTCACATCTGGGGAGAGAGGTGTAAAATAAACTCTTTTGGGGGCTGTATCCTGCACCACATGATCATGATGAAGGTATTGATGCTGGCTGAGCATCCTGCCCTGAAGACTTCATTAGCTGTGGGCAGACTTGTTTCTGCTTAGTCAGGAGGAGACAGAAGACAGCTCGGGATGGTGGGCCTGTGTCCTACAGCTGTTCCCACCGTGGCTCCTATGATCCTGCCTGAGGAGGGAGGGTGTCTTATGTGCTCTGCCCTCTGTCAGGGGGGCTGATTCTCTAGATCTCACAAATCTGCTTTCCCATCCTAGGGAGCTAAACGCAGGCCCGTGAGACTTGCCCATATTCTGTTCCCCATGTCTCTAGTTTGTGGACCACCTCCCCTGAGTGCTTGGTTTTCTCAGGATGTTCCTAAAAATGGCTGGAAGCAGGCTGGCTGTTAGTGGACATAGCTCTGTGCTCTCATCAGGAGCTAGTGGGAGAGGTGAGCACAGCGGTCTCTTGTTTACTGACAGAACCATGCTAGATTGTGAGCAGGGCTGTGTTCCGGGACTCTGGATGGTGTTTTGAAATATGCAAGCCTTTTGTGTAACTGCTGAAATTCCATAATTTTGTTCTCCTCTCTCTCTCTCTCTCTCTCTCTCTCTCTCTCTCTCTCTCTCCTCTCTCATTCTCTGTGGCAGCTGATAATTTGCTTGGGTGTGGAATTAGCCGGCTCAAGCTATTTACTGCAATGAAATGCCAGACCACACAAAATTAAGTAACTTTAAAGTAAAAAAGAGGGTAAAAAAAAAATCCTCTGTCTTGCTATAACTTTTTACGACCTTGTTCTACTGAACTGCTAAACTACAAATACATTTGGGAACCGCTCTGAGGGGCCTTCTAGAACAGCATGCAGAGAGACTTAAGAAAGCCGAGGTGCCAATATTACTTCCATTAAGAAGTGCTCAGGCAGAGGCACTGCTGCAAACGAAAGAAGACCAAGTTGGAGTCATGTTTAATTTTCTACCCTGGAGAGCAGGTGTGGGAAGAAGCGGTTGCCCTTGTGGGCTTCTTGCTGTCTCTGAGTCTCTGGAGCCCTCCAGAGAGAGCCTATGTCCGCTGTACCCATGGAAATATTCCTCCTGTATCTTTGAAAATCCAAAATGTTAAACAAAACAAATGCTCTCATTTGGCCACAGAGAATGCTCTTATATCAAATCATTGCCAGCCCCGTTGAGGCTCTGAAGATGGAAGACACTTGCAGTGTCATGGGCAAATGTGTTTAGAAGGTGTTCTACCGTTGACGGGTGGTTTTTTTTGTTTTTTTTTTTTTCCTTCCTTCTTTTTAAAAGGCAGCTGTTTTATTTTATCAAAGCACAAGCTGATTCATTCTCCTTTATCGTAGGCATAGATTTTCATTTTAACGTTTTGGTATGGTGAGGGTCTATAAAAATGCCGGAGTATAAATTACCTTATTCTTTCCTTAGTCTCTTCTTAGTTTTGAGAGAATCTAGCCTCCCCTGAACCGTGTTTCTGTGCAGTGGGAGACAGAGGCTTGAACTGATCCTGTAGAGCATTTTAGGAGATGTTCAGAGGCTGTTTTTAATCGGTCTGACTTTCCCCAAGGTGAAGCTCTTATAGGACAGTCTGTGCAGATGGGGTCCCCTGCTCCCATCACAGGATTTCTCCACCTTGAGTCTGTCAACCCAGGCTCTAGAAGTGAGGTTCTCCCTGTAGCCAGGACCTTTTCATGGCTCAGAAACTCCCTACCTTCCAGGAAGGCGGACTAGGTTCTATCATGCCCCTCTTTGATCATATTAGCCCCAATCCTGGCCAGTCTCCCGGAGGAGAGACCCACTCTGTCCTCAGGTTCTGTGCTGACTGACTTCTCTTGCTTATTTATCCCAGTTGTCAGAAATGGGGAAAATTTCAGGTCGGGTATGGTGATGCATACCTTTAATCCCAGCACTGGGGAGGAGGCAGAGGCGGGTGGATCTCTCCAGAATAGCCAGGGCTACACAGAGAGACCCTGTCTTGGAAAACAAACAAACAAACAAACAAACAAAAAAGGTGAAAATTTCAGTTTCAGTTGTGTGCACACATAATGCAGGCAGGGTGACAACCTGGTGTGTGTGTTCCTATTCCTCCAGGGAGATGGCTTTGAAGGGTCTTAGAGGGATGTAGGAAAGTGACACCTGGGACTTGCAGGACTTCTAAACTCAGGGGTCGATGGCCAGGGCAGAGGTGGTGGAACAGAACGTGTAGGTCCTGCAATGGACCTTGTTATTTGGGTCCTCGGAGATCCCTGCTGGGGACCTAACCCTTTGTGGCCCCAAAGGGACAATCCTCTCATCATTCTGGCTTCCAACTTTCCTCTCTGGGCAGTTCATTATTCCCTCAGTTGGAGAACTTCATAAACCCTCTGGTCGTCAGAGCGCCTTGCGTCATCTGAGCCGTAGATCATTTTCTTCCCCATGAATTGGCTCTTGCTCTCTTCCACTCAGCCTTCCCCTCCCCGTGGCGGTTATTTTCCCTTGGATCTAATAAATTAAAAATTGACGGGATCTCTGAAAGTGTTGTGCTCTGCCGGGTGCATGTGTAGGTGGTGTTACAGTTGCTGTGTCTCTTGGTGGCTTGGCCCCTCCTGAGTGTCCACCCAGAATAGAATGAGAGGCTCCCTTAGAAGAGTGTTGGTAAGCACGGGCTAGCTGGCCAAGGTTCTAGCTTCCTGGGTAGCCGGCATAAAGTCTCCAGTCAGAGGAGACAGAGCTCGTTGGATGCTGAACATGTCTTGTAAACATCCATACGCATCGTGAAGGGGACTGTGACGCTGGTGGCACGCAGTTTTAACAACCTGTCTCCCACCCCCAATCCTTCCTTCCTGTCCCCACCTACCTTATTGAAACAGGACTTACTGTGGATTAGCCGTTAAGGATAGAGATTTGGAATTGATCAGAAGTAAAGGGGGACAGCAGCCCATGTACTGTGTCTGCAGCAATGTGCGTGCAGGTCTCTCTCTCTCTCTCTCTCTCTCTCTCTCTCTCTCTCTCTGTGTGTGTGTGTGTGTGTATGTGTCTGTGTATATGTGTGTGTCTGCAGCAGTGTGAGTGTAGGAGTGTGTGTGTGTGCCTGCAGCAATGTGTGTCTGTCTGTGTGTGTGTCTGTGTGCCTGCAGCAATGTGCATGCAAGTGTGTGTGCGTGTGTGTGTGTGTGTGTGTGTGTGTGTGTGTATCAGTGCACACAACCCATGGCCTGGGGACAGCAGATCTTTTGGCTGGATTTCCCTGAGGGGCAGGTTGCAAGACAGTTTGTTAATGGACCAGGGCAGTCAGGGACGTAGGATCTGTGTGCACAGAGGGGCTTTCAGGCTAGGTAAGGCCTTCTCAGCCCTGATGGAGGCTTGGCAGCTGCTTGGCTGAGCCAGTGTGAACAGCTCCTTTCCATTTCTGTCCTCTGTCCCAAATTCCTTCCCAGTGGAGCTGACACTGGGGAAGCTTGCCTTAGGATCAAGGTTCTCCTTCCACTTAACAGTGATGCCTATTATTATTTGTGAAGCCTGATTTCATTGCCTCTAAATGAGTTTACCAGCTGAGAGGAGGCCCAGCCTTGTAAATAAATGTGGTTTTGTTGTAAAAGAAAATCTACCTCTCTCTCCTTCTCTCTCTCTCTCTCTCTCTCTATCTCTCTAATATATATATATATATATATAATGTTTGCTCACGTGCTTTAAATTTAATATTTGAAAACCCTCTCCAATCCTGTGGTGTCTTACATTTGAGCAAGTTGCCGGCTGCATCCGTCCATTCATTTTCCTCTTAATGAGTCAAACATTTTAGCAAGTGCTGTTCTTATTCGGTTCGCGGTGTATTGAGAGTAGTAATGGCTTCCCGGCTGCCTAACGCTTGGAGCGTTTCAGGCAAGCACGTATCTTTTCAGGGGAACGCTTTTCGGCCTTACTTTTTAAGGCTGAGTTTATAGGATGAGGTTGAGGGATGGGGCTGGCTTCTAGAGTTTGAGGTTGGAATGGCTGCTTTCATCTGTCTCTTCTCTGCATGTGCATTTGGGACTCTCTGCTTGTGTAAGCAGAGGCTGGGTCTTCCAAGGCAGTTCAGAGCTGGGAGGTACAAATGTCTGGGCCAGACAGACATCTTCCATACAGGGCAGCTGAGCAGGGTTCCCAGAGGGCCAGCCTCCTTGTTCTCAGGACTTCGCCAACAGGCTCTGTCCCCTTTTCTTTCTTCCGTTATCGATACAGTTCTTAGCAGGGACACACAGAGACACATACACGTACACACACACACACAAACACACACACATACACACACTACATGCCCAGCCCATATCCGCCTGCCAGCGGAAATGAAACCACAGCCTTTGGTGTGTCTCTGAGAGCCTCTGCCTGAGCTTTCAGGCCCAGTCAGCTGCCTGGTCCGTCCACTCTAACCCAGAAGTTGGGGTTCGGTGGGACTCTGTTCCTGAATGATGGGGGACAGGGGTCAACCTTGCCACCTTCCCCAGGAGAGAATCATCAGTAACAGGAGAGTTCAGAGACCCACACACAGCCTGGGGATGGGAGAGGAAACCCCACTCCTTGGCAGTGACAGGGTGAGCTGTCACAGGCAGGCATTTTGCTTTCAACACTGGAAGTGGGAGGGGAGGTAGTTTTTATGTTTCTCCTGGTTTCTTTTCCTCCTAACTCCTTTAGTAGTGGAAGCTCAGATCTAAGTTCTGAGCTAAGCCTGTGCTGGCACAATCTGTCTGTCTGTCTGTCTGTCTGTCTGTCTGCCTGCCTGCCTGGTGGGCTTTGGGTACTCCAGGTTGACTTGCCTGTAAAGGGGAAGACACAGAGCTCAGAACTTCAGCGTAATAAACAGTATTGGAGACTTTCACACCCAATTACTGGGGCTCACAAGGTTTGCTGCATGAGGGTAGAGAAAAGACAGACCGACAGAGAGAAGACAGACAGACAGACAGACAGACACATAACCAGACATCATTACAGAGGAAAGAATGCTTGTTTGGAGTCTTGGTCAAAGGAGGAGTGGAGAGGGAAGGATACTGTGAATAGGCATATGTGACCTCTACTAATGTTTATACTGGTCCCTGATTCTTTGGAATCAGAACATGGATTCGAAATGTTGTACCCTTAAACCTGTCAGGGAAGAGGGTGGAACACATTCTATAAGAACTGTCCAGGTGGGTGGGCATGACTGAAAAAGCTAATAATAATGATAATTAATAAAAATAATTAATAATAATATCGAAGGTAGACTCAATTAAAAGGCCAAAAGGAGCCCTTTGCTCTAGAGAGCAACACTGGGCTGGAGATGTGGGTTTATTGTTTTTATCAAAGGCCTTGCCAGGCCTGCTCGAGGTGGCGTTGATGTCCTCCCAGGGACAGCACCTCTCCCTGCTTAGCTTGAATTCTTAATTTCAATTTCACGTTGCCCTCCCCCTTTTGTTTTGCTTTTCAGTTTATTTCCTTTATCCCTTTTTGTTTTTTTTTTTCTGACCAAACAATATTTTGACACCCTCTTCTTATTTATTAGCTAGTGTTCCTTTTCTGTGTGCTGGGCACAGTACACCCTTATATTTCTAAAGGACTGTTTGCACATCCCTCTCCTTTGGCTCTGAAATTATGTATATGTAATTGGTAATTAAAGGTGCAAGCTTTTCAATATAAACAGTATTGCTCAATGTTAGATTATTAAAGGGAGAGGAGGCACCGAATAATTACCTTTTACGTCCTGACAAACGTTTTATGGGGATCCAGTCTCTTCCTCGAACCTTCAGCTTGGAGGTTGTGATTACATTTTAACCATGGCAGGGCAGCTTTTCATAAGATAAATTGGTAAATTAATTACGTAGCATTGTCTTCAAGCTCCTTTTAAAGTAAACTCCGATTTCTTTTTCAAGTGTAATTAATGGTTTCTGGGCGGCGTGGTAAGGATAGCACCGTTACCTGTCTTGTTTTTTTTTTTTTTTTTTTTTTTCCCTCTTTCCCCTCAGTTGTTGTTATTAATGATCTACAGACAACAGATTCGGGATTTACACACACGCGGGGTGTTTCTGAACTGCCATGTTTTCCGGTGCGTGTCTTCTACGTTTAATTCACAGAAGGCCCTGCCTGCCTCCCGATAACCACGGGCAGAAACTCAAGTTGTGATTCCCTTTGGTGGTACCTGCCTTTCTTCCTGCACCGCCCTAGCTGCCCACTCCACACCACCTGCTTCAGGTTCTACATTCAGTTTTGCACACGGACTCACCTAGGTCCCAAGCAAGCTTAGATTGAGAAACCACGGTGCAGAGACTTACATGTAGCATTGGAGATGCCACAGGACAATTTTCCTTCAGTTTTCCATGTTGGCTCTGGCTCATTAATAACCTCACCGCCACAGAATGTCTTTTCCTCGTTTCCACCCCCTCCAATTCCTCTGTGCCAATCACTACCCATCCCTAATTGCTGGACAGCTTAGAATTTATCTCCCTCCCCGGTGTCAGACCTGTGGCTTGTCCCCAGCTCCAACTGAAGACTTGGCTACTTGTCTTCAAGGCTGACACAGAAGCATCCCAGCCAGAGTCGCCCTAGACCCTGAGGGGAACAGAACTCCCTTATCCACTTCCTTTGATTTATTATGGCACTTTGCTGCCGAGCCTTGCAAGGATCCCTTGAGGGAGTGGCTGATTTTTGAAGCATTTATTAGCTTCAAAATATTTAGGTCCTGTGCCCCTTCCAGAAAAATAACATAAACAACAAGAGGAAGTGTAGTGACTGCTGGAGAAATTTTAAAAACATCCAACCCCTTGAATGTGTGGTTTGAGAGCTGCCAAGAAATGATTTTTGCAGTCTGAAGAGGCCGTTTTCTTTCTCGGAATGAGAGGAAAGCCGACCGACAGAAAGGATGTCGGGAGGCTGATGAGTAATGGGAATTTTACGAGGGTCTGGAGGTCTGAACAGGAGCGAGGGGCACGGGGAAAGCCAGCTGCTTTTTCAGCTTGCTTTTCCCTTCTGTGTCCCCTAGCACCTGTGCTTCTTTCTCTGGGCAGGACTGGCTTTCCAACGCCTGTCTGGGTTTCTGTTTTCCAGTTTGGTGCCTGGCCAGGACTCAGGTAGAGGAATGTGAGTAGGAAGTTCATGAATGGGGAGGCCCTGAACGTGAATGAAAGCTGTCGGGGAGAAGGCTTGGCTCCAGCTGGAGCCAGGGCTTGGGGCACCACAGCGTTACCTTCCTACTTCTAAGCCATGCTGCCCGTTGGAATAACGTGGGGCAGCTTAAAGAATGCTGATGTTTGGCTTCTCAAATCACTGATCTGGAGCGAGAAGCCTCCCTGAGTGATGTTCAGATACCCAGAAGTGCAAGAGAGTTGTCTCCAGACGATGGTGCGGGCAGCCGGGGTGTAGTGTGGCATGCGAGTAACACCACGTGTGCAGGGCATGTTCTAGGGTGTCAGAAATCAGTGCCGTTGTGCTGACCTTGGGGCTATGATGGCATAGTGAGCTCCAGTCCTGGGGGGGGGGGTTGTGGGGAGCCACAGAAGCTGGCTTGTTTCTCATTGGGAAAGGGTGGAAGGAAGCAGTATGTGATCACCTAAGCCCATCTTTGTCTTCTCTGCCCCTTCCCTGTCTCCTTTCTGTCTCCAGCAGAGGCTGACCATGTGGAAGCTACCATCCTCGAGGAAGATGAGGGTCTGGAGATAGAGGAACCTAGCAGCCTGGGGCTGATGGTGGGCGGCCCCGACCCTGACCTTCTCACCTGTGGCCAGTGTCAGATGAACTTCCCACTGGGGGACATCCTGGTTTTTATAGAGCACAAGAAGAAACAGTGTGGGGGCCTGGGCTCCTGCTACGACAAAGTCCTGGACAAGGGCAGTCCTCCACCCTCCTCTCGCTCTGAGCTCAGGAGAGTGTCTGAGCCAGTGGAGATCGGGATCCAGGTCACTCCTGATGAAGATGACCATCTACTGTCACCCACGAAAGGCATCTGTCCCAAGCAGGAGAATATTGCAGGTATGATGTTTGCTTACCTGGTGGCTACTGAAGCTGCCTCCCCAGCTGCCACTCCCTGACCTTGAAGTACGATTTTTAGGAGGTCCAGGGTTTTTCAAGAAGGTCTCTGGGTTACCATATGGGGCTTCCCTTTTCTGAGGGCTCCCTTCCAGGTGACTCTCTGGGGAAGACAGTTGAGGCAGGCCTGACTGTTGTGTATTGGTTATTTTGCTTTTGGTGAGGAAACTATCTTGTACTTAATCCAGAAGTGGCCTGGAACACAAAATGGAAATTTAGAGGTTGACTTGGCCTTTTCTTTGTTGGTGATCTTGGCTCAGTCCCTGGCTTTGGGGCCAGACTTGGTTTGGATTCTGTTATTTCCAACCTGGAAACAATGGTTTCCCCATCTCTAAGATGGAGTTCAGAAGACCCTCCCACCCCCCTTGTGTCAACTGTTGAAGAACTCAGATGATTCTGAGTGTGGCAGTCCTTCTAGGCTTTAGGTATGGCATTTGTCTACCCTCCTCTGTTTGGACTCAGTTTCCTTGTGAAAAAAAAAAGAGGGTAGGCCCTCTTTTCATGAGTCTGCTTCCAGTTTGCCTGACCCTCAGGTTGTGGGGATCTGAGTTCTAATCCCTTGAGGATCAATGGACATTCATCTTTTTTGGTTCTACCTGGACAGCCAGTCTGTCTACCCGATGAACACGTGTGAGAACACGTGTGAGCCTCTGTCACAAGCACCACCCACCAGTGTTCTTCTGTGGGATGTTCCCACTTGGTGACTTTGCTGTACGTCCTTCCTGGCCATACCAGAGCTGCTAGAGCCTCTCAGGGAGCATATGTGTGGTGTGCAAACCAAAGCTTTCGCTTCTGGGGACCGTGAGAGCCCCGTTCTGCTGTGTTCCCCCAATGAGACAGTGAGACAAGCTTTCGAGTTCGTGCAGATGAGGGTTCGAGTCTTGCCTTTTGATTTTGGGCTGCATACCTCGAGACTTAGAGCCTTATTTTCTCTTTTGTTAACGGGATCGGATAATCCTAGCAGGTCTTGTGTGATGATGGAGAAAGGGGGCTCCAGAAAAGCTTTGGCAGGAGAGAGCTTTTCTCTTGTGGGGGTGTCCCTCGGGCTGTGCAACACTCAAGTAGGCAGACAGATGGAGAAATGTGAAGCCAGTCCCCACGGTGTTTGGGTCATGAAGACCTTGGGACACGGTAGTGAGGAGCCATTGCATGGATCCTCTTAGGAGGTGATACAAAGTATGGGCCAGGACCTCTCATCACCTAGAGGCGCTCAGAGTCACTGCAAGCCTAGCTCCCCCACACACCACAGTTGGGCTCCAGTGTATCCACCTGTGCAAGGGATAGATAGGCTGGACAGTCTGAAAACCCCCACAGGCACAAGATGGGCAGTAGGAAGAATCTGTGGACCAGCTTGGCCTTGGCTTGGTTTTCTGATGAAAACCTAGTGGGAATCAGGCATGACAATAATGCCAGCATAACCAGCATAACTGGGGCAGACAGACATGGCCTGCACACTACCTCCACCATTTAGGCACGAAGGGGTCCCATCCCTTGTCTGTGTTGCCAGACATCCCACTTGGGATGGATTTCAAAAGCGTGAGGGACGCCTGGTGTCTGCAGTGCACAGCAGCCTTTGAGGGGTGGCTGGTCCCTACTTGACTTTCATCTGTTGACCAGCCTTAAAATCCTCATTTTACGTTGAAGGTCTTTCCGATGAGGGCCTGCGGATCACTGTGGGGAAGTTTGCTTAAGAAAGCAACTAAATGTGATTTTTCAGAAGGCGGTTAATCTCTCCACAGCTTCGTCCTTATCCTTCGGTTCCCTCTGCCCCCCGCCCCGCTCCCACCCTGTTTCCTCCCCTCATACTGTTAATGGTCCACAGTATTTTTATTTTATGTGTGACGGTGACGGGAGATTTGCTTGGTCCGTCTGTTCAGTGGGGGGCAAGAGGAGCGAGGGAGGAGTGGATTTCTTCGTTCTAGAAGAAAATATGTAAAATAAGCCTTTGGAAGTCTAAAGAGTATGTTTGTTCAAAGCATTTAAAATGTTACTCTAATCAAAGGCACAAAGCGCTCTGCATGCTGTGCAGCAGCAACTGGTCATTCCTCTTCTTATAGCCCATCCTACCCTCCCTTTCAACCCGGGGTCTCCTGGTTCTTCCCTACTTGGGTATCAACTTTTCTTATTCTTTCTTTTTCCCCCCCCATTTAATAGAAAGAAAAGATTAAAGAATAAAACATCAGTGGCTCAAATGTATAAAGTAATTTAATATGGTGAGAGCATTAATTATTTTAGCTTAATTGAATTCTGAGGACCCCGCAGTCCTTGCAGCTTGGTAGACAAGGCCTGTTTATTATTTCTATGTAGATTAACAGTAAAGGAAACACAGATAACTTTTCAGTTATTTATTGTAAAATAAATGTGTCAATTCATGTGTAAAGCAAGCTGCTCAAAGATAATTGAGTCTTTATATTTTAAGAGGGGAGCTAGGAATCACGGACTCTCCTCCTCTCAGCCTTCCGGAAATCCTTACAGCTGCTGTCCAGGCCCCTGGCATACTGGACTCAATGAGACCCCTTGCTCCTGCCTCCCGGCTGTGGCTTCAGGGTCCCTTCCCAGCTGCTCCGGGTCCTGCTGCTGTCTCCACTGGCCTTATTGGTCCCTGCCGGTAGCTGGTGAGCAGGTGGCAGCCGATTCTTGGGACTCTGCTCTTAGCTGGCCTTTGTGGCTGAGTCCATGGTGGGATATCTGTGAGACTGGAGTGTTCTGAAGTCTGTAGCCTTCAGACTTCGCTTTTATGGGGTAGCCTTTCCTCTCAACCACACACTTCTAGACACAGGGCCCCGGAGATGGATAGAGGTATTGTTCTGTAAGTTCATGAGATTCCCCCTGTCCTTACTTGTGTCTCCAGGGTGAGAGCTGAGTTGGGATCTAACGAGTCATCCAACCCGTGGACTCTGTCCCTACGCTCTCCTTGGCAAGGTCTTTCTGGAGATAGCTATAGTTTGTGATCTTTTTCGTTGTTTTAAATGATACAACAGTAGCTCTCAACTTTCCTAATGCTGCGACCCTTTAATACAAGTTCCTCATGATGTGGTGAGCCCCCCCAACCATAAAATGAATTTTGTTGCTGCTTCATAGCTGTAATTTTGCTACTGTTATGTAATGTAAATATCTGTGTTTTCTGGTGTTCTTAGGCAAGGCCTGTGAAAGGATTGTTTGGCCCCAGAGGGTTGTGACCCACAGTTTGAGAAATACTGTGATAGAGGATTAGGAAGGTACAGAAAAGATTTTTATAAAACCCAGCTTCTAGAAGACATTCATTCATTCATTCATTCATTCATTCATTCACTAACTGAACCCCTATGCTGTTCCCCTTGGGAGGGTGGCCTTCAGGGAATGTGTAAAGAGATAGCAGCCCTATCCTTGATGCTGGTTGTTGGCTTGGGACCTTCTTGCTGTTCTCCTGCTAAGAGTGAGGGATGCCTATGATGACACTGACCCGTGAAGGTGCTGTGTGTCCCTCATGACTCCTTCCTGTGGCCTTTCCCTGCCTCTGTTAGAAACTCTGCTCAGGCACTAGGTTGGGGCACCTAAGCTCACCTGGGTCAGAGATGAGGCAACACTGCGTTTGCCGGGAGATTGTCTATGAGAGCGACGGAGAGGAAGGGGCTCACTTGTCTGGGGTCTGAAGCTGTGTGGGAAAGACAGGATGTAAAGCTACCCCACTCCCTGCCCTTCAGAGTCAACTTCCTTATCTATGCATACAGCTAAGGATGATTCCAGCCTGCGTGTGGGTACCCTGTGCAGGGAAGGGCACAGGCATGATACACATGTGCAGTGCACATAGGTTGCCCCTTTCCACAGCCCGAGGTTTTCCACCATGGCAGTTGGTTTTTTAGGGAATGGCTCCCTGGGATTTCTGGAAGCATCCCTGGGTTCTGAGACTCATACACCAGATCCAGTGGCAGCGTGAGATGGGTGATCTGGTGTCATGTTGTAATATTCACACAGTACCTCACCCTGGGTAGGGACTGGGGACTGTGGTGTCCCCTGGACTGAATCCAGGCATCTTTCCTCTGGCTAGTCTGAGGGTGAGTCACTACTCTCCCAGCCTCAGTTTCCTCCTGCATCCAGTTTTTAGCATCTTGCAGAGGACTGAATGAAATGAGCCCTAGGATATGCATATAGCACAGGTCACGTCAGAACGGACAGCAGGGCCGAGGAGACTGTGTGCCTGGCTTAGCAGCCATGGGGATCCTACTTTCCCAATCTTGGAGCTGAATCCTGCCCTCTCTGTGGATTCCACATTCTCCTCAGAATTTCCTTAGATGGCCTCCAAAGGAAATTTGCTTTTTCATGTTATCACCCTGTCCACACCAAAAAGAAGGCCCAGAGAGGAGGAGTTGTTCTCTCATCTGTCTTTTCCTTCTCCCTCAATGAAAAAAAATGGAATAAAAAGAGAACATGGATGATCCCAAGGGGCTGAGATTTTTATTATAGATATAAGAGAGAAAACAGGCAGAGATAGAGCCATCTGGGAGAGTCCAGAGAGAACATGACTAGACCAAGGTAGGCCATGAGGAGAGAGAGGAAGAAAGAGAGGAACCAGCAACTAAGAGGGGCAACCTGGGCCAAAAGACTGACGTAACCAAAACAACTGAGTTATATAGGGGCCAAGGAAGCTGGGAGAAGAGAAGGCCCAGTCCAGTCCTGGGCAGGAGAAGTTTAGGAAGATAAGATAAGGAAGGGTATGCTAGCCGGGAGGACCCTACAACAGGGCCTAAGGGATGCTAGGAGAACCTGGTGGGTAGAGTCTACTTTGATATGTTAACAGGCATTTTAACCATTTGTCCTGGGGTTGAGACCTAATATTTCCCAACCCTCAAATGTCAGCTTTCTGAAATAATAGGACTTAGGGTAGTAGTGACAGGAGGCCGCAGATCCCTCGTGTGGAGGTGACAGGTGGCTATCACTGTGGTGTGTGTACTTGTTGCCTGTGTCTTTGTTGGAAGCCTAAGCAGGGGCCCAGGACGAGCCAACCTGTAGAGCCCTTGTATAGATAGGACTTGGTTTATGGCCTCAGAAACTCACTGCTGGAGGAAAGGGGTCCTGGTTAGCCCCACTATTTACATGCTGCTCTGAGACTATTTGCTGCAGGCTATATAGAAAACTCATCATGAAAAAAGAAGACATTACTTTGGATGTACGAGAAAGAAAATAAGTGGTTTGTGCTGGAAGCTGGAGATAACCCCACTTGCGGGACGCCTCAAAACACTTGCATTTGATCTGTTTGGAGTTGTTATTTTCCCTCCAAATTAAGATTAGTTAAATCCATGCATATTGTGGTATGGATTATCTTTTTTTTTTTTTTTCCCACTGTTAAATCGCCAACAACTAATTATTAGTTCTGTCTGCAGTGAGGAATGGCCCATGTTCTTCCATCTGAGGGACAGAACCCTGGGTGAAGATTGGGGGTTGGGTGCTGGTGGCTTGACCTCAGGGCTCGGGATGGGGTGTCTGCTGGGTGGTCCAGACAGAGGTCATGCCTGGCTCTTCTCCTTATAGTGCTCCATGGGTTTCCTGACTTAAATTTCAAACCTCCCAACAGATACAGCGAATCCTGTACTGCATTGGGTTTTGAAGGTTCTCGGAGACGTTGAAGGATTTGCCACAATCACACAGCTAAGGGGAGTCAGACCTGGTTGGCCTGGCTTGCTTGGGTAGATACATGTCTTTAGGGAGAGGGCAGTCTGTCATTTGGTTGGCAGATCTGGGAGGTGGCAGGCAGTAACCCCTATACTCCATCTGGGATGACATTTGAATCCCATGCTAAGATCTGGATGTAGCCAGAAGTCCTCAGGCCCCCAAAACTTGACCCTTGCATGTGAAGGCTTTGGAGAGAGCCAGGTGGCATCGGAACAGGCTGTGAGGTGTGGATTTATTTTATACTCATTGATGTAGTTATTTGCAACCCTACAAATACAAATCATTTGTTTTATTTTATGGAATTGAGGGACCGAGCAAGTCTAGTTACTCACGTCTGGGAGTTTCAGCCCCCTGTATAACTGGATGATCCGCTGCTTTCCAGGATGGGCGGCTTACTGTGAATTTTATTTGATATTGTGTGTCTGTACACCCAGCCCCTAGACCGGTAGCTGTTGTTACAGGGCCGCTCAGAGGAAGGCTGGCCTCAGGGGCGACACTGGAAGAGCTGACAGTGCCACCACAGACTTGGCTTGTCTGAACTTAGCTCTCATCGATCCTGAGTTAGGACAGGTGGTCCATTTGCTAGTCATCACTGCGCAGTCCTGAGGCTTGGGGCCACCTGACTCCCAGAGAGGGTTCCATTTCACCTGTGACAGCTCATGTGCTGTAAGTACTGGAACAGTGACAGACGTGGCCTCAGTTCTGAGCAGTGGTCCAACATTTTACTGGACCTTACAAACAACCCCCACCCTCCTTTAGGTATGTATTTGCTAGATGGTATATTGGCCCATTCTTAGAGAAGCAGCTTGAGAAAGGCGGAGAGAGAGGGAAAGAGAAACTTGGCTCTGGGGGAGAATTTAACCACATTCAGTCTGTTACTGTGTTTTGTTTGTTTGTTTGACAGTAGTTAGCAGTTGACTGGAGTATTTATTTATGTAGCGTGTGTGATGGGGTTCGTTGATGGTGCCGTTGTTAGTCTTATACAAAGTCGGGGAGGAATGTGTAAGCCCATGACCGTGCAAACAAGACCTCCTGGCCATTCCTCCTGTCCCCCGGGGTCATCATCTTACAGGGAGGTTGAGGCTTCCGTTGTTGGAGTTTTAATTTAACGCATGCCTATTTAGTGTGTGCTGTGTGCCACTATTTCCAAGGGTCTTGTAAGGATCAAGCCTCCAGTTAACCTTATGAACATGTGCAGTAGGGGTTAACTCGAAGCCCGGTTTATGGACGATGGTGGGGGGTGGTAAGGGTGACGGTGGGGGTGGGGGGAGAACAAGTAGAGAAGCGGTCCTCCTTGAGTCTTGGTTCTATGTGTTATCTCTATCTGTTATCTCTGTCCTCTAAACGCTGCAAATCAGCCACTACTTTCGTTTTTGTAGGAGAGGCAACATAGTTAGGGTAAGGTCTAAGTCTGTGGGTGATTCACCGAAACCTGGATTCTGCTCCCTTCCCCCGAAGGAGTCTTCACTGGGCCATCTCCTCCTGAGGGACCCAGTGGGTTTTAACTAAGTTAGGAACAGACTTTTTGCTCCCAGCTGGGCAATGGGTGCTGTCTACTGGAGGCCGTTCCGAGGGGAAGTGGGCCTGGAGGACAGTGGCCCCAACTCTTCTGTACGTATCTGTGGTTATGTGTCCACTGCTGGGTGTGCTGTCCCAACAGTAGGATCAGAGAACCACCAGGTGGCTTCTGGGTCCAGGGAGAGGAGGGTCAGACTGACGGGCAGGGATCTGAGACCTGAAAGGGATATTCTTGCGTGACCCTGACTAGGCCCATTCCTGGTCTGGTTCCCCATTTTCTAAGCTAAAATGTGAGAAGGGGTGTTAGGTGGGGGAATGGAGGAGGATCAGCGGTATTGGGGAGGGGTTACTGACAGGGAAAGGTTGGACCTTCTGGTAAGCCTCAGACCCCCGGTGGCATCTGTGGTTTCCCACACAGAATACCTGGACCTGGATCCTATACTCCTGGAGTAGACCCATAGATCTTAGATGTGCCTTCCAGGCCAGAGCAACCCCCAGTCCAAACCAGCCACACCTAAGGATTTGTCAACATCGCTGTCATCGTGGGCTAGAGCTAGGCGGCTGTTTCCATAACTTTCAGGTTGTTAGTGTGTCCTTACAGGAACAGGGCAGCTGTGGGTATAGGGACCAGCCCTTAAATGCAGAGCCATGTAAAAATGGCTGCATCCCCAGTACCTGGGTTATAACCCCAGTGATGACACCAATTAGTCCTAGTTAGAGTCCAGGAAGAATAAACCTGGTTTCCCTCCAACTGTCTGAGTGGCTTCCTTTCAGCTTTTCCAAGACAGACCACATTTCTGGAGAGGGTAGGGAGGGGTCCAGTTAGGGATGGCCCTCAAGGTTAGAGGCCAGGTCCGGTCCTGGGTTTTAGGGTACTGGCAAGGGTTTGGATTCTTCTCCCTTAAAAAGAAATAGGAGTCTTCCCTTAACCCTTTGCCACCTCCAGCAAATGGCTAGAAAACTGTCGCAGGGTCCTAGACCAGAACTAAGTTCTTTTTTGGAGTCGGAGCTGGGTCTGCCCCACCCCCACCCGAGTTCAAAGCTAGCCAATTAAGGGACCCAAACAGTGCGGTCTTCCCTGCATCGTTGGCTTGTAAAACTTTCCCTGCAAACCAGGCGACTTTATTCGCTGGGAAGGGGGGAAAAGGCATGTAATTTTCCTGACCTGGCCTTTGCTTTGGGGAAAATAGGAAAGAAAGTGATTTTCGTAAACAGAGTCTCTGGAGCCGAAAAGGAGGTCGGGGTCTGTATACTGCAGTGCAGGGGTCTGGAACGCGGTCCTTGGTTGTGGTAGTGGTTCCTAAGGTTTCAGGATGTTTTGAGGCCTACGGGGGGGAATCTGGGGTGGGGATGGACATCAAAATCTTGCCCATTCTGACTTTGAACCCCCTCAGGCTCTTGCCACAAGGCACCACTAATGCAATTTCCCTTGCGCCCGGAACGTGCAACTTGAAAGACCTTTCCCGCCTCTGGCCGCCAGCAGCCCCTCCCCCACCCGGCCTCTGGCTCTCCCCTAGACTCGGAGAGACCGGACTGGGACTGTGCTCCTCGGCCTGATCCACGTGGTGTGCACCTTCAGACTCTGCCTTCTTGGAGGGCGCTCGGAAGTTTGGGTCCACTGACACCAGTTCACTCTGGAGAACACAATGGTTTTCCTTGGAGCCGGCCGGGCTGTGCTCTGGCCCGGCACAAGGCGCGATGTGCACACCTACACCTTGGTGACTGCATCCGGGTATCCCTGGGGGCCGGTGACCGTCCCCGGGCCCTCCGGGTCTGCTGGGGACCTCCGCCGTGCAGCTTTCTTTCGGGGCCCTGGAACTCTCCTGGTCCTCCTCGGGCCATTCCTGCCCGCCCTCCCCGCCGTGCACGTTGATTGCGCCCTGGGCGGGAGGCGAGCGGGGCCGAGGCCATGCATAATTCCCGGGCTTAATGGAGCAGCTGCCCGCGCGGGGCGGGTGCAGGCGCAGCTGACCCTGCAGCCGTCTGGCCTCGCGGGGCAGGCGCGCTCCTTTCTTCCCTGTCCGCTTTGGCCAGGGTCGGAGGAAGGGGTGGGGGCAGGGCGAGCCGAAAGGCCACTCCTGGGGGTGGGGAGGGGGAGGGTCCGTCCTTCCAGCTTCCATTCTTACAACTTTTACTTAGGGCTTGGGGGCTGGGGTCGGGGCATAGCTGCTCAGACCTGCTCCTGCAGGAGTTGCAGTGCGGGTTTCTGCCGAGCGCGCCGAAGTCCCAGACTCCCTTCTTTTTTTTTTCTTCTTCTTCTTTTATGTGCCCCTTCCTCCACCCCGGCACCCTGGCGGCCCCCGGTCCAGCCGCAGTCCAGCAAGCACGCCGCTGGCACCACGCCAGCCCTTTTCCCGGGCTGCAGGAGAGGGATGGAGGCGGGGACCCAAGGTCAAGGGCGGGAAGGCCGCCCGCCTTGGGGCCCTTTGTGCACAGACTGCCCCTCCCCCACCGCTCGCCCCCTCTCTGCCCACTGTGCCTGCGCCAAGTGACCCCTGGCCAGGGGGATTGTATTTCAGAAGCTCCTGGAGGCTGCCAGTGACCCCTTTCCCGAAGCTGCCACCGCGAGGGGCAGACCTCACAGCCCTTGTGACTTTTGTCTTGGCTTCAGGGGCCTCCGGGGACCTCCCCCACCCTCACCTTTGCGGCTATCGCTCAGATGGGATCTTAAGCTCACCTTAGCCTAAGGATCCAGGTGAGACCGGAAGACAGAGGCCTGAGTTCCCTTCTGCAAGCTTGAGTTCCTTCAGGGGAGGTAGGCTTGTCCCATAGTGGGAGGTCAGGACATGCTGTTTCAGAGGGGGAATCTTGGGGTTGTGACTTTGAAACACTCGGGGACAAAAGTTTTCTCAATTGTGCGGGAGTGGAACCCGCCACTGGAGTCGGGCGGAACGCTTGGAATTACTGAGAATGGAGTCGGGGGGGGGGGGGGCTCCTCAACAGTTGCCAATTCTCCTACCACACCCCTAGAGAGAATTTGTATGCAAATGTCACCTTGCTAGAATTCCGGTCCTGTATCTTAAAAATTGGCCTCACGGTTGAAGCTCTCCAAGAGCTGGAAAAAGAGTGGTGAACATTCCTCCGGAGCTGGTACTCAAAAAAACATGTGTGGCTTGCTTGTGGAAGATGAGACGTTTGTCTTACTTGGGACATCTTTTGTAACATAGGATTGGGCCCCAGTTCTCTGCTCTCCATTATTCAGAAACAGGTATAAGCTAGACTGAGTCAATACATTAGGACAGTAGGTAGGCAAGGTGGGTTAAAAACGTGGGTCCATGTGTACTTAAGGTTTGGGCTTCGCCTTCTGCCCTCTCTGGGTCCTGTGTCAACAACGCCTTCCTGGCATTTTGAGAGAAAGTTGATCTTCAAAAGGGAAAAAAAAAAAAACCCAAAATGCACAGGTTTAGCTAATCCAAACTTTGAACAACTGGCTTTTCTGGTGGAGTCTGAAGGTACTTGTCAATTTATTTGTTGAAAACCCTTGGGAGCAGTAAGTCGTTCCCTGGAACGGAAACCTGCTAGTCCTGGACAGGAAGGGTTTCTCTCTGCCCGAACTTGCTCCTGGATTTCTCAGACGTCCATTTATGACAGTTCCAACAAGACAGAAACTGCCTTTGGATATCTGTAAATACAGCTAAAGATCACAACTCTGCCTTCAGAATGGGCTGAGAGGAAAAGGCCAGGTCTGTGTCTGATTAATATTTATGTACCTGGGTTCCTTTACAGAATGAAAGATGAAACACCGTGTGTGTGTGTGTCTGTGTGTGCGTGTGCGTGTGTGTGTGTACATCTTAGCTCTTCCCAGTCAAGGGAGATGAAGCATTCAGTGTCTTTGGAGGTTAGGTGTGTGGGTCGGGGAGGGCTCACTGGTCATTCTTAACGGCTACCACCTCAAGGAGCAGGCCAGCTTACCACTTGTGCTTTCTTACTTTGACAACTCAAAAGTAATTTTAAAAATTATACATAAAAAAAAAATAAAAATTATACATGATTTCCACCCCCCCTTCCGCCCCCGCCCCCCACACCTTAACTTGATTTGAGTTAAGGCTTAAGTCTTCACAGTGGAAGGTTTTCCTTTAGGGCTGGATGCCCCACCCCGCCACCACCACGTGCCGTCCTTTGGGGTAAGGGTGTTAGATCTTTCATGCCTCGGTGCTGGTGTCAGGGTGACACAGTGCTGCCTGACTATGTGGTTCTGAGCCCCGAGCTGTGTCCTCGGGGCACAGGTGGCTTTGCTTGGCTTTGTTCAGGAGCTGTGTGTGGGAGGTGTGTGTGCATGGATCTCCTGGCAGTTCAGCCACTGGGGTTGGTAGGTAGCGGAAGTGGCGGGGGAAGCCTGCAACAGCACCCCTGCCCGGCTTGGAGAAATCTCCGTGTTCTTGTAGGATTTCCTACAACGCCACTTCCCTTGATGGCACCTGCAGCCCGCTTAGGCATTTGATAAATATTTGTTGCTTTTGGAGCATCAGGTGCCACCTCAGGGCTTAGGCACTGGGGTGGAGACTGGGGTCTTTGGCACACAGCCTGACCTATCCTCCAACAGTCCAGGGCCAACCAGTCCCTCAGCTGTATCTGTAGAATGGGGACGTGTCTTTTTAACTTACCAGTCCCCATCTATATAGGAGCGGAAAGCCAGTGAAAGCGAAGCTACGGCTGATTTCATAGACATCATACCAGCGAGACTGTTATTGTTTGGGCCCTGGGGGCGGGGTGACTAATTTGCAAAGAGGAAAGGAATCCAACAGCTGCTTGTATAGGGTGTTGTTTTTAATGCAAAGAGGAAGCATTTGGGGGCTTTTGGGGAGAGGCTTACGACGTACCGCAAGGGAACGCCCCTCCCCCCTCCATTCACTTCAGAGGCCCTTCTCTGCAGATCCCCACCTCCAGCTTCTTATTTTTGGGGAACATGATGTGAATCATTATCTTAATATGTAGTGGTGTTGCTGTTACCCTTGACCTGAACACCCCAGAAAATGTCCTCTCCCCGTCTGATACTAGGTTCTGGCCATGGAACGGTAGGGAGCAAGTTGGGGGTGAGTGTGTGTGTGTGTGTGTGTGTGTGTGTGTGTGTGTGAGGGGGATGGGATACAGACTAGGGGAAATGTATACAGCAGGCAGCCTTTAAATGCAAAGTCTTGCTCAATGCAGGTGAAAAGGAACCCGGATCTCGCTTTCCTTTCTCTGCCTCTTCAATGCTCTCAGAAATTAGCATCTGTACCCATTGAGTACGCAGCTGGTGACTCTGAAATGGTACCTTCCTTCAATAGGGAGAAGCAGACTTCCAGTGGCCTGCAGGGGGCCAACGTTTCACCTTTTTTTTTTTTTTTTATGTTGTTGTTATTGCAATTTTTTTTTTTTTAAATTCAAAGAGGCTTGGTTACTTTTCCCTCTGCAAATGCTGGGTGACCTGAATTCCAGTTTTAATAATAACCTCTTGCTTGTCCTGTTCTTTAGGTATACTGATATTGACCTTGCTGTGTATCTGAAGTGTTTATCAGCTTGGGCTTGGATTTGGGATGAGGTGTGTATGTGTGTGTGTGTTTGTGTGTGTATCTCTTCTAGCTATACATATTGCATCGATTAAATGTAGGGCCCCATTCATGCTAAACAAGCATTCTACCACTGAACTATCGTCCTTGCCCTGTGTGTGTGTGTGTGTGTGTGTGTGTGTGTGTGTGTGCACACACTCTCTCAGAGCCCCTGTTCCACCCTCTGAACTGGAGGGGGGGGACTGCAGATAGGCTAGGTCTGCATCGTAGAGTAGGCTTGTAGCCAGGTGTGTGGCACCTGTAATTGAATACAGACTTTAGTGAGTTCCTTGTGGGCACACAAGGATACGCAAGGGGTTTCCGACTCTTTGGCTGAATCTGTCCTGGAAACGTCTCCCGACTCCATGGTGTGTGGAGGAGCCGGGGAACAGCAGAGATCCTAGAAGCCTGTGCAGACTCTTTGCAGGAGCAGGCTCTTGCATCTTTTGTTAGTGGCAGTTCCTTAATTAACCCGCAGATTAGGGCTGCCTTCTTTTGACACGTACGTATATTTTGGGGTATAATATTCTTGTTCTCCTCAAACCCAACCGGAACCTCCCCAGGGAGCTACGGCTTCTTCTCTCCCTCTTGTCCTCCCAGCTTTTCCCTTCCTGTTCCTTCCTACCCACCCTTCCCTTAAACCCAAGTGGGCTTGTGGCTGACTGGAGGACAGGCGTGTTACACACAGCTAAATAAATCATGTTTACGCTTGGCGTTCTTGGTAGTGAAAAAGCTGTTGGCTGTTTCCACTTCCTTATTTCTCAGCATTTGCTTCCTACCTGTTTTTGAGTCCGTGCCCAGAAATAGTAGTTTTGTCAAATGAGGGGATAATGCCAGCCAGCCTTTCCTGCTGCCAAGGAAGCTGCTGGATTTTGCAAAACAGAGTGACGTTTTTTTAGTGACACTGATTTCCCCCCCCCTCAAAGAAATTAGGGTGTAGAATGAAGGGTATTTAAAATGCACATGGAGAAGGGGAGGGAAGGGAGAAGCTTCCTCGCCACTTCTACGCAGGGCTTGTAGCAGGCAGGGTTAGAGAAGAAAGGTCTGGTTTTTTGTTGTTGTTGTTCCCTTCTCCTAGGGGTAGCAGGCAACCGTAGGAGGTGCAGACGATGTTCTGAGCCGGAGAGCTGAGTCAAGCAAGCTCCTTTTCAGTCCCAAGACTTCATTTTTCTCAGATTTGGATATACAGTGCAATGATTTTTTTTTTTTCTTCTTTCCTTCTGTTCAGTTTTGGGTCTGTTTAGTTCCTGCGGCTTCTAGAATGGTACTTGCCGCATTCTTTCTCCGAGTTATCAGTTAAGAATGTCACCCCGGGCTGGGGTGGGAGCTTGTTGGCACCCGACTGACAGTCACTACTCCTGTACAGCATGAGCTAAGCAGGCCTCTCGCCTCTACCTTTAACCCTGGATGCTGTTTTGGGGACACATGAAAAAGTCACTTTCGTGATGGGTCCTGTCTGCCAGGCAGAGGGCTTCCTGGGTAATCAAAGCCAAGTGCAGGCTTGCGGATTAAAAAAAAAAAAATGTAAAAGAAACGATTTCAAAAACAAGTAAGTGGCAGATAAACAGGCCACTCCTGCAGGAAGGTGAGACCTGTTTTCTCTGGAAGATTCCTGCAGGAATTGTGTCCATGGTCAGACACATTAGCCCTGCTGTAAGATGGCCAGGAAAAAAAAAATTACAATAAAATCAAAGTAGGCATGCTATGCTTTTCTACGATTTCTAATGGAAATATTTTGTAGTAAAGATGATATTTCCATTGAGGACTGCGTTGCCAGCATCTTTAATTACGTTAAATAGTGATATAAGTCTCAGCTGAGTGTAAACCTCTGGTACGGTCCTCCGCCGTGAGTGCGAAAGATTGACTCGTAAGCATCAATGTTGCCAGTGTTAACGTGATAACCACCTTTATTAAATTAACCCACGGATTGTTAATTTTTACATATTTTGTTGTGCATACACCCCACATGACCTCTGGTGTGTTAAAAGATGAAAATGAATTTCACATCAAAAAAATTTTTTTAAAAAGGTGCTATCAGACTGTGTGGTCCCCCTTAAAAGGAAATGGGTGATTTTTTTTTTTTTTTTGGTTTATTTTTAAAATTTGTTTATTTATTTATTTATTTGCTCTCAAATGCTACTAGGCTGAAAAGCAGGCTCACAATGTGTGTATTAAATACCATCCACGTACAGAAAACTGAGGTAAAGAGACGACTTGGTTGAAAGTAATTACAGGCCTGCTCCTTTCTTTAGTCAGTGACATTTCAGACCTAGCGTAGAAACATAAAGAGACAGAAGGAGCCTGCCCTTCCGTGAGGCAAAGCATTCAACCCTACATTCTGTGTCCATTTGAAAGAGGCACAGAGATGACAGGGTGGAAGTCAGCTAAGTCTGGATTAAAAAATTTCTAATAGGGGAGATCAATTGCTCATAACTGACTCACAATTCAAACAAAGCATGCCGTTAAGGGCTAGCAGGGATCCTCTTTTTATGGTTGATTTTCTTTCTTTTTTTTTTTTTTTTTTTTTTTGGTCCCTTGAACTTTCTCTTTACCAAGTTTACTTTTATTCCATCCGAAAGAAGAAACCCTGCCAACCCAGAGGCTGAGAATTCACTTCCGTCCGGTGGAGTTTTAGGGTCCGGTCTGTAGGTGAGACTCTCCTGACTTGCCTCATTGGGGCAGCTCCACCTTTGTGAACCTTCAGTGAGTTCCATGCTCTGGGCCAGAGTCACTGTGCTAAACCTGTGTTGATCCTTTTCTTTCTTCTCTTTCTCGGCCTGTGCTATTTTCTTTCCTAATTCTCCAGGATCCTCATGGTTCAGACATGCATCTCCTCTTTCGCTGTGTTTTCCCCAACCGGAAGCTAAGTTTGGAGCTCCTGGCACCTTCTAGTCATAGCAACATCCTGAACTCAGCAACTTCCAAACTTATTTTGTTCATGATCAGATTCTTGACCAGGGACAAGTTCAGTGTTTTTGGCTTACCAGCGAGTGTGTCAGCCCAGTGGATGCTGTCGTAGGGGATAAAGGAGTCTTAGGTTTAAAACGCCCAGGAGGCCCCAAATCTGACAATTCATTTCCTAGGTTATTTCCCTATGGTCATGTGACTTGTTTTCACTATGGATTTCCTCCCAACTCCACCTCCTGAGCTGGAAAGGAAAGGAAACAAGGGGACCTAAGGGAGTGCATGAGCGAGCTTGTCGTTGGAGTCTGGTCCTAAGTTTTATTTGTGAAAGGACTGAAGGGTCTCGAGGCTCTTCTTTCTGGGATGCAAACAGTGTACTGAGCTGTTGACTTCCATCTGTAGGTGGTGTCTTCATGG
Organism: Mastomys natalensis; assembly: GCA_021653895.1. NCBI lineage: Eukaryota > Metazoa > Chordata > Mammalia > Rodentia > Muridae > Mastomys > Mastomys natalensis. The sequence continues at coordinate 211,677 of JAJTUV010002196.1, read as the reverse complement.
GCTCTGAGCCTGTGCACACATGCCGTGAGCCATTTGTTCTGGAGGCAAAACCAAGGTGAAGTTTCTAAAGTACTTGACTGACTTGAGTCGGAGGGCTGAATCTGATAAGGGGTGGTGTAGCCACGCAGCTTTTGGCTAAAAGGCCTATCATGGGGCATAGGGGCTTCCTTTGCTAGGCATTAGCTATTTTTATAGGTAAGATTAGAGACTCTGCCAGCCCCAGGTTTGTCCTGGCCCCTGTAGACTCCAGGTAGATGCCTTAACCTGTCCATGTTTCTGACACAGATGTGTGTGCACGTGTCTAGCATGTGCTGACGTCTCTAGCTTCTCTCTTTTTGTTACGGATGTGCTCACCCATGTTTCTCTAACTAGTTAAACACATGGCCTCTCCCTCTGCTGTCCCTAGGCCTTGTCATTCCCAGAATCCTGGATCCTAGTTTGGTGGGCTATGCCTGCCGAGATCACAGTTGACGACCCCTATTTACTGTTCTGGAGGCAGCAGCCTGAAGCCACCAGGCTCAGGCTTTAGCAGCAGGTGAGTGTGGCTACACTCCAGCCATTCCAAGAGCTCCAGGCTCCTTCAAGAGAAGCAAAAGAAGAGGTTTTGGTTTCCAGTTTCCTCAGCAGGTTGCCCATCGGCAGGGCTGGAACGGTGAGGCTCAAAGAACTGACTCTCCCGGCTCCTCCACCTCACCCTGGGTAGATTTGAGGAGATGCTTCAGGGTCATCTGACACCTTAGTGGCATGTGGATTATCCTTCCGCTCTGCCCCTGGAGCCTTTGGAAGCTGTTGGAAGATTCTGGAACAGGTGGTGTAGCCTCACCTGTCTTTGGCTTTGGGTACAGAAAGGGGATCTGCTTGCCCCAGGGGATTTCAGCAGCTCCTTGTCTTGAGGAAGTTAGGATTGGCAGCCATTTAAACGAATGCTCCTGGACCTCTAGAAATGCCGCTGTGTAGCAGCTTTTAATGCTAGATGCAGATGCCCGAGAGTATGGTCTCTTTTCCAACACTGGCAGGAGGCAGAACTCAGGTTTTGGCATGCCGTCGGAGGCTGCAACCCTTTCTTTGCATCCCTTAACCCTTCCCTGGAATGCCTGTCAGGGGATTAAAACTGTGTTGGTCTTTGGCAGTTACAGGGATGCCAGATGAGGGAGGGGCTTGGGGGAAGGCAGCCTGGCTCAGTGCTGCTTTCTCCTAGGGTGCCTCTGAATCTTTTCACCACCGGCTTCAGGAAAGATGTGCAGCTGTGCGCCTGGGGCTGTGAGTGGTGTCCCCCGGTGGTCACTTCAGGAAGAGGTAGTAACAGTAGTTTCAGGCTCCATCATGCCTGTAGTCCTTCAGGCTCTGGCCTGGACTGCCATAGACACCCCACAGAGGTGCCTTCTCTGAGTCCAGTCATAAGCAGTGGATGATGGGGGAAACAAGACAAATTCATCTGCATCCAACATTCGGTCACCCCCAGCCACCTATATGGCCACCAACCCAGAGGAAGGGCATTGTGGGTTTGGATGCTTTATGTGTCCCATGTGATGCATCTGGGAGAAGGAACTCTAAGCATACCTGTGAGACCCCATTTTTCCCATTGTGGCAAAAGACTCATGCACCCCACCTTCCGGTCAGCCAGGGACTGGAGATTTGTGATGGCTGTCGCATGCTGCATATTCCTGAGACAGGGGGAGCGGTCTGTTCAGACTGAGGATCTAGAAGTGAGAGGTGGGAGTTGGGGAGCTCTCAACCTTTTCACAGAGTTTCTAGGTTGGGCAATAGCTGTGGGAATAGCTGTGGGGTTGTGAGCCCAGCTAGCCTTCCCCTGCCTTGCTTTCTGTATCTGCCCTGGAGGCCTGGTCTGGCTTCTAGGTTTTCATGGCAACAGATAATGTTTATCAGAGCCGTAGCTTTGTTTTATCGCTGTATTTTACTTCTTACAAATGAAAGAACAAAAGAATTTACTTGGTGAGCTCTGTTCCCTAGACCTGGTTGCTTTGACAGTGAGGGACAGAGAGGTTTTCTTAGGATCATTCCTCCTGTCTCAGCTACTCCTTACCCCTGACACACCCGCCCCCCCACCTCCCAACAAATAGAGTGGGAGAGAGGGTAGTGATGGCAGGCCCAGACCTTGTCTGGGGAGTTACCCAGGCCTGTCTCCATTAAGGTGGCACCCCACCCCTTTGAAATAGGAAATTGCCAAAATGGATGTCATTGGCTGCTAATTAGGTGAATTTTAGCTGCAGGATCATTTTACTACCTAATACAGTTATTACGTGTGAACCCAGAGCGGGGCTCAGCCTCAGTAGACGTCTTGCGTGTTGGTTGCTGAGACTCTTCTGTATGGCAGCTGGCTTTCTCTATTCCTACTGTGTTTACACCAGGGCCAGTGAAAGGAGACCCTGAGATGCCCCTCCTCCACACGTGGCATGGTCTCCCAATTTCTGGGCCTCTGGAACAGCCCAGGAGCTGCATAGTATGTCTTGCGCCTATCTCCATGGTACCACCACGGGGCATCATGTTCTGAGCAGGTTCTGACTTTTCAAGTCTAATCTGCCCTCCCCTCCATCTTCTCTCTCTACCAAACCGGAAAAAGAATCTTAATTTCCTGTGGAGCTGGGAGGAGGCGGGCTAGAATCAGGGCAATGATTCTTAAATATGAGCAATGCGTCTGGTTACATGTTATTTTCCCTCTACCCTCTTAATACACAGCATTTTTTATCATCCTTAAGACAAAGTAGCTGGCAAAATATTTAAGTGATCAGAAACAAATGTTTTTATTTGCCTGCGTGCGAATTGGGTTATCTGCCTATCTTGTTTACGAAATCCGGGGCTGCCTTCCCGCACAGTATGCTTGCCTCTCGAATCTTCCTCGGCTCCCATTTCCATATTTCTGCGTGCTTGTTCTTTGTTAATCACTTGGCAAGCGCTTATTTGAATATTAAAAATTTCTTTAATCATCAAACGCAGGAGCACAGTCTCATGAATATTCATATTCTCCCCCCTCCTCAGACTGGATTCTAGTTCATTACCCCGCAGTAAAAGCCAAACAGCCATCAATCGCTCTCATTACTGGCTCTGGCGTTTTGATTGGCTGCCTGCTGCCCATAGACCTTCTTTTTTTTTTTTTTTTTTTTAAATTTACCTTCTCCTATGAGCTGTCTTATACCTGCCAACAACTTTAAAAAAAAAAAAATCAACAATGCAAGAATAAATTTCTTTGGTTGAAAACAACTTAGCAAACTTGTCAAACAGCCCTTGTAGCTTGCTGGGCCCTCCCGGGATTTCGGAATCACAAATGTCCCTCCTCAGTCCTTCTGGTCCACCCTAGTCCCACCAAAACCCAAAACCCAACCAAACCAAAACAACCCAAAAACAAGGAAAAAGGGGGAGTAGGGAAGAGATAGAATTAAATAAATAAATAAAAAAGGAGGAACTTGAGCCCGGAGAGATGAATATTTGTCAAGAGAGTTGACGTAAGTTTCATTTGCATAATGACTTTGTACTTCTGCATTAATAAAATTTGCATATGAAGCCATGTTAATTACTCCTGATCATGCTTTTTGCATTCATGCATAGTAATTTTCTCCGACTTGTGAGAATTAATGTCTTGGCACGAGGGGGGGAAGGGGCGCGGGGACTGTCAGGTTCCCTCGCCAGAGTCCCTCGCTCACACGCGCTGGCGTGGCTGTCTGTCTCCTTCTTTGATCTCTGACTCATTTCTGCACTATCAGTAGGAGTTCTCGCCTTAAAAAAAAAAATGTATCCGTTGAAAGGCACCAGTAGGGAGAAAAATAGACTTCTGTATGCTGTGTGCCAGGCTACCTCTTAGGGTAGGAACATGGGATCTGCCGCCTCCCGGTTGCAGAGTGGCAGCCTCGGGAAGATGCTGCACCAGGAAGGCTGCACCGGGAAGGCTTGGTTCCCTCAACCCGGGCTGGGCGGTTCCAGGCATTTTTTTTTTTGTGTGTCTACAGGCTCCTGGTGGTGGGCGTGTTGCTGCTTAGTGCGCATGTGCAGGGCATGGAGCCCAGCATCTGTAGGGACTGTTAGCAAGGGAGGTGGGCTTCTCGCTTCCTCCAAGTGCCTCATCCCCAGGAAGGCATCAACAGTGATCTTGTCCTCTGTGTGGACTTTAGCCATCATATCAGAGGCTGTTTTGGGAGAATTTTTGGCTATCCCTTCGTAGGTGGCTCAAAAACCAAGAAGTCAGTCTGACCTTGACTTGGGAGGCTCATTTTCATCTTTTTGAGAGGGGCAATATATCCCCACCCCATAGAGATGCTTTAAGTTTGCACGGCATAATACAAGTATCAATTCTTTTATTTCTTTCGCCCTAATTAAAATGTACTTTTATGATAAAACTGAGGCAACCAGGGTTTCACTAAGCTGCCCGGATCCTACAAGAAGCTGAGATAGTGTCTGCATTCCCCCTCCACCCCCCCACCTTGATACACATGGGTCTGTTTGAACTGCGTTAGACTGCAAAAGAAAGTGTCTTTTAAAAGGAAATGTAAAATTGTGCATGTTATTACTGTGTCTGTGTGTGCAATGGATTGTGGCACACAGAAGCAGCTCAGGACAGTTTTATGGGATAGCCCTTCCTCAACTGCTGAGCCATCTCACGGGCCAGCATCTTCTCATCTTCTGTTCATTATCGCGGAGCTTCTGGGAACAGAACCCTAGACCCCAGGCATACTAGGAAAGTACTCAAATGCTGAACTCCCCATCCCAGAGAGCTTTTTAAAAAAAAAGGGTCCTGCAGAGGCTTGTAGAGAGCAGGGTTTGTGCTGTGGAGAGGCTTGGGGAGTCGAGGACAGAAAACTCCAGGTCTAGAAATAAATGACTATGAATATGGTTTATGAGTAAGGATGGTAGTGGCCATGTTTACTAGGTGGCCGGCTCTGGCTGCACAGTGCCCTGACAGTCCCTTTAAAACATGGCGACTGAGACAGCAAAAGTGACCACTTGATGTCACAGGCTAAGAAGTGGCCTAGGAGGAAGTTGAACCCGTTTTTCTGTCTCTGTCTAAATCCTTCTCAGTCTTTCTGTCTTTGTCTCTGTGTCCATCTCTGCACGGCCGCCCCCCACCCCTCACCCCCAGACTGACATCTCTCTGTCTGTCAGGTGCAGAGTCTGTTAGCAGATCTGAGGAGCTGTCTGTTTGTTCTAGATTCAAGGCCGGCATCTCTTCCAATGGAAGTCTGAGGCTGGGAAGTGGGCAGGGACAGGTCTAGAGACAAGGTCCTCACCTTTGATTTCCTTTTAAATTAAGATGCACATGTCGTGAAACTTATTTTAATTGGTTCCATTCGTTGGCTTCCGATGGATGTACAATGTCGTGTGGCTGTCGCTACTGTTTAATGGTTCACACCCCCGGAAGACCACATAATCCATTGGTTCTCCACTGCCCCCAGCCCCTGGTAATTACCACTCTGTCTCCTGATATTTGGCTGCTGAGTAGCTTACCATGGCATGGCGACTTCTCATTCAGCTTTTGCAGGATTTCGGGGCAGCCTCTGTGTGCAAAGCTTGGAGGTAAGCTGTGTCTAGAGGATACTTCTAGTGGGTCAGAGATTGCTCTAAAAGCTCTATAGGGACCCCACACCCATCTCCTGCCCTTGGAGCAGGTAGACATTAATGAGGTTATCATACCTGATGAGGGCCTGTGGCCACCTGTCTAGCCAGAGCGTTACCACCTGGTATGGGTGTGTGACTTTATCCTGACAGACCGTGGTTCAGCCCTAGGGACATCCTTCCAGAAAGCTATGGAGGCATTCAATTTCCTTTTTGATCCTCGGCCATTCTCTCTGTCAGCGTCAACTCTGGGGAACTCCTGTAGGCATTCATCTCAGCCGTGATGCTAGGTGCTGACTGAATTACGGCCTTTTGTAGAATCACTAATGGATGGGCAGAGGTCCAGGCTGCTCAGTCTTTCTCCATCCCATGTGGCCTTTGGATCCAGGGTACCCTGGCCACTTGACTTCAGCTGCAGGAACGGAGCATAGCCAGGCTTTAGAGACACTGCCACGTTCGTGGCCCAGAGTGCTTCCTCTTGAGTCTCAGTCTCTCTCTGTGGCATGGGAGGTGGTCATACCTGCTAAGCATGGTGGCTATCTTATACTTGGTGCAGATTCACCGTGATGGCTTTTAAGGACCCTGAGCTCTCCATGGTCTAAAAGGAGGACCCCCACAGGGATTCAAGGCCATTAGTGGACAGGCCCAAGGACAGTGTGTGATGCAGTGGGTTTTGAGGCAAGCACTGGCCTCCCTGGGCGCTAGGTAAGTCTGGCCTCAGGTTGGACTTGCCTGAGGCCCATAGGAAAACTGATAAGGCTTTCTGCTCTTGTTTTGGTACTGGAACTATTCTTGGGCTTACTGTCTGTGCCCTTTGGGGATCGTGTGCCAGTTTAGAGACTACTGGTGCCTTGTACAAATATATCCCTGCCTCAGCAGGGTCCAGCAGTGTCCGTGCTGACACTAGCCTCTTGGCTGGACATCACAGTGCCCGAGCTCCAAGCTGGGGCGCTTCTCAAATGCTCTAAGTTCCTGGATCCCGTCTTTACATGCAAGCAGTGAGACTTTGAGGAGGTTTGAAACTGTTAAGGTTTGCTAATTTCTGCAGTTCTGGCCTCTGGTCGGGTCTGTGCAATGGGTGTCCTATGTCCTTGTGTTCAGGGGTATGTTAGAGACCCAGTTGGGGAAGATGGACAGGCTCTGTGGTGGCTATGGAGCAGGCAGGCCCACCTGTGAGGATCTGCAGGTGCCAGGAGGTGATGCTTCGGCCTGCCCCACATGCAGAGCTGGTGAGGCTTAGCTGCCCAGCATCTTGTTGATGTTTTGGGCTTTTTTTTTTGTCTCTCTGTTGCTTCTCTGCTCAATTATTTACCCAGGGAATTTGGGCTTCTTCACTTGTGGTTTTGGCAAGGGCTTCACACAAATGTTTTGCCCTGGTGGTCTCTTAACCAACGTAAGATAAATGGCCAAATCAAACGCAGGCCTTGTTGGCAGTGGAGGCTCAATGTGGGGCCGGGTGGAGGCAAGGCAGCAGCACCCTTGCTGGCCCTGTTCATTGCTGTCACTGGCTCTTGGATGAGGGAGTGGGGACTCCCAAACCAGGATGAAGACATGAAGAGGGGTCTGAACCATGCTAGGTTTTCTTGTGGTAAGGGAGGGAGGAGGAACTCAGTGTATCTTGTAAACTTCTGGGGCTTGGGTGCTGCTTGCCAGGGTCTGGAAAGAAGCCCCAGGCAATCAGCTCATCAACATCCAGACCCTTGGAGGTAGACCTGAGGTGGTTCAGGCTGTCTGAAGAACCTATACCGACATAGTTTCCTACCTCTTTCAAAGAGGGGTTGCTCATATTTTGAGAGAATAAATCCTCAAGTGAAGCCCATTCTAGTTTGTTCTGAAAGACCCTTCTAGGGAATCTTAACTGGGAGTGGGGCCCTGACAGGCCTTCTGTGTGCTAACCCCCTGCATTAGGGCTCACAAAGGCAGCCCACCCCAGAAACTCTCTGGCAGCTGCAGGTGTAGCCCCTGCTAATGTCCTCTGTGCACCCCGTCTCCCTTGCCCCTGGACCCCAGTTGCCATCCCCATAGGGCTGGTGTCTTCCGGGCCGAACCCTCTCGGAGGCTGTACTGTAGCCCTGTGACCCGGGCCCCCTCTTGTGCCTCAAGTCCCTTGTACAGTCCAGGGCCCAACTGACCAGTCTTTTCTATTGTTTTTTCTCCAGGGCCGTGCAGGCCTGCCCAGCTGCCATCGATGGCCCCCATAGCTGCCTCCTCTTCCCACCCTCCCACCTCCGTGATTACTTCCGGGAGCTGGCGAACGTTCAAGGTCTCACGCAAGTAACCACCATAGCATCCAGGCTCGGGGAAGTGGAAGTGTTTGGATTTAATAGAGGGAGTCAGTTTGGCAGTCATTAGTATTATATGCTGGAATCACAGGGCAATCTTGTAAAGTTAAATTCAATTTACTTTTCTACTGAAATTGTGCTTGCTGTGTTATTTAACTAGTCTGGGGTTTCTTGGCATGGGTTAAAGGGACAATAAAGATAAAAGAATACCTGTAAGTAAATAATAGGGTTTAACGGGAGAATCTATCGTCTTCTCCTCCTTCAGTTATATCCCGATGTTCGTCCTGTGTTGATTTTTATACCCGGAGCCCTCCAATGGGATGTCTCGGATCAGACCACCCTAGCTGTGGAGGCTTGATGCAATTAATACAGTCTGTCTGGAAAGTCGTCTTATTTCTGGAAGTTTTATGTTAATGATATGGTCTGCACGCTGCACATTTTCATACCAGAATGAAGAGCAAGCTGGAGTTTCTTTCTGGACTGGGTTTGATTAGCAGTAGGGGCTCCCTGGGCAGCCGCTCTCCCAGAGGACAGAGGTTGGCAGTCCTCCCTGGTCCTGCCAGGGCACTGCCTGGTGGGTGTGGTGTACTGGGTGCTGGGGGGGGGGGCGTTCAAGCCTTCGTGGAAAAGGAGGGGCCTTGAGGGCGCAGTAGAGAGGTGTGTGTCAAAGCCTCTAGAGGGAGGTGACAGATGCACTTTTGAGTTCCTCTGCACTGTAATGCTTTTGGGGGGAGGGGTGCTTTCTGCGTTTACCAGGTCCTCGTGTCAATGGGACTGGCTCAGTGGAATTATTAAAAATTTAGAGAGCCCTACTGGGAATATAGTTCAGTTGGCAGAGTGCTTTGCCTAGCTTGCACGAAGCTCTGGATTCAGACCCTAGTCCCACACTATGTAAAGCAGGTGTGTGGTGTCAGCCAGTTACTCATACTTGGGAAACGAAAGCAGCAGGGGGTTAGGAGTTCAAGGTCAACCTCTGCTACACAACAAATTCATAGGTCAGTCTGGGTTATGGGAGACCCTGTCTCAAAAAAAAAAAATAGTTAGTCATTAGTCATTTGTCCCTTTGCAATGTCTGTCTAACAAAGACATTGGTAGTCTGGCCCCATGACTGACATTTACAGCGTGCTCTGCAATGCCTGGAGATTGGCTCCTAAGATTGACTCTGTGTGTGTGTGTGTGTGTGTCATCTTGGGATGCCTCCGCTGTAGCTGCTTTCTTTCAGTGCCTGCCCAAGACCCGCACGCCAGTAGAGAGCTGACAGCCCCCTGGAGGTTGACAAGGATTCGGAGGACTCCAGAAAAAGACCACTGCCCACTGTCCATGTAGCAAATTACACCTTTCAGCACCAACAGGGGCCAGAGCAGCTGCAGTGGGCTCAGGGGGAGAGGCTGCAGCTGGCCAGTGGGGTAGGACTCACCGGGGTGACTACCTTCAGATGAAAGTGGTCCCAACAGCACAGGCGTTACTGTTTCTACAGATACCATTTTGGCCTCTGCCGGTCTTTCAGAAGGCAGAGCTAAATCAAAGAATTCTGTTCAAATCTGTACAAGATGTTGCTGTTTTTCTGCTCTGACAGGAGAGGCATTTGGAAGAGCAGTTTCTTTTTCTTTCTTCCTTTTTTTTTTTTTTTTTTTTATAGCTGTCTTAAAAAGGAGTTTGGCTGTTTAGCACAGCTGGTGCTCATTACGTTATGGACCGGCAATGAAATAGCATGTGTAATTAATTTTTAATGCAGCGCTGGGTGCAGCACTTTCAAGCAGTTAGTGGATGCGAAAGCCCAGTACTGGCTGTGGACATCAGAGACCTCGGAGCCAAGCAGCCACGGGCTCCTTTCAAGGGGTTTTGACACTGGCAGAAGAGGCTGCTCACCACCCTCCGGGCGGAGGGGAGCTCATCCAGAAATGAGTTTATTTTGGGTGACCTAAGGGTCAAGCCAACCCTCACTGAGCCAGGATTAGGGGTCCTGATTGGACATCTCATCTGACCCTCTTGACATCTAGCTGGAGCAACTGAACCAGGCTGGAGGAAGACACCGTAAGATACAAGTGGGTGACAGAGCTGACTTGGCTCTATGTCTCTTGGGCTCTGCCCACTGGACAACACTGCCCTCTTTTCTTTTCAAAACAGCAGATTTTGTATCCCAGGCTGACCTTGAACTCATTTTTAATAACAGGATCTTCTGATCCTCGTAACAGAATATCCTTGATCTGCTGATCCTCCTGACTTAACTTGGAGTGCTGGGATTTCAGGTCTATACCGCTATGCCCTGTTCTGTGTGGTGCTAAGGACGGACCCCTGGCCTTCATGCATGTTAGGCAAACATTCTACTGGTGCCACATCACCAGCCTGCATCCTGATCCACGTTGAGTTCACATCGAGAGCTGGTGAAGGACAGCCAAGGGAGATGCTTACAAACCAATTTCTGTCTTGCCACCAGGTTCGATGTCCTGTGCCCTAGGGTTTGGCAGCAGGTAGCATTTGATAGCAGTGAACCCCAAATAAGTGGCCCTGTGACTCTCATGAGGTTTTTGGCCTCTGCTGTGGGTCACTCCTCTATGCTTGTACCCGTTCTGAGACTGCCTGTGGGCTTACCTGCATGGTTGCTGTCCCGTCTACCCTGGGAACTGCTGCATGGAGTCTTGTTTGGATTAGGCATCGTGATCCGCAGGTACCAGATCTGGGACCTCTGGGGTCCTGTTCTCTCTGCCATTGGGTGTGAATGCATGGCCCTAGGCTGCCCACTCCTACTCTCTGCCTCAGTTTTCTTTATTTGTCATATGGGAGCACAAGTAACCCCTTTGGGAATTCACTGAGACACCTCTGTCAGGCTGTGCCAGGACATGTGGGAGCAGGCCGGATGACCTCGGTTACTGTGATGAGCAGTCTGCCGATTCTGACAGTCCTCGTGTGGGAGTTTCTTAGCATGCACGAGAGTGGGGAGGAGCCGTTACTCTCGATGCTTTTAGAACTTGCTGCTGTTAATCCACAAAACCTCCTATGTGCCAGCTCTGCCCTCGCCTGACATCCTATCCTTATCTTCCTCCAGGAAGAGGGAACCCCTCATCCCACTTGCCTATCCTCTGCTTAGGGAGCGAAGGCCACCCAACCGCTGTCACACAGCCCAAAACCCACAGAGCTAAAGGTACAGCCTGGGCTCTGCTGGGTCTCCAAGCTGCGCTGCCTCTGTCTGTCTCCTCTGACCTCCCATTGAGCTGCGGTGGCTGCTTGTACCTGTCTATCAGATGCACACCATGCTGGTGGAATAGCCACTGGCACTTAGACACGGTCCCTTGAAAGGGTCCTCTGGATTCTTCATTTGTGACCACATTTGTGTCTGATCCTGGCCTAGAAATGGGACCCTTGGGTGTGTGAGGAGCAGAGTGTGCCAGAGACTCTTGAGGTAGGAGGCAGGGAAGGGCCATGGCAGCTTTGACGTGGGCCTTCATGCATGACTGGACTTAGGGGGACAAGAGGAAGAAGGGTGTTGAAGAAGAGATGGAAAGCCCACGAAAGACAGTTTTGGCGAATTGCCCTAAGACAGTTTTTTGTGTTTCTGGTGTCTGAGTGGTAATCTGGTCGGCCTCAGCCAGGTTTTGTGCTATCTGCCTCTTCCGTGTTTGTGGTAGGACCTGCACCTTGAGGTACCCAGGACACTCGTGACCATACTGGGGTCTGACGAGGTGACGAGATTCAGGGCAGGTCCGAAGTCAAGTACTCTAGGAAGGATGACTTGCTTTCTTCATCTGTGTGAAGCCTGTCCCTCTGCACTGAGGGAGAAACTGGGTTTGCTGTTGTGGGGTGGTCTGGGGTGACTTCGAAAAGTCATAATTATACGTAAGAATTACAGTTTTGACCCCCGACCCACCCTTAGTTCTAGAGACTGAGCCTTGAGCCTTTGGCTTGCTCAGGTGAGTAGAATGGTTCACATTTTCCAAATCTGTGGCAGGGGCAGAAGGAGAGAGACTGCTTACTGGAGGTGTTTTACTGCAACTCCGAGTATCTAAAGCCATGAAATCTGGTTTATCTAAGTCAAGACTGGCCAATTGAATCCGAGCAGGAATGGGGAGAAGCCATAGGGTCTCTCCGTGGGAGGTGTTCCAGCCTGCTCTAGATCTTCGAGGAACCATGTCCTGACTAGTTCTGTGGCGATCTCTCTCTCTCTCTTTCTGGATCTTATTTAATAAGTGTCAGGAAATGTCCCATTACCTCAGTGTGTGGTCACAGGTGACAGAGGCAGCAGCCTTGGTTTCCCTTTCTCATCTGGGTCCTTATACCTAGCGTTGGGCCCACAGGACGTGGTCAGGCTGTTGTCTGCAATCCCAATGTGTATGAGTCCTCGGCTCCAGCCTTCTGAGTTTTGAATTCAGACTATCTTTGGGGGCTGACATCCTCCAGAACGCACACCGACATCTCAGATGTAGCTTGATTGGTATTGAATGGCCTGTCTGATGATGGCTTCCCTGAGTCCCCGACGGTGCCCTCCTTACTACTTCTACCTGGCAGGTGCTGGTTGGGAGAGGCACTAGCATGACTTGAGATGCTCCTACGGGACCCTGGATAATAAGACCATCTGTGTTTTATCGTTCTGCAGTGAGGGAGATCAAGGGTCAGAAGGCTCAGGTCTTCTCCAAGGAGGTTAATGCAGAACTGAACGTACTTTCTGCAGAAACCAGCAGATGGGATCGGTTCATAAAACTGGACGTTAATTATTGCCTTTCTTAATAAGGTGATGACTGGCTGATGGGGTGAGACGGGGTGAGGCCTGCCCTACTGGGTGTGTGTGTGTGTTGGTGACTCTGGGTGAGCTTAGTCTGGACTTAGTTAATTCAGACTTGGTCTTTTTGCTCTGAATTTCCTTGGGTTTTTATCAACCAGCTCATTTGTTCTGTATTTAATCATAAAAGAAACCATTGGTGGATGGCCTGTGGCATGCTATGGGTTTTTTTTTTTTTTTTAATTGTGTTTTGAGACAGGGTCTCACGTAGCCCAGGTTAGCCTTGAACTTGCTGCTTCCATCTCCTTAGTGCTGGGATGACAGGTGTGTGCCCCCATACCCAGTTTCAATGGTGCTGGGAATCAAACTCAGGGTCTTCTGCATGCTAGGCAAACATTGTATCAACTGAAGGATATTTCCAGCCCTGGTAGAATCGAGTGTCACAATGGTTCAAAGGTAGGATTATGAAGTATTCTTTTTTTTTTTTTATTGTGGGTAAAATATATGTAAGATTTACAGTTTTGATAGGTGCTTTTGCTGCTGCTGCTGCCACTGCCACCGCTACTAGAGTCTTCAGTTTGCCAGGGCGTGCCCTAGCACTAAACTACAACCCTAGCCTTGTTTTGAACAGTTTTTAAGTATGCGCTACAGTGGAGCTAAGCACATGGCTACTATGTGGCCATTGCCTGCTTTCTTCTCTGAAACTGTCTCCTCACAAACAACTCAGTCTCTCATTAAACAATGACTCAGTTTCTCCTCTCCCAGCTCCTGGAAACCACCATTCTTGCAGCTGTTTCTTTGATTGTCACAGCACCGGTGTGTGTGTGTGTGTGTGTGTGTGTGTGTGTGTGTGTGTGTGTACACTTGGCTCATCCATGGTGTAGCAGGTGTGAAATTGTCTTTCCATTTTAGGACTGTGTACTATTCCCTTGTGCGGATGGCTTGCATTTGCTCTTCCATTCATCTGTCAGTGGGCACCTGGGTAGCTTCCGTCTTTACCTGTTGTCAACACGACAGCTGTGACCCTGGGTGTGTACATCTACTCAATGGCCCGCTTTAAGTTCTTTTGGGTGTGTACCCAGATCACTGGATCGTGGGTGATTCTGTGCTTATTGTTTATTACTATTGTTGTTGTTATTTATTATTATTAATTTAGAGGTGGTCACCCAGCTTGTCACAGAGGTTGCCCTGTTTTGGACCCTTGCTGATTTTTATATGAGGCTCCAGTTGCTGGGTTTTAGGGCTGAGGAAGCTGCCTATCAAGGACATGCACACTCACTGAAGGGACGTGGTCAGTGCATCCTGGGTATGACTTGAGGCCAGACCCCATTGACTCAGGCTTAGTGCAGCTTTGCGTTACCTGCTTTAATTCTTGGTGAGGGTCCCAGTCCCCTATCCCTCCTCCCCGTCCCCAGGACAACTTTGTCCACTCAGTTAGCAGGTTTTTGTTTTTGGAGACAGGGTTTCTCTGTATAACCCTGGCTGTCCTGGAACTCACTCTGTAGACAGGCTGGCCTTGAACTCAGAAATCTACCTGCCTTTGCCTCCCAAGTGCTGGGATTAAAGGCGTGTGCCACCACTGCCCGGCCAGTTAGCTGGATTTAAGTAGTCAGCTAAACATTCACTCCAAAAGAGGAGACTTGGGCAAATGAGTGATTTTCAGTGACTTGGAGGCAGGCTGACAGGAGTACTGTGTTAAGAAGGGAAACACATTGCCCTCTCTGAGCCTCAGGGGTTTCTCTTTCTCAGAGGATACTCTTGCTGACCTCCATCCCTTGACTGGAGGGAGGATATCTAGGGAATGGCCTTGGGTCCTTTGCAGACTGGTACAGTGATTATGAGAATTCTGCAAAGATGGCTCCTCAGGGCTGCTCTGCGCCTTATCTCTGATGCCTTTTGTGAGCGTTATGGCTGTCTGTGGTAAGTGAGCACAAACCAGGTGTTGAAGAAGCTACGGAGGCAAAGTCACCGGTCACCGTGTTGGCTTCCTTTAAAGCAGAAGTTCTCAACCTGTGTGTCCGGATGCCTTTGGTCACAACACTTTCAGAGTTGCCTAAGACCTTCTGAAAACACAGATATATACATTGTGATTCCTAACAGTACCAAATGACAGTTACATAGTAGCGATGAAAATAACTTTTATGGCTGGGGGGTGTCCCCACAACCTGAGGAGCTGTATTAAAGGGTCACAGCCTTAGGAAGGGTGAGAACCTGGGCTTTGGAGACTCTGTCTTTCGTTGCTTCTTGCGGCTTCAGGTAACTCCAGGAGTCCCCTTGGCCTCTGGCCACATCATCTTAATCCCTGCCCTTGTGGGTAGTGCCCACTGCAGTCTGCTGCCTCCTCTTCTAGACAATGGGCTGAGGGTATACCTAGACCACCCAGGGTGGCCTCGTATCACAATCCTTCATTTTACCCACATGAGGTCACACACAACTTCCCCTGATTTAGTCACGGGCGTGTGTAACATTTTGGGTCTTACTAACAACCCCTCAGCACGCCCCTTGTTGCTGGACTGTAGGCCTCTCCAGGGAAGGAGCCTCAGTGTGATTCCTTTGGGAAGATCTGCTAAATCTGGGGCAGTTCTCCACACTGTGTGGGTATTCCCCTGCTGGACTCCAGATTGGGTCCCCGACGAGATGGCCGCAGGAATGTCACGTTTCTCAGCTGCCTGACACCTCTGGCCAGCTCTCCTCAGGCTCTGTGGCAAGCCGTGTGGCCACATCTGGCCACATCTAGCCCCACCAGTTGAATGCACGTCAAGTCGAGAGTACAAAGTGTGTGTGCAGGGGGATGGTTTTTCAAAAAGCCTGTAATGATTATGAGAAAAAATTAACAAGAGTTGAATAGAAGCTAAAAATAGTTGGACACACATTTGCCTATAATCTATTTTTTTTTAAGAAAACATAATTATTTTTGTAAACCAGCTCCGAGAAATCAGGAGTATTTTTAGCCCATGTCTTCTAGGACGCTGGGCAGCATCCTAGGAAGAGCATCTCAGAGCCCACCAACGTGTGGTGAGCATCTCAGAGCCCACCAACATGTGATCTGAGCACGTCGGGTGGCAGCGCCTTGGGGAACAGGGTCTGAAGTTAAGGAGCCCTGTCCTCAGCCTTCCTTTGCTGAAAGAATGGTTCTTGAGAGTCAGACTGTGGCTTCTATGACTGATGGCATCTGGGGACATCCTGGTCTCACCTGGACAGGTAGCCGTGGCATTGGCCAATTGGTAGCTCAGCTCTGGTTTGGGTGAGGGGGAACTTGTGGTAAGACTAGCCTGGCCTGCTACCTCAGCAGACCTGCAGGAGAGACTAGGGCTTGAGGGGAAAGTGTTCCAAGCCTTCTTGTCGGGAGCCAAACATTGCCTCATGTCATCTCCCCGGTTTTTCCCATTGCTTCTGCCAGGGTCGTTGGGCCTGGCACAATCTCTGTAATAAAAAGCCCTGTGTGTGTGTGTGTGTGTGTGTGTGTGTGTTTAAATCTGTGTGTGCCTGTCAGTGTGTGTTATGTTGGTGTTTGTTGTTTGTAGGTGTATTTAGAGAGTATGCTATTACAGAACAGCACCTACTGGGGCCCCTCCTACCCTTCTGCTTGGTACTGGATGTCTCTGGTACAGGCGTGTTCTGACACGGCTGAGCTTAGCACTGCAGCCTGCTGTGGCCTTGGTGTGAGTGTGTCTCTGAAGATAGATTTTCTTCCCAGTGCCTGTTGGGGAACTCACTGTACCGAGGCCAAGACATCATGGTCAGTCCACAGTGTGGCCACCCATGAGCATACACAGGGAGACCAAAGGCTTTGAAGTGGATGCTGGGTTCTCATCCTGGCTGTGATGAGCTGTGATTGTGGATGGGTGAGTGAGCCTGTTTCCTCATCTGAAAAATGGGAACAGTGCCAACCGAGTGTCCCAGTCAGCCATGACAACAGGACACATGCTTACCATGGGGTTTTACGCCGGCACTCCTTGCCGGTCTCTGAGAGGCAGGCAGTACCATCAATCCCACTTTACAGATGGGGAAACCGAGGCGCGACGACTCCAGAAGTGTTCCCGTTGATTCTTTCCCATTGGTGATACACTCCCTGCCTCAAGCAGCAGCTGGCCTTGTGTCACTGTTACATTTTATTGTTGTTGTAACTATAATTATCATCCCCAAGATCATTACGGCAGCCATTTCCTGGGTGGAGATATTCCTCTGTCCCTGCCCCAGCCAGCCTTGACTTCTAGCCATGTTCTTCCTTTCTGGGCATCTCATCTTTCATCCACGGACTCCTTCTGCTGTTCTACCCGCCGCTCTTCCATCTTGGGCTTGTGCGTTTGAGGTCTCGGGCTTTCTGCTCTAATTGAGATAATGAACACAGTCCCTCACCCCCAGAATCGGAACTGAGAGTCAAGTGCAAAGTGACGGTTGCCATTTACCGACCTCCCCTTTCTTTCTCTCTCAGTACGCGTCTCTTTACGAAGGGATTGGCTGGATGCAAACAGCTAATAACCTCTGGATTTATGGAGGCAGCGAGAGCTGGCTTTATAAGCTCGGATACCTGCAGTCAGCGTCCTGTCTCTTTAAGCTGAGGCTCCGACTTGCCGCGGTATTTTACAGTGCCTGGTTTCATTTATGCTGGAGCCAGACTTACTATGTGAGCGTCGTCCGCATGCTGGAATTAGTCTTAAGCTTGCTTCTGTGGCGTTGCCAAATTCCATGTTTGTGTTTTATTTAGAATTCTTTTCACGGCCAGCCGATTCTGTGCCGGCACACACAGGCACTGTTGCGCCCCATGGAGAAAATAAGCAAGCTTGCGTTTTCTTTGGCAGAGGCCGCGGCCACAATAGACTGTGGTCTCTGAAACATTTTTTAAAAGCTATTTTAACCCATAACAGATGCATAAAGTCGGCTCAGGCATGCCAGTTTTCTTAGTTTTAATTAAAAAATAATTACAGTCTAATGGGATGTTAGTGACACATTTGGATGAATGGTCGGTGACATTATCTGCAACTTATAAATTAGTGCCTCTCCCTTGGCTGGGGCAGGACTGGGGAAGATTTGGGGAGGGACATTTGCATATCTGTTCTTAATTGCGGGGTGGGGGCTGGGAGGGTAACATCTATAGGTTGGAGACTTAAGGACAGGGACCGAGACCTTGGTCAGTGGCTCTGAGACCCAGCGTATGTGACACAGGCATCTGGTAATATTCTTCCAGCTCCATCAGATAGATACTCACCTGCAAAGTCCTCACATATGGAGATGGGGTGTCTGGGATCCCTCTCTCCTTCAAGATGACAGGAAATACCATCTTGGACCTGCTGGGCCCGAAGGTCCGCTAGGAAGAACGAGGGACAGAAAATATAACAACATATTACCAGGGGGAACAGAGGCTTGTAGGAAGCTTATAACCCACACAGCCCAGCTTCAGATGTTTTGGAACCCTTGTCACTCAGAATCCCAGGGAAGGGAGGTAGGTTTGAAGTCTGTAGGTTCCAGGGTCTCTGCAGATACCAGCTGGGAACAGTCGGGGTGGGTCATTGCATTGCATCTGGCGACGGAGCAGCTGATCTATGAACCCATGGGCCCAGGTTCCCTACCCTCTTTGGGATCTGCGAGTCAGAGTCCGAGGGGCTGGTGTCCTGGGCTCAGCCTCTCCGTAGGTGCTGTTCCAGCTCACCCTGCCCTCCTGGATGGAACAGTTCCAGTCAGCTACGGAGTGCCGCCTGACACTCTTCAGTAGTTGTGGGGAGCTATGTCATCCTACTCTTGGAGATCAGAAAAAGATTCACTTTAGCTGTGCCTATGTGCTTGGTCATGTAGACTGCTCCAATGGGGACTGTTATAGGCTTCTTTCATAGGTACCACCAAATGTGTTCTAGATGGGGTTGGGGGGACAGGACTTGCCCCAGGCCACTGGGCTGAGTCAGGACCTGACTGACTGATTTATCTCCTCACTTTCCCATTGAAAACTGCATTGAGCCACACCCTCTGGCTCAGGACAAGGTCTAGAAGACTGGCTTAGGGTCTTTATTTTTACTTTTAGGGCATTGGGGGCGGGGTGGTGGTGGTGGTGGCACTTCCTGTTGCCCGGGGTCTAAAATGAGTGTTTCTTAGACAATGTTTTCCCGAGCCCAAATTCCTCCCGAGTAAAATTAAGTCCTTCTATTAAAAGCATGAGTCACACCAGCCCAGATGAGAGTGGTTTTGACGTTCCTCGAATTTTTTTGGAAGGGAAATATCACATTCATGATAATCCTTGCAATTAAACCTCATCGCTGGGTAATCCACCAGACGCTTGGTAACCTAGCCCTGCGCATGGTGCCTTCCTCTCCTTTGCTGTTGCCTGCCCAGAGTTTCTTCCTCTGTTCTGGGCTCATCAGATTCCCTGTGCATGGTCTTGGGTATCTAATTGCCGCAGATGATTAATGTCTGGTTGATAAGGTGCCATGTCTGGCTGCTCTTGTGAATTCTAAGGAGATGAGAGTCCATTTCTTAGAATTGGAACCAGGGTTTTTCTGCTCAGATGGGGGTTGGGGGGTGGACCCCAGGCATCCCTGATGATCAAGAGAGAGACATATGTAGGCAGAGAGGTGTCATTGGAGGTGGGTTTGCATCGGCTGTGGGAAATGTAGCCAGGCTGGTGAGGAATCGGATGATATTGTGGCCACGATATCAACTTTCCTAAGCCTTGACCTCTCAGGTTCACGCTCAGCTTTTGCTAAAGATCGTGGTAGGGAGGTTTCCACTGACTCCAGGTCCTCTCCTTATGTGCTCCTGTTACTGCCGATGAGATCTGTAACATCTGCCTGTGGACCAACCTGGGTGTTCCTGGATGCCATGTGTCTAGGTCAACGTTTGGCGGCAGTGGGCTGACCCTGGTTGCTTCTCAAGCCCAGGTCAAAGCAGAAACCCAGTGTGACAGACAGCCTAGGTCAGATGCAGTTGGGAGCCTGTTTCCTATGGTGTTGGCTGCCTACTCTAGTCCTGGAATGAGGACAAGTTGGCCTACTTGAAGAATACCGGCCCTGGAAACGCAGCTGTCAAATGAACCAGAATTGCGTCTCCGAAACTTGGGGTTCAGTCTTTGAGTTTTGGAGACTAGGGGGACGTCTTGCTTTTATGTCTCTTTACTTCAAGAGTTGCTGCAGCTCTTCAAGAGCCACCTGCTGCTCATGTGAACCCTTGGGGAGGAGAAGGTTTTGGTGTCTGGCACCTAGGGGAGACAAACCAGGGATGGAGAGGGTATGTGGAAGCCGGTGACTGCGATGGGAAAGGTTTTTGGGTTTGGAATGGGATAGAGATAGAGTGCGGTTTCTGAGTTTGGAATAACACTTCTCTTAGGGATGTGGGGAGCAGGGATGGGCAGGGATTCAAGTTCATTTACTTGTATTAAGCAGAAGCTTCCTCTTTTCACGAGTAAGAAGCAAAAGCCCGAGAAAGTGATGTGAAACACAGCCTGGAAAGGCAGTTCGTTTACTCATTAAATCTTCCATAAAATAAATAAGGCTTTAGAATGAAGGGCCCAGCTGCAGGTGTTCTGGAGGGAGAGAACAAGTCTGTTGTGAACATCAGAGTAGGAATGGACCAGCAGGCCAGGACCATTTGTTTCTGCTCCAGAGGCCAAGTATTGCCCTGGAAGTAAGAACAACGGGCAGGAGTGTCCAAGAGGAGTGTGTATGCACATATACATGTGTGTAAGCATGTGGGTACACTAGCAGTTTCCATGAGAACCTATAACATGTGAACATGTGTAGACATGGTTTTATGTATGTTCATGTACAGGCAGGCATGCACACATGAGAACATGTATGGAAACATGTGGATACATGGATGCACAAGCATGTTCATGTGCATGAACATGCAGGTATCGATGCATACATGTGTTCCTGTTCATTTGCTAATGTGTGTAGATATACGTTTGTGTGTGTGTGTGTATACGTATGTGCTCACATGTATATGTGTTTGTACAGACATGCACAAGGTGTGCGCATGTGCAGTCAGATGCAAGTGTATCTATGTGCTGCATGTCTTCATGTACAAAGTGTGTTGTGTGTGTGTGTGTGTTGTGTGTGAGTGAGAGAGAGAGAGAGAGAGGACGAGAGAAGAGAGAGAGGAGAGAGGAATGTCTCCACTCACCTCTGAGGACCTTTTGAGATCAGCTGTGGTGGTACTTCAGATGGGGGACACAAGCCAGAAATGCACAGAATCAGAAAGAAATGAGGTATAGGAACAGCACCCAAATGCACAGTCCTGCTGTGGTTCAGTGGATTCAGATGTGGGCTTGGGTGGGTGTCCACACCCTCGATGCTCATGCTGAGCACAGTGGAGTTGGGAGAACACTCAGCGAGTACAAGATGAGCCTTGGCCTGATCCGGCTTTGCCCCTTTATAGCTGGGGGACTCTTCACTTTCATGATCCAGCCTCAGTTTCCTTCCCTTCTTCCTTAAAGAAGATGATGATGGTTATATCAGTCTACCTATGTACAGTGCTCAGGGTAGGTACTGACACATATAGGCTCTAGCAAGCAGGCTATGATTGATCTTGTGTGGCAAATGTAGCGGGTGAAGTGGTCTATAATCAGATAGGCCTATGCGCACAATGCTGAGGCATGATGGGAAGGAAGCTGAGGCATGATGGGAACGGAAGCTGAGGCATGATGGGAAGGAAGCTGAGGGATGATGGGAAGGCCGAGACCTGGGTTTGGTTAGGTCTGGAAACCTTTTTCTCAATGGCATTCTTGTGTCCCCAGTGATAAGACCTACCCTCCCTCTCTCCATCCAGCCAGAGTGAGGCCCTCCCTAAGCTGCTTCTCAGTTTTGTCAGGCTCTCTCCAAACCAGAGCAGGGAGGATCCTCGTCATGGTTGACTCGAGGTGGTAGGCTTCTCCATCCTCTGCATAAGCTGCTCGGCCTCATTTGGGAGCCTCTTAGACCCAGACAAAACTGGGCAACGTACTAGAGGGTAGATGGATAGGCTACTATATCTGGAAATGGTTTCTCCCTGGAGAAGATACAGACAGTAAGCATGTCTGCAGACAAGATGATGAGGAAAGCTGCATGCTTGCCCCGGACCCTGAGAGCCCTGGCAGTTGGGTGTCTAGTCTACCCATCCTCCTCCCGCGTGGTTTCAAGCATTCTTTTGGAACGGCGCAACAACCTTCCTGGTTTTTACAGTTCTGGCCTCATCTCTTGAAAGGAACAGGGTGCTGTTGTTATGGGTGCACTTGGGCAGGATGAGCACGTAGCATTTGTGTCTGAGTGGCTGCTTCTTGCACCATGGCAGGCATTACTAGGTGATCACCACCTTCCCTGACCTGGATAATTCAAGATGAGAAGTGGGCAGGCATTAGTAATTGATCATACTGGCCAGGAGTTGAAGCCTCTCTTCTGTTCTGGCAGGGCTTTCCTGAATGGAGGGAGGGGCTCATTAGATAACGGCTTCCCTGGTGAGAGACAGTGTGTGCTGGGGTCAGACCCCCAGCCTTACGTAGATCACAGAAAGGAAGGCTTTGACCTGAGGTCTGACCGTGGGATCAGCGGGCATGGCGGATCAGTCAGTACCACCCCAGGGATCTCATATTTCACAGCACTAGGGATGCCAGAGTCCCCTCCAGGTGGCTCTTGACTGTTTCGGAAGTAGGCACTGTCTCACTGAGGCTGTCCCCCCAGCCTGGGAACAGGGGCCCAGGCATCTTGCTGAGATGGTGGTTTGGCATCTTGCCTGTTCTTCCCTTGGGGTCCCACGTGTTCCCGGGTGCTCTGTTGGAATTACATCCAGGGTAGGGCTTATCCTCATACTGCCCTAACCCTGGCTGTGCCTTGTTCTGTCACATGGCCTCTGTGGTCTCTGTGGGTTTCCACCCCAGGGCCATGGCCTGTTCTCCAGTCACCCAAGAATTCTCTGCTGATGTCAGCAGAGGCTGTGTGTCAACAAGGAGTCCTAGGGTCCACTAGGAATGTGAGTTGAGAGAGAGAGGGAGAGAGAGAGAACTGGGAACGTTCTTCTACCTCCAGGAGCTTGGCCATTTCCTTTCTCTCCTTCTCTTCAGGTCCTGCTGAGGTGAAGGCTACTTCTATCTTAGAGACGGATAAACTTGGCTTAGAAGGCCAAGGTCCCCGGAGTGAGCCAGCACTGTGGTGTATGTCCCTCTCTCTCGGGCCAGCTTTACCATATATTGTCCACTCTGACAGAGTACATCAGAGCTTTCTTCACATTGCCACCCGTGTCCTAGCAGTGCTTACAACACTCTTGTCCTTTGGGGGCTCCAGTCCCCATGTGTGTCATGGCTGCAGTCTATCTTCTGTGTATGTATGTGGCTATCTGTGAGTTTGTCTTGTAAACTGATCCGGACTGAGGGCCAGGGACTTTGATCTCTGTTTCTCTGACATCAACATTGTTCCTGGGTCACCAAAGGACTGAGTTCTTCCTTCTGCTGGTGGGTGGGTAAAAAAAGAAGCAACTTGGTTGGAGCTTGGGGCCGGGCCTTCAGCCTCTTTGGACAAGATGGAGGATTGGTGGGGCTCCTCACTGAGGTGTATAGGTTTCAGGGGCCAGCTCAGTTTCTGTGCTGCCTTGGTACCCCACAAGTCTAAGCAGGCTGCTGGAGATGGCTTGTGTGGATTAGTACCTGTTCTCTGCTGGGTGTAGAGTCCAGTTACTTCCATCTGCTATTAAAGCTGTGGTGTTGCTGTGGAGACTGGCACTCTGGGCCTCCATTCTGCATCCAGGGTACTCTTCTGGTAGACTTAACAGGTAGACCTTTGGAACCCCATCAGCTGTAAGTGGGTGATTGAGCTCTGCTCTTTGGGGCTCCCAGTTAAGCCAGATGCTGTCCAGGAGGCCCAGGCCCTTGTTCCTGATGCGTGAGTGTGCAGAGGTTGAGCCTGGAATGGGGAGGCCTAAGAGCTGGGGCAGCCGCTCTGTTCTGTTCTGTGAACTAGAATTACTTCTGTAATAAGAGGAATAGAAGGTTCATGCTTTATGAAGCATTAAATAATAGGAATAGAATGGGTTACAGAAAGACATGACAGCGGGAGGGGGACTTGCTGGCAGGCTTCATGATGGGGGCAAGAGAGGAAGGAATTGGGAGTAGGACCAGAATGTATTATATATGTGTATGAAATTACTGAAATATACATTAGTTATTATTAGAAGGGGAAAGAAAGAGGCAGGAGATGGCTCAGTGTTTACGAGCACTAGTTGCTCTTCCAGAGGACCCAGGTTAGATTCCCAGCACCCACATGGCAACTCACAACCGGCTAAAACTCCTGTTCCAGGGGATCCAGCACCCTCTTCTGGCCTCTGCCGGCCCTTGAGTACATGTGGTATGCAGACATACACACAGGCCAAACACTCATACATATAAAATAAAGCTAAATCTTAAAATGGAAATCAGGGGTCAGTAGGGGGATGGCTTAGTCAGTAAAATATTTGTGGCACTTGGGCACGGACTTGAGTTCTCTCCCCAGCACCCGTGTAAACATCAGGTCCAGCGAGCAGATCTGTCTTCCCAGAGCTGCGGAGCTGGAGACGTGATCGCTGGGGTGGGATGGCCAGCCAGTTGGCTGAACCGGCACTCTAGGTTCATTGAGAGGTACCTCAAAACATAAGACTGAATGTTTTAGGAGCGCACGCGCACACGCACGCACATGCACACATGCATGGAAGGAACGGAGGTAGAGATCACACGTCAAGCGATAGGAAAGGGTGTCTCTCCATAGCCTGCCCTGCAGTGGGGTGCAGACTCTTCCTGATAGCCATGGCCAAATGGGAAACATGGCGTTAGCTCTGGAGGAAGATTTTTTGTATCAGCCTAAGATGCTGGAGGGTTCATCCTAGGGTTTTAGATAAGGAAGGGGCCTCTAAGACAGAGGTCCAGATAGTTCGTATTTTAGGCTTGGTGGGCTGAGGCTGCTCAACTCTTCTCTGTAGTGTGAGAGGCTCTACTGCTTCCAACTGGGCACTGGCCGAGACCTCTGTACATCTGTCCTCTGTCTCTCTCTGTCTCTCTTCTCTCTCTCTGTCTCTCTCTGTCTCTCTCTCTTTCTCTCTCTCTCACACACACACACACACACACACACACCACACACAGGCACCCCTCTTCCTTGACAGCAGTTGAAATACACCCTGAAATAGAGGCCGTGCCTCTCTTGTCCTACACCCTGGGCCTCCTTCTGCTTCTTCCCAGAGAGAGTGAGTGAGTCTAGGGGTTAACGAGACAACCGATCCTGGGCGTCACTAGCTAAACCCCATTGGCTCCGGTGTCCCTTCTCTAGGTCTCACCCTTTCTGGTGAATGCCAGCAGGCCCTCATTGTCTTCCCTTGGGATCCTCTGTGTAGGGCTGCAGTAGGCATTTGTCACTGGTGTCTGGGGTGGGTGTGCTCTGTGGTGGTGGCGGGAGGCGGAGGTGCTGAGCTGCTCTGGGAATAGAGAGAAGGCTGCTGTTTGCTTCGATGCAGGAGAGTCCTGTAGGACGGGGAACTGATGGTTCTGTCTTCTCTCCTAATTCTCGACTTCCACCTTCCTGCCCTTACTCGATGGCTGGAAGAGGTGCAGCCATGTCAGGCATCCCTTGGAGTTGGTGCCATTCCTCCTAGGGACAGGAAACTTTGAGCTCGTGAAAGCCAGGCAGGCAGGAGGGCCTTCACTCTCATGTTCCTTCTCCCTAGGTGCTGCTGTGGCCAGTCTGGCTGTCAGCTGCACTTGACTGAAGTAAAGCCATTGGATGGAACACAGACTTTAAATGTACAGTCCCGTCTAACCTCTTGCCATTTCAAAATGACAAAGAGCTTCCCTAGGAGTTGCAAAACCACACTTGCCGGGCAGTGGTGGCGCATACCTTTAATCCCAGCACTTGGGAGGCAGAAGCAGGCGGATTTCTGAGTTCGAGGCCAGCCTGGTCTACAGAGTGAGTTCCAGGACAGCCAGGGCTAAACAGAGAAACTGTCTCGAAAAAACAACAAACAAACAAAAAGACCCCAAAAACCCCCAAAAATCCAAAAAAACCCACACTCACAAAATTCTCATGTTTTATTGTTTGTTTGGTTGGTTTTTTTGGAGACAGGGTTTCTCTATGTAGCCTTGGCTATCCTGAAACTCACTATGTAGATAAAGCTAGCCTTGAACTCAGAGATCTATCTGCCTTTGCCTCCCAAATGCTGGGATTAAAGGCATGTATTGCCACACCCTGCCAAAGTCTTATAATACTTTAAGTTCAGAATTCTTTGTTTGGATTGAGCGGCATTCAGAGCTAACTACCCTTGGTCCCAGGCTGCCCAAGGGTCTTGGGTTAGATATACCTGCTAGAACGTGGGGATCCCTAGAGTGAAGACGACTCAGTCACTGGGGGTACTGGGAAGTTGGTTGTTAGGGATGGAAGCCCTCTAAACACCCTGCTTTGAAGAACTAGCCCAGGACAGAAAGCCAATCATGACTAGCTTCATGGTTCCCTTGGCCACCTGTAAGGTCCTTGGAGGCTTTCTGGATTGCCTGGGATCCATTCTGTCCCTGCCTTGAGAGGAGCAGCTGGGAAGTAGTCAGAATATTATCTGCCTGCAGAGGTCATGTGACCAGACCCAAGGGCAGGTGATCTGGGGCCTAGCACACCTGTCCAGGCATGCTCTTGATGAGGGCAGAGGCTATAGCACACTGACCACACCCAGTGGGCTCCGTCTAGGCTTTGCATCTGGAAACTGCTTGTTTTATGTGGCCGTAGGTGGCAAGGTTCTGGCCGTAGGGGTGGGGGTGGTAGAGTTCCTTATGGCTTTGATATTTTGAATGTGGAATGCTGGCATGCTTCCCTGGCCATCATCAGAGACTCACTGGACCTCAGTTCTGTCTAAAGTGTTTCTTTAGGTCTCTGCCTGTGAATGGCAGAAAAAGAGAAGTTTCTAGACCCTTGTCAAGTTCTGGGCTGCCTGATACTATCCCTGGCTGTTGAGGGATTTATTCAACTGTCTGTGAGCTAGGCAGCTAGTGGTGGGTCACTATGTTAATCCAGTAGAGTGTCCCAGGAGCACTGGCGTGGGACTGTGTGTTCTATGTGGATGGACCGAGTTCTGAGGTCCCCCTTCTTGCGTCTTCCCTCCGGTTAGTCCACCTTACTTACAGCTATTGGGTTCTGCAGACAGGATGAGCTCAAATGTGGCCAGCCAGAGGGGGAGGTGGTGCTCACAGGATTTCCAGCCTCCCTGCCATCTCCCTTCATTTCAGACTCTCTTCCCTCCAGCCCCCAGAATGGTTAGACACCTTGGACAACTGCTTTCTGGGTCCAGGACTCTGTCCCTTGCCTGGAGCCCTGAGTCGTTGTATGAGAGTCAATCCCTTCTTCCCCTGTAAGGCAGGTCCCTGACCAGGGGAACCTAAAAATATCCCTGCTTTGGGGCTGGGCAGTTTCTGGAAGCCCCAGGGACAGAGGGCTTTCCGTCTGTCGAGGCAAAGGATGGAGGACAGTAAGGCTTCTGGATGCTGTTGACGGCGGGGGGCTTGACAAGCTCAAGGAGGGTCAGTTACACAGCAGGCTGTGCCCATAGCTTTCTATCCTTTCCTAATGTCTTATAAGTGCCTTATTTGGGGGTGTTCCTTTACCCAGTGTCCTTCCCTACCCCAATTCATTGTCCGACCCAAAGATGCACTCAGCAGACATTTGTGCCGATAATGAATGAGCACTGGATGAGTGGATGAACCTCTGTGTCAGGGTCTTCCCCTGCATCCCCCAGTGACCAGGGCAGACAGGTGCCTGAGAAATGCTTGTTCTATGAATGCGCCAGTCAAGAAGCCATCTTCCCTGCCTTGGTCCTCAGGGGTCCAGTGTGCTTACTCTCTCCCATCAAACCTCGCTGACCCAAACTTTAAGAAAGGAAACCCATGGACCCTGCAGTCTCTTCTTGTCTGAGACTCATGTTATCAGCTGCTGGAAAGCCATCTGTGATCCAGGGAGATCTCAGCCCAGAAGCTTCTCTCTCTATTGGGGCTGAGCCTGTGTCCTCTAAGGCCATAGGCACAAGAACAGAGCCTGGGGAGACAGTGGAGTGGTTTATGAGGTGACACATGGCTGGACCCAGCCTCAGTCCATGGAATAGAAGGGGCTTGGAGAGGCTGCTATTTATTCGGTCAGAGCACGGCTGACTTTGGCCAGTGAGGTGGTCAGGAGCTGGCTTCTCATGGGTGGGAACAGCTTTTCAGCAGCTGCCCCTTCCCCAGAGCCTTGGGTAGGAGGCGCTGTCTTGGTGGTGCATTAGGGGCTCTGGCCTGCCTTCTTCCCTAACCAGAGCCCAGGCCCGACACTGCGAGACTCAGGCTTGTCCTGCTAAGCTCTAGACTTATGGTTGTCTTTAACCTGGAGTTACACTACGTCAGTAGGCTCAGTCGCCCTGTGCCCATAAGTGTCGATAGACTTGAGTTCTAGTAGCTAAGAGCCAACCTCTCCCTTCTCCTTAGGCCTCTTGAGCTCCCTGTGCCTGGATGAGACTGGCCCTTGCCCTCCTACCTAGTGAGCTCCTGGCCTTCCCCTGGTGCCCTCTTAGGCTCATGCCTAGGATAGCGCTGTTAATATTGGTGTTTTCCCAGTGCAGGCCTAGGCTTGTCCTCTTCTCTATTCTGAGGTGTATTTTGGGTAGATCTCTAAATTACTACCTGTAGCTTTCTCTGATGGAAACCCCAGCAGGTGGTCAATGGAGACTGCTGTCCCTCCTTTCTGGATGAGTTTGCCACAGAGGAAAAAAAATAACAATAACAATTCCTTCTGAGTTCCCTCCTTGATGAAAGGGATCCTAGGGTGGGATGGTTTGTCCCTGTGAGCCAGACCATGGTTGCTGTCACCTAGGAGAGACCCATCTCTGGGTGTGCCTGAGAGCGTTTTCCAAGAGGGTTCAGGTAGGAGGGGAGACCTACTTAGAATTTGGCTGC
This sequence comes from Mastomys natalensis, assembly GCA_021653895.1. Classification (NCBI taxonomy): domain Eukaryota; kingdom Metazoa; phylum Chordata; class Mammalia; order Rodentia; family Muridae; genus Mastomys; species Mastomys natalensis. The sequence continues at coordinate 183,239 of JAJTUV010002196.1, read as the reverse complement.
ATTTGTTCTGTGGACTGGGAGTGAATGAAACAGGGGAAAAGAGCTGAGGGCCGCATTCATCTCTGCTTCCTGACTGAATGTGATGTCACCATGCTTTTCTACCATGGTGGACTGAATGCCTCTCACCGTGAGCCAAAATAAACTACTTTAGGTTGACTTCAATGTCGGGTGTTTTCTCAGAACGAGGAAAGGGTCTCATGTAAGGTCAAGCAAGAGTCTCTGGTGTGTGTGGTTGAGGCCACCACTTCTCCCTGGCATCCACTGGGGGGACAGGGACCAGTTTGCTGTGCCAAGCAGCGGCCTGGATGTCAGAGAGCCAGAGTCTCACACTCACAGGGACTAAGACCTCTCTCACCTCACAAAGCACCGTGGAGGAGACGCCAGAGCCTACTGTTCATGGAAGGAGAGTCCTGAGACCTGTCGTCAACAACGATGCCCATTCTTCGGGTGCCTAGGACAGAATGCAGAGCGAGGGGAGGTCCAGCTGGCCACTGTCACCGTCTAAAGGCAAACACCTTGCTCTAGAGTGGTTTTTCTCATCCTGTGGGTCTCGACCTTTTCCAAAGGTCTCGTATCAGATATCTACATTATGATTCATAACTACCAAGATTATCGTTATGAAATAGCAATGAAATAACTTTACGGTTGGCGTCTTCACAACGTGAGGGATTGTATTAAAGGGTCGCAGCATCAGGAAGGTCGAGAAGCTATGCTCTAGGGTAAGAATGGGTTGCTCATTTCCCAGGGAACAGGCTATTAGTAACAACCCAGCAGTTTCCAGCTGTGTGGTCTTAGGGTCATCACTTTACCCCTCTGAGCCCTAGAGGTTCTTCATCTCTAACTAGGGAAGAAACATCTCCTATGGACCATGAGATAGATAATGACGGTGCTGGTACATTCTTCAGCTTGTGGCCAGGTTTGAATTTAGATGTGAGTGCACCTGGTGTTGGGTAGGTTGCTGTTTACTGACCAGTGTGATCGCTTGACCTTCTTCTGAGCTAGCCCAGTTCTTGCATTAGGGTAGAAATCCCTGGCCAGAATTGTTCTTTTCCCCTGTAGATAGATAGACTGGCACGAGACCCCTGGCCACCTGCCCAGGTTCTGAATGTTCTTTGGCCTTATGTTGGGGAACTTGGGGTGGCATGTGTCCCTTCTGGTCTGCCTTGCCACAGTGTTCTGCCTTCTCCATGCCTACTGGAGCTAGCTGAGCTCATGGCCCTGTATGTTCACATATGGTCTAGGAGAGGCCTGCATCTTCCATAGCCCAATATTATTTGGGTCAACAGAATGCTCTGTGCCAGCCTGGAAGGCCCCAGATTAGAGGTCAGTGGAGTACAGATCTTGCCTTCTGGAAGCTCCAGGCTCACTGGTTGTTTATGATCCGCTCTATGGTAGGCCAAGAACAGCTGTACCAGTTTCTTGCCCTAGGCCAGGGACATGTGGTCCTGAAGTTGGGGAGGGAGGGTTAAAGGTTTGTAGGGGTCTGGGGCTATGGCTGTGACTCTAAGCACATGGGCAGTTGGATACCATTTCATTGCCTTGGCTATACTGGGCCTAAGTGGAGGCTTCCTCTTCTGTTTAGGGGATATAGGCTCAAACTGTCAGCAAGTATGAAGACTTACATAGGGTCTACATCTGTGCTTAGGGTCTTGGGTACAGCTCATGCCCCTGGGTTGGGTAGTTCTGGCTTTAGGCACTTAGCAGTGGTGGGGAGCACAGGGCTTCTGAGCAAAGAGGACCACTGGGTCCCCTCCTTTGTCCGCTAGGGAATCTGTTGTCTCTTTAGCTCTGACCAGACCTGGCCTTCGTTGCTTGGACCAAGGGCTCTTCTCCCGACTACAGACTCCTACCCACCACATCTGGATTTCAACATATCTTGTTGGTGGGCTCTTGGGGCTTTATCATCCACCTGTGTCTTGTGTTAGTAGCAGTGCTGTTTAAAAAAGACAAGAGTCCCTGTCCGTGGTAGAATTCCTTGCCTTCGAAGCTGTGGGCTGGAGTCAGGGGGAGCTGTTACACAAGAAATAGGCTGCTGTAGCTTGCAATTTGGGGAAGCAGGACTGGCAGGGCTTTTTATTTATTTATTTTTCTTTCCTTCTTAGGCACTTTGTATTATTAAGATACTCTGTCTTATAGGGGATGCTGGATAATTAATCCTGGGGAGAGGTAAAAGCAACAAACGTTCGAAGAATATATTTAAATAGTGAAGAAGTTCTTTAGTGTGGACCAGGAAAATTCCTGTGGGCTCGTGCCATGAGTAAGAGAAAGGTCCATCTGTATGTGCTGAAATGTACTTTTCCCTTCAGAAAATGGGGTCATGTACACACAAACACGTGCGTGTGCATACACAGACACACACCACACACACACATATACAGACACATACACATACTCAGACAGACACACACTGGATAAAGATAGACACATATATACACAGATACACACATACACAGACACACACATATACATAGATATGCACACACAGATGCACACACATGCACACACAAGACACACAGACAGAAACAGATAGAAACAGATAGACACACATGCAGACACATACATGCACACACACTCACACAGTACAGACACACATGCACACACACACATATACACAGACATGCACACGCTCGCGGACACACACACAGACATATACATAGACACACACACACAGATACAGACAGACACGCATATACACAGACAAACATGCATGCACACATACAGATACAGACACACACACATATACACACAGAGATACATACAGACAGACATACAGACACAGTCACACATATACACAGACACACACACACACATATGCACAGACATACATACAGGGACACACACCCACAGACACACGCAAGCACACACACAGATATAGACTGACACATATACATAGCCACACACACACACAAGCACACACACATACAGACTGACACATATACATAGACACACATGTGAATACACACACACACACACACACACACACACACACACACACACACACGAGCATGTAGCCAGAACCCTGCTAAGTCTTCTCTCTTTTCAGTAGAAAAGAACCAATTATGTCTTGTGGTCGATTTCCAAAACCCACTTTTGATTGTGTGATATAGTTGCACTGGAGAGCGCTCAAATCAGCCCCTCAGACATGAGACGGGAGAATAAAACCCCACCAAATATCTGGGCGAGACTCTCAGCGTCGAGATTATTGACAGCAATCATGATTCTGCGGCTGTTGAAACTTCGTCTCTAATTGAACTAGGAAAGGTAAACCCGGATTCAGGGCTCTGCACGCTATAATTGCAATAATTTAATTTAGCTATTTAACCTGTAATTCAGTGGTATTTATTAAGGAGCATGGGAGAAAATGAGGCCATTAGAAGCCAGAGATGAATACACTGAGATGAAAATGAACACTTCTAACTGCCAGTTGACCCTCGGTTTGTAGCAGTTTTTATTAGGCTGGTCACGGTAATTACCAGGACGTGAATCGGGGAGGAAAAGTGAATAATTCAGTAATGAACATTTTTATTCATTATCTCACATTTCCAGGAAGTGGAAAGTATTGGGAAAGTACCAGCCACACTCTTTCTGTTTGTTTTTCAAAACATGATTGTTTGTGGACAAAGCATTGTTTCGTGACTTGGGAGCCTGAGGGAGGTGTCTAGACATGTCACTGGGGCTTAGCTTCTGGAGAGCACCCTGAGAGATGGCGCTGTGCCTGGCAGGAACGTGGAGAGTCCACCTCCCCCTGGCCCTAGATGGGCAATGTTTTTCCATGGTAATTTGTGGCGCAGTGGGAAATTTTTCCTACTGTACTGATCTCTGTTAGGGGAAGCCGGTATCCTTGGGGCCAGGGGGTGGGTGTCCTGAGTCATACACAGGAGCTGGAAGCATGTGACAAGAATTCTCAGTTCCGGCTGGGCAATAGTGGCATACACCTTTAATCCCAGCACTTGGGAGGCAGAGACAGGCGAATTTCTGAGTTCAAGGCCAGCCTGGTCTACAGAGAGAGTTCCAGGACAGACAGCCAGGGCTATACAAAGAAACCCTGTCTCAAAAAAACCAAAAAAAAAAAAAAAAAAAAAAAAAGGGAGTAGATTCCCATAGGAAGAGAACAGGGAAAGCAGCCCCAGGAAGGAACATTACACATCAATTAAACATGGCGATACCACAGACATTTCCAGGGATGGGGGAAGTGCCAAGAGGGACAAGGATGAATTCAGAGTCTGCAACGTGACAGGTAGCTGGTATAGGTCTGACAGAAAAAAAAAAAAAATGGCGACTCCCTGTTCTAACAGAGCACAGGCTAGCATTTACATTCTCTCCCATATCCTTGTCTATATCGTTTGCATGTCAAGACAAACTTGACCTTTGAAAAGCAGAAAACTCTGTGACCCCAAGCCCCAAAGTTTCAATGACTTTTGCTGATGGGAAAAGAAAGTTTCTGGCTGGGCACCCTGTGCCAGCAGCTTGTGCCAAGCCTGTGGTTTCATTAGCTCTTGCCTTTCTCTTCCCAGAAAACCATTCCGCCCTTAGATGTAATGAGATGTGCTTAAGACACCAATGTCAGTGGGACTGTGATGGATTGATCCCCAACACAGTTACACACCCGTGTCCTGGGAGGTATCTTCTGCTTACTGGAGTTATTTGCCTGCCCTGCTGGGGACTCCAGAAGGGGAGGCAGGACCCTCAGACCCTCATAGTCCAGGGTGGGGGACATGTGGGAAGTGACTCTTTGAGTGAGGATGGGTCTCTTTATGCCACTGGTAAATTGATGGCTTCCTAGTCTTCTCCACTGGAACTGTTTAGTGGCCTCTGGCTGTGGTCACTGACGCTCAGATAGATGTAATAATCCTATTCCTTGCATGGGACCGGGTGGTGGTGTGAGCAGCTGGGCCTCTCCGTGTTACCAGAAGAAGCTCGCTAGATAGGCAGGTGACCTTCTTCCCTCCCCACCTCGGCGAGGTCTTCATTTCCTTCTGGAATGCCCCTCGACACCTCCTGACACCCAGAGGGGCTGGAGTCTTGTCACATAAAGAAAAAAATTACTTTCTTTCCAATTTCCCATCTCTCACACTCACTCATTTTCTTTATTAGGTGCACTATGGATATTAGAGAGAGAGAGAGAAAATGACATTTCTGCCACGAATTTGAAGCGCAGGCCTCTGCTTTGCATAGTAGCTTATACTGATTGGCAGGAGGGGCCACTGGGTCTGGAGACTCCAGGGTGCTGCTTGGCATTGCTGGGTCCCTGATGCTATGTGTCCTTTGCCCAGGGACCCTTTTCTTCCCACGTACCCTCTCTTTGCTTCTGGCTCTGTCACCAGTCTTCTGTCTAGACAGTGCTTTAGAGCTCAGAGCAAAGACTGGGTTGTTTACCAAAGGACTCAAGGACCAGGGAGGCAAAAGGGCCAGCCCATGGCTTCTGGCTCTGATTTGGGGTCTCAGTTCTTCCAACTGTGAAGAACAACACAAAGATATGTAAACTTCCAGGTACGAGAGTAAATCCTCAAGCATAAAAGAGACATTTGAGTGAAGTTCCCAGCACACAGTAGGTTCTTTTTCTGTCTACAACTTTTAGCCTAGGCTTCAACAGCACCAGTTAGTATGGCAGGAAAACACCCGACAGGCGAGGTACCGAAGTAAGCAGTAGGTGTTAGGATTCTGGGATGTCTCCTTCATCCCGAGAAGCATCATGATTTTCTAGAGCTGCAGGTACACACTCTGCACTCTTTGCTTTGCACTCTTATCAGTCTGACCATCTTCAGGGCTCAGTTTCACTTGTAAGAAACTCAAGACCCCTTCATATCTTCCCACTTCCACGGACACCCACATACACTCTGGCAAGGTGGGCATTTCCCTAGAGTGCTGTCAGACTTCCAGCTACCTTGAGGGTAGGCAATCACCTGTTGCCACAGCTGGGGCCTAGCATGGTCAGGAAAGGAGGGTAGGGGGTACCTGCTGCAGAGCGAGGCTGTTCTAGAAACACCATGTCCTGGGCCTGACACTGCAAGCTCACTGGGAGCCAGCTTTGGGTGACCGTGTTTGGGGAGGACAAGGAGCTGCCGGTCCCCCACCTGGTGTGGACAGGGAGGTCCAGGTGTTTAAATGCTACCCCTGTCCCACTTTGTAAGACCGGGAAAAGATATTTGCAGCCTGTAGCCACGGTGCAAAGAATGTAACCATCCTCCCTTGCTTGTGTAGAGGAACTTGGGAACCTTTCTTCCCCCTGGTTGCCTGGTTACAAGATCATCTGTCACGTGTTCCCTGAGAAGGGTGCTTGGCTGGGGAGATGTGGCAGGCAGTTGGGGGGGGGGGGAGCCGGGAGATAGTGTCTGCTGTGGGAATCAATGAGCACCTTCGATCATATCACAATCCCATTTCTATTACACCGGACAGCCCCACTGCCCAGCTGCCCTCTCAAAGCCTCAGACCGTTGGGGCTTTTTTGATGCATGAATGAAGACTGGGAAGTGGGCCAGGACTTGGCTCCTGGGCTTCTTCATCATTTATTAGCTTCTAGTTTTAATTGTTTCTCGACTTCTTTCCAGATATTTATCTAGGAGGAATTGTCAGTCCTTGCCTCATGGTGCGGACACGCAGGGCGGGTGCTGACTGCAGAATTTGAACAGCTTCTCAGATGAGTCCGGCAGGAATTGCTTGAGTACCTACTATGTGCTGTGTGCTGATAGGGTTTCAGGGATGAGTGGGGCAGTCTCTCCTGCCCATGAGAGACCAGTCTTCCTGGGGGTGTAGACAAAGGAATAGTATTTGGGTTGGGTTTTGAGTGTTTCTGTGGCAGAGCTCCTGGGATGGAGGCGAACTCTGTGGTCTCTGAAAGGTCACCTTATGTCTTGGGGCTTTGCACTCTTATCAGTCTGGATTCTAAAGTGGCCAAACGTCACACAGGATTGTGCTACAGGTGCTCGGACCTACTCAGCAAGCCTGGGGGCGGGGGGGGGGGCAGAATGCTAAGGGTGTTGATTCCAGAGAAGTGTCCTGGGGTGGAGCAGAGGATGCTGGGAGTGCCTTCTTCCTCTGAGTTCTAGCAACAGTGGGAGACAGAAGTAGGATGGAGGAGTCCACAGAGGAAGCCAGAGGGATGTTGGGGAGTCATTGAAGGCTTTCTCCTCTTCTTCCCGTGAACCAAGCGGTGGGTCAGAGTGAACACCGTCGGTGCCTATGGTTGGTTTGCTGTGCAGGACTCAAGTGTAATTCAGAGAGCCTAGGCTAGCTCACTCAGCACACCTCAGAGGACATCTCCTGCATTTGCTTCGGTAGACACAGACCTCTTGTCACTGGAGGAGCAGGACTCTAGGGCCTGAGACCTAGATCGGCCACCTTGGAAGTCATTTTGCATTAAGTAGTGTCAATTTCTCCTTCTGCTCCCTCCAGGGAGAGATTTTGAGCCACGGCCAGCTAGAGTGGGAGGGGCGGGCTCCATCCTGCTAGAAGCTGTGTCAATGGGGTTCGTAAATACGCCACACTCTTCTGCTTTGGCTCCACCGCACCCCTTGGGAGCCATGGTAAGATGGGATTGCCGTGTGAGCATGGTGAGGTGCCTCATCTCCACGGCTAGCTATTAGCTTCCTCCTTGGGCTGTTGCCATGGAAGGCAGCATGCCCCTTGGATAAAGGCTGGCTCATGAGTTCATCCTCCAGGCCTGGACCTGGCTGCCTAGATCCCTTCCTCTAGGACTAGCTCCCAGAAACCCTTTGAATCTCTTAATCTCTTAATCTCTCTCTCTCTCTCTCTCTCTCTCTCTCTCTCTCTCTCTCTCTCTCAAGCTCCTTTATAGACAAGGAATTTCACAACCGGGACAGACTAGGAAGTTAGGTGCTTTGCCCAGGTCACTAAGCGGTGATGTCAAATTCTCTACAGGTCACAAGGGCTGAGGTTCTAAGTGGAAGAGAAATAGAATGACCATGTGCTGACCACACCTAGGCCCCTTCCTCCTGCCACTGTCACAAGTCTATCCCACCATACCAGTACAGGAAAACTAGAGATTCATTCCTGCATCTAGCCCTAGGCTGAGCCTCTGTAGAATGGAGACAGATCCATGCTAGCATCGGGCTCTAAGACCTGTGTGTCCCCATTGCCTCCTCCATACCAGACACTTGTTCTGATTGTCGTGGGCTTGGCCACAGTCATTCACTTTACATCCGTGGAAAGGAAGTATTTTTACAGGGTATAAGTGGATTGGGGGAGGTTGCCCCTTTGCTTCTTTTCCACCATGTTTGGGAGAACCGCCATGAGCCCCAGATGCATTATGGGTCAGGTGTATGCTCAGCTCTCATCAAATCCCCTCTTTTGGGGACTGTTAGATTGCCAGGTTGCTCTGGGGCCATGTGGATGGACAGAGACCATTCTGCACTCTGGTGCCTGAAGTTGCATTAACCAACATCAGGACCAGTGAAATGGATGCATCTGGGAGCATGAAGAAAGATTTGGAGTGATGGGGGAAAGGGAGAGAAAGGGAGGGACATGACTTGCTCACTGGCTTCCCCGACAGTTGGTTCAAATCCAGGCTGGCTGGGGAGACAGAGCCCTTCTGGAATTTGAACTCAAATTATTTAAAAGACAATCATCAGGAATGAACGTGGGATGCCAGCAATTAGGCACTTCTCCCGTGGCCTAGCACTTCTGTTAGCAGCGGGCTCTAAGGCCTGCGTGTGCCCTATTGCCCCCTCCACACTGGACACTCATTCTGATTGTCCTGGGCTTGGCCAAAGTCATTCACGTTGCTTCTGTGGAAGGGAAGTATTTTTACAGCATGTAAGTGCATGGGGGGAGGTCGCCCCTCTGCTGCCGGAACCCAAGTTCCAAGCGCAGTGTGCCAAGCGGTGGTTATTATTTCCCCTAGAATAATGTCCTTTTTCTTTCTCTCTCTTGCTTTTAACATTCTGCCCTTGGCATCTGTTCCAGGCATTGTGGACGAACGGAGACTGTGTTCTGACAATGGGTTAAAGCAAGCTCTTATTGAAAAGCATTCTCTACTTAATTACGTTTCCTTCTTCTGGAAGCTATTTTAATTTTTTTTTTATAATCACATGTTAATTGTGTATTAGCGAGGCCTTTTCTGATTAGTTGAAAACATAATGAAACCTTTGTAAACAACACAGAGAGAGAAAGAAAAGGGAATGCGTGTAACAGAGCGGGTAGTGACGAGCCAGCTCCGAGAGGCCCAAGGAGCGACATTTCTTGATGCTTCAGAGGGATGGAAATTGTACCTGCGAGTCTTACTTTGAATGGGAGCTCCCAGTTGCAGGGCCAAGTGGGATGAACAGGCCAGGGGTGGAGAGAGAAAGGCTCAAGGAGTTGGCTTACCAGGAGTTGAGAGATGGGATCTGGTAGTCCTGCCTTGTTGGTCTGCATCCGCTCACATGTTCGTTATTCGCTGCTGAACCATTCACGAGGCTAATCGTTAATTTATTCCGACTGGTTCACTCATTCATTCATTCATTCACTTACAGTCATTCATTCACTCTGTGGTAGTCTTAGTGCAGGAGCTGTGTCTACAGATCACTGATCGGATGCAACCCCTTCACATGCCTTTTCTGGCATCTTCCTTACATCTTCAATACAGGTATTAGACAGTCACATCATGGCGGAGGAGACTAGAGCTCACTTATTCAAATTCACCTAAGGCAAGGCAGCTAGAGAGCCAGGTCTGTCCACCCCCAAGTGACTGGGGACCCTGGCATCTGTTGGAGTAGCACGATGCTCTAAGGAGCCAGTGAGAGAGAGAGAGAGAGAGAAGAGAGAGAGAGAGAGAGAGAGAGGATGGAGATGAGAGTTGGCCTGTGGCTGTCACCAGAAAGTTTACTGATATTGTTTTGTTTTCTGCTTTTAATGGGAGCCTTGTTTCTGGACAGAAGGCCTGAACCTAAGTCCCTGTTGTGGCGAGCCGGCCCCAGAGCCCTGCTCTGTTCCCTATTTAAAGGGCTGGGCTCATGGGCGTGTTTTTTTTTTTTTTTTTTTTTTTTTTTTTTTTTTTGCAGTTCCCAGGCTGTTATTAGGGAAGCGTGGCTGGGCGCTTCAAATGAAAGTGCTACTGTGTGTGCGAGCCAGGTTCACCGTGCGCACTCCAAAGAAACGCTGCCAAGACAGTCTTATGAACAGGCGCCAAGCAAAACACGCGTGCTCCGTCCAGAGGAGCCAGCTCACTTCTGCAAATAGAGGAAAAATTGACTTTCTGATTTGGAGTGTTTTTACAACTAAGAAGAATCATTTCAGTGATTGTTCTAAAAATAGCCCAGAAGCAGCATACTCTGGAAGGCCCCGGAATGGTGAATGTCCTTTAATTGTGCTTTTTATGTAATCTCTCTAGATCATTTTTTTTTTTTAAATCACTTATGCTTGCGTGGTCATCCCCCACCTCCCCGTATGTAACGTGGGGATGCGAGAGTGGTCTACGCAGCAGAAAACCGTATTTTTATCTTTTCGGCTTCAGGAAGTGTATTTGGGTTTTCGTCTCATGCAGCAGCCGCTGCATGGCTCACAGCTGAGCTGCCAAATCTAGGGCAGCTCCGCCGCCCTGCCCCAGTGGTGGCTGAGCTCTGAAGGGAGGGATGGGGTCCCTCACACATAGGCGTGCTTGGTGGCAGCGTCACTGACGTGAGGTCAGGATCTCGGCCTGCTTTTACTGTTCAAGCTATCGGCACCATTCCAAGGCACGGAGGCTTCAAGGTTGCCATCAGCCCTGAGTTTTGTCACCGAAAGGAGATGATGTGGTTTACTCAGTGCTGTCTCCCCTGCTGCCTGTTATAACCTCTCCTTCCCTTCTCTCTCCTCCTCATCTCTGCCCTCAGGTTTCTTCTGCAGTCTGTTCTGCTAGGCATGGGGGTCAGTATCAAAGCTGAAGAGTCCAGCGCAGGACTGCTCGCCCACTGAGCTGCATACCTGAGGCTGGGTCACTCTGCATGTGTGGGAGGAATGGCCTATGCTTCATAGCCTCCCAGGCCTTTTCCCAAGAGATGCCTGAAACTCCCCCTCAATTCCTTGTGGACATGACAATCAAAATGTCTCCAGACTAAGGCCCCTGGAGGGAAGGTGAAATTGAAAACTGGTGGTCTAACCTGTTTTCCAAGAGTAGAGAAAGGACCAGAAATGTGAAGATCCATTTTTATGTTGCAAAATAGCAACGGGAAGAAATATATATATGGCTTTGAAAATCGAGATTGAATTCTACAGCCAAATTTTACATTCAAAGTATATTTTAATATGTAATATGATTGACCCTGGTTTGATGGTGACTTTGATGTGTCCCATACAGGCAGCAGGGTTTCCAGGTGGCACACTAGCTGTCACAGGGATCACCCATGAACTTGTGTGGTCAGTAAGCCAGGTATTTATAATCAAGTTGTTTTTCTTTGCCATCTTCCCATTCTGAGCCCCTAAGACAATGCTGGGAGAATTGGTTCTCTTTCTTTTCTAGCAGGACCAAGACAAAGTCTCTTTAATCCAGGCTACCCTAGAACTTACTGTGTAGCCCAAGCTGACCTTTAACTTATAGTAGCCCTCCTGCCTTCCAGGTACCGGGATTACAGTTAGGAGCCAGTTGTCTTGATTAGTAGACTTTGTAGGACTCTAGCATGTTCTCTGGGACTTGTTTGGTTCTCTTCTTCCTCACTTGTTTTTCCTTTTCTGCCTCCTTCCTTCCTTGGAGACACCCCACCCTTACCCCATTCTTAGGAGTCAGACTTAGCCTGCTCCCAGGCAAAGCCTGTTCTAATGACCCATACTGGAACCATTTCTAAGAATCATGTTCTGTGTCTTTAAATTGATTCATCACTTGTGAGGCCCGGATTGGGCCAGGTGTCAGGTGTCACCGCCTCCCTCCGGGGTCTCATCTTCAAGAAATCTAGCATTGGGTGGTCAATGGGTTTTGTGCCTAGCTTCTTTGGAATACCATGTGACTATACAAGACTGATTTCCTGATCTCAGCCAAAACTCTGGCTTCTACTGGCTGCTCTCAGCCAGCTGGCCAGCCAGCCAGCCTGAGGCTCTGCAGACATGTGGAATCCACAGGACCCCACATGCTCCAGGGTCTAGGTTTTATGATTTCTGGTTCTCTGATACAGCATCCAGGTTCAGGGACCTTCTGGACTCAGACCTGTGGTTCTGGGCTGTGATTCCGCAGCCCTGTCCCTTCCAACCTCTTCCTCTTCCTCCTCCTCCTTTGTCGCTGGGCCAGCCCTCCTGGCTGCCTGTGTACACTTCCTCCTGTCCTAGAGTGGTGGACAGGATGCTGGGAGGACCAGTGGGCACAGCTGGTGTTGGTCACAGACCATGGCTGGACATAGATGCTAGGCTACCCAGCGGGTAGCAACCATACTGGGGAGGATATGTAAGCAGAGCTGTAATCACTGTGTGACATTAATTTCTTTCCTTGTTAGTGCCCGAGTCCGTGTGTGTGTGTGTGTGTGTGTGTGTGTGTGTCTGTGTGTGTGTCTGTGTGTGTGTCTGTGGGTGGGAGGTGTCACTTCCCACATCCCTCGGTTTTTTTTTTTTATGTGAGCCTGCGCTTAACTTCTATCTTCCATGGTGGCGATGTTGGCCTGCATCCGAGCCCTCTGAGTTTTCTAACGGCTCATCTGGGTACCCGGAAACTACAGCGCTGTAGGGCTGTGCCTGGTGAGGATGACCACAGCCCGGCTGCCGGCAGAGGGCTGGAGGAAGCTTGGCACGGAGGCAGAGGGAAAGCTGTGCAGAAGAGCCGCAGGTTTTTCATATGGAAATGTGAAATAATGGGGTGATTAAATAGAGCTGTATATTAAAGTACATCTGACATCAGAATTACCATAATGTGCTGTAGCCTTAGGCTTGACTACTTTATTTGCCATCTGCGTCGGCCCAAAATCCCCCGGGGAAGCGCTAAAATATTCTGAATAAACTCAGCTCCAGTTCTTATTGAGAGTAAAATACCATTTGTGGCACGTCGTATTGATTCGTCTTAATTGTGGTGCAAAAAAAGAGCAGTCGCTGGCTGATGACTTTTGTGCTCGGTGACAAGCTGGCTAGAGTTAGTCTTACACTGTAGTTGGTTAACCTGGGTAGACTGGCGGCCAGGACCAGGTGGGCACCTGGGCTGCTGCAGAGAACCACAATGCCACCCCTGTCCCCGCCCCAGGCTGTGGGCACAGCTGGGGCTCTCTGCCAACCCCTCCTGGGGGAAGAGAATATGGCGGAAGGGGAGAGGGGAGAGGAAATTCATTCTGTTCTCTGTACCTCCTCCTCACACCCAGCCTGTCATCCTCTGAGCCACACAGCAGCACTGACACCAGCTCTGAGAGGAGCCGTGTGCTTCAGCCTCCATCTGAGAGACACACCGCATACCGAAGGAAGCAAAACTGGAGAGGGGGGGCACCTACCCAGGCAAACCCAAGTCTAGCTGGTCCCTGCTCAATGGCTGCGGCATGTGGCATGTACCTCAACCCTTGGGGGAGGGGGAGAGAGGGTGGCAGTGCTTACAAAAGGCATTAAAGATAAAAAGAGTCTCGAGGAGGGGTTGTGGGGGAGCACTCTGTGATCCGCGTGGTGCTCCCCCCGTTCACGAGGTCCAGTTTTCACCCTATAATTGCCTATCATTATACACAATTTAAATATTCAAACATTCTCCACAAACCCTGGGCTAGCATGTTTTTATTACAAATTCAGAACAAGGGAATAACCTTTAACTTCAGAGACAAATGAGACAAATTTACAAGTGCGTATCTGCTGTTTTCTCGCGCTTTATCAATCCCCGTGGACCGGAACACTTTCGCTGTAACACCACTCAGAACAATATACATATATTACGACTTGTTTGTAGTGTGTCGGTAATGAGTCCCCTCTGCATTAGCTAACCTATATAACTCGGCGTTGAGGCTCTCCATAACGCCAATTATCTCCTCACAGCTAAACGTACACTCCATTAAAACGAGATTTACTGCCCGGGCCATACTTCTTGGGGTAGAAAGTGGAAGATTTTTGTGGATTTAAGGAAAGGAAGGAAGGATGGAGGGTTTCCTGGGAAGGAAGCCATGACACATGAGACACCCACCCTGTGTCTCCTAGAAGGATAGAAAGCCACATGGGGTGAGGTTCACTTGCTGTGTGAGAGAACAGGGTGGAGCTGTAGCAGCTCCCACGCCCCTACAGGGGCCTCCTTGCCTTTTCTGTTTGCTTCCTTAATTCACTGCATTTTGACCATTAAGTGATAAATATGATTTACCTGTTTCTAGCACATTCTCGGTGCAGTTCTTGAAAAACCCACGCCGGGTGGGCGTGACACGGAATGACACAACCACTCAGGTGATCTCACAGGAGAGGCCCGGGGAGGCCGCACAGTTGGTGAAACTCTTGCTTGTAAGCCTGAGAACCTGCCGTTGATAGCTAGAACCTATGTAAAAAAAAAAAAAAAAAAAAAATCAAATGAAACAAACAAACGAAAACGCCAGGCATGGCGGTGCCATGAACCTGTGATCTCAGGGCTGAGGAGGCCGAGACAGGCAGTTCCTTGGAATGCTCTTGCCAGCCAGTCTGGCCTGTCTAGTAAACTCTAGGCCAGTGAGAGGCCCTGTCTCAAAACGAAACAAACCAAATCCAAGATGGATGTCTCCTGCGAAACAGCATAGTGGCTTGTCCTCCGGCCTCTGCACAGACAGACTTTGATTACCTCTCCACCATACACTGGCACACACATTCCCACACACATAATGAAAAGCCACTGGAGAAGTGTGGGTGTGGTTCAGAGAGGCCTGCGACACGCAGATTTCATGAGTTCTGACATGGCGGGAGCCTAAGGTGATCTCCCATGAACTTGAAGATTTCATGGGAGGCCAGGGTTCTGAGGGGGACCAACTGTAGTTGTTGTTGTAGGCACTCCAGGGGGGGAACTGTCATTTATTTGGAAACTCACCTGTGCCCTTTGCCCTGTCCTCCCCCACTCTCCGTGTCTGTGACAAACACCTCTGTTTTCACCCTACTCAGATCAGCCTCTCGGTCAGCGATTTCTCTTTGTTTTGGAGCTGAGTGGCTGTTTCTCCCAGCCTGACCTTGCACACCTGGTCTGACCACAAAATTGAACCGTTGAAAGGAAGACTGTTTGAGGACCCGTGGGGTGCATGGTGCCCATAGCTGAACTTCTCTTCCACTTTGCCTAGACCATCCTGATCCTGAAGGTGTGGGTTTACAGTTCTTAGCTGTCAAATGAGAGGGTTGCCATCATAACCAACCTGCTTGAGAGATGGATAGAGGCCTACCTCCTACACTTCAGGCCTTCACGGATTGGATTGGCGTTTTGTTCTTATTGTCCTTTTGACATTTGAGAAGGTGGTGGTGGGGCGGGGGCATCATGCAGTTGGAAACTGTGGGCTTTCTTTACCTGCATCTTTTGCCGTAGTGAGATTTTGCTAGACAAGACAGTTCTTGTCTCAAATGGGCCTTGAGTATGGGCTTGAAATATTTTTAATTTCTTTTTCTTTTTCTTTTTTTTTTAGAAATTGGAATTTGTTTTATACCCGGCTAAGTTATTTTCTTTCCCACACATTTTTGGTCCTTCCTCAGACAGGTTCTAAAGCCGTTCTCGAGCTCTGCCTCCAGGGTTTCCCCCCTTTGCATCGAGGGTCCCGTCTCCATGCTTTGGACACTTTCTTTTCTCTACTAACCTATCCTTCCTCTCCCTTCTAAAGTCAGCATTATGTGTTCTCAGCTGGCCTTCCCTAGGGATCCCAAGTTGCCAGGACTCACCTTTCTTTATGGACCAGATGCTTGAACCCTTGCTGGAAATCACATGTCTTGCTGGATTGTAGGCCCCATGAAAGCGGCCCTTCTCCCGTCTCCTGATGCTCAGGCGACCTGGCTCACAGTGCTTTACTCGTCTGTGGAGTAATGTTAGAGAGAGGGGCAGGTGGCCACACAAGGATAAACGGTACTAAGAAGTTGTGGGAACATGTATATGAAGGAACAGTTTTCCTTTCCAGACATGGTGTGTGACTTTGGAGACAGAACTGGGAACAGACCGATTCTTAAAAATTCAGCATTTAGTTTAGTTTGGGAGGCTGAGTGGGTGGGCGGGGCCAGCCCTCCATCCAAGGCTCTGGAATGCAAAACTTCTGGATTCTGTGGGGTAGCTGTGGCATCTGCTGCATGCCTCTTATTCTCCAGCAGTCAGAGCTGTGTCTTCCATCACAGCTACCTGCCCTGCATCTAGGTGTGCTCAGAAAGTCTATCTACCTTGCAGGCTTGCCTCTGCCTTGTAGGCCTGTTTCTGCCTTGCAGGCCTCTCTTTGCCTTGCTGGCCTGTCTCTCTCTCCTCACTTCGGCACCTCTGGTTCTTTCATGTTTGGCTTGACTGTAACCTCCAACCCCACCCCTAATCTTTCTGCTTCTTCCCTTGGTATTTCTGAAGTTCACTAGTCGCTTTGGTTTAGCCTGACAATATTCTGGGTCTAATGCTTAACTGGACACCATGCCCATACCCCAACCTGTGGCCTCCTGGAGGGAAGGGAAGCAAGAGTCACCGACATTTCCAGTAAGACTTGGCTGTTGAGGGGACTATGGCAGTTGGTTTGCCACTGTGGTGAAGGCGGTAAGTACAGCGCTTTTCTCCCAGGGTGAGTTAACACCTGGTAGATGAAGCCACGTGGTCATCTATGTGGCGCTGGTACCACACAGGGGAAGAGAATAAGATTTTCTCGATGTTACATCCGCTTTACCATTTCCTGGACTTGAACCTGACTGCCTGGCTGGCTTCTCTGCCTGTCCAGCTCTCTGGTGTTCATAGGGGCAGGTGGAAAGACCACACACTGCCTGGTTCAAGCCCTTTTAGAGCCAGTGACAGAGTCAACACTTCTTTTGTGACAGGGGTAGCTAGCTGCGAGTAAGGACACAAAATGAGCCAGATCGGGCTAGGTCTGAATGTGAATCCCGGGTTTTTCTAGTTAACAAGCTGTGGGGATTGTGGGGCCCACTCACCTGTGATGAGATTTGATTTCCTTTTCCTAAGAAGTCTGAAAAAAAAAAATCTTATTCACGTGGTTCACAGATAAAAAGACCAAGGTCAGAGAATGGTGACCCATCATGGTATCCAACATTAAAGGATCTGACAACATGTGGAAGGATGCTCAGGCAGGGAGAAGGAGACAGGTATTCCATGAAACCTAGTGATAGCACTTTCTGTGACACATACCGTGGGAAAACACAAACGGAGCATATTGGATTGGCAGGGCGTACGTTTTCTGTGTCCCCTGAGTCACCTGCTGTGTACTCAGGAAGTAGAGGATAGGGGACCCCATCTTGGGCAATTTACCACAACAGACAACCCCGGAAGGCCTCCCCTTTCTAGTGAGAAGCCCGGGCTTCCTTGTTGTCCAGTAACTTGACTGCAATGTCAAGTCGACTTGAAGGGAACAGAAATGTCTGCTTGCAAAAGCAAAGGGAATGTCCCAGGCTACATTGAACTGCAGGACCACAGGACAGAGACATTAAAGCACGGTCATGATCCTCACTGCCATGGGGGCTGCAGTCCTAGGACTTGACAAGATAAGCTTGGAATCCGGCCACAAGATGGAGTCTGAACAGATAATGCAAGGCCGGTCAGTCTGGCCTTTATTTTCTTCTGTACATGTCCAGGGCGTGCAGTTATGGGGGTGTAGGACAGGAGTCGGTGTAATGCAGATTCTAATCCCCAAAGCAGCTAAGCCTTTGGATATTCAGTTAGCACCCTAAATTTTCTCTCAGCAGCACTCATACAACTGCGTGTGTGTGTGTGTGTGTGTGTGTGTGGTGTGTATGTGAGTGTGCATGCACAAGTGCATGTTCATGTATGCATGTGTTTGCGTGCACATGAATGTGTGTGTTGTATGTGTGTGGCGTGTATGTGCATGTGTGAGTGTTCGTGTGTGTGCATGAGTGCATGATCATGTATGCATATGTTTGCGTGCACATGAATGTGTGTGTGTGTGTTGGAGTAGAGGTGCATATGTGTTAGAGGCCAGAGGACAATCTCAGATGTTAATCACTTGTCAAAATTTTCTTGACGAGCACAGAAATTGCCAAGTAGTCTAGTTTAGCTCAAGAATGGGCTTCTGTGATTCTCCGGACTCTGCTCCCTCCAGAACTGGGATTTCTAATGTGTGCCTTGATTTTGTTTTTTTTAAAGAATATCTGAGAATTGAACTCAGATCTTTGAAGACAAGCGCTTCACGGGCTGAGCTGTCTATAGCTGAGCTGTCTCCCCAGTTCCGTTGTTCCTCCTTCTCACTAAATAATTACGAGGTGACCTCCGGCTCCCCTGGACTGTGAGCTGAGTGCATGCAGCTGCCAGCAGAGCATCAAGCACATAAGGGGATCCAGTCAGTGAGATAAAGGTCCGTGGTGACATGAAGGACTTACAAGTTTATTTAGTCCTTTCCGGTTCCCACTGCTTGAGCTCCAGTGTACGGAATCCACGGACAGCAGAGAGGCCCGGGCTCTCTGTATCTGCTCAAGGTTCTCTGAAGCACAGACCAAAGAGGATTCTGAGGTTTGCAGGGAGAGTAAATGGATAGATGAGTCTGTCTGTTAGACCTAGGCCAGCTGAGAGCATCACCAAGTGTCAACAAACCCTACAGAGCATCCCCACGGCCACTATCAGAGCCACCACGGTATCATACCTTTCTGTGGATCTATCCCATTCTCAAGAGCTAGTCAGCATGGATTCAGTTACCACACTTCTAGCCTAAAGCAACTCATCTTGACTGTTTTTTTTTTGTTGTTGTTGTTCACGCTGAGGTGAAAGGTCAAACACCAAGACACACATGCCTACCTCCATCCTCCGCCCTTGGGCTTCAGACAGTTCTCTCTTAAGCAACATTTCTCCTTACATTGTCCCACATAGACACTGCCCCTTGCCAGCTGTGGGACATTAGACAGACCTCCTCATCTCTTCCAGCCCTCAGTTTCCTCATCTGTAAAATGGAACTGCTGGCAGTTGTGCTTTCTGAGCTGTGGGGGTGTTGCACGAAGCCTGGAGCATACTTAGCTCACCTCTGCTCACGGCAGAGATTTCCTACTGTCTGCCTCCCAGAGCTGAGGTCTGCGTGAATGATCCAGCACGGTGCTCATGGATTTGGAGATGACTATAAGCACTCAAGGAGCCGAGCTGACATTTTTCTCTGTGACATCGTGAAAGATGTTTTTTTTTTTTTTTTTAATTTTTTTTTAATTTAATTTTTTATTTTTTTTGGGTGCTGGGAGATATGGGGAATTGGCAACTACCTCTACCATTGGGACACTGGAATACACCTCCAGCCTAGGGGGGCCGTTTTAATTTAATTTTATTTTTAGGTTTATTTATTTATTTTCTTTTGTGTGCGGGGGTGTTTTGCCTCTCTGTGTGTCTATGTGGCATGTGCATGCAGCACTCACAGAATCCAGAAGAAGACAATAGATGCCCTGGGACTAGAGTTACAGACAACTGTGAACTGCCGTGTCAAGGCTGGGAATTGAACCAGGGTCCTGTGAAAGAGCTATCAGTGCTTTTAACCACTGAGCTACCTCTCCAGCCCCATAGTGGGGTAGGCCGTTTTTAAATGACCATGAGATCTACTTGTCACCTGAATGATGGTTATACTGGTTGTCATCATGGAATGGTAGAGACAGCACTCTTAGCAGTTATAGGGTGTGTGTGTGTGTGTGTGTGTGTGTGTGTCAGGGGTTGGTGTGGGGTCTGAGTAATGAACAAGACCAGCCTTCTGTTGGGTACAGGTGAGGAAGATCACTGTGCTAATTCCTGTCCCAGGTTCAACACATCACTGCCAAGTGGTCCCTTCACTGGGTCCCCCAAGTAGCATATGCCACCCAGTATGCTTTCTGGCTCTGTAAAATGACTCCCTATTCCACTCTAGGGTGAATGCCTGCCATGGGGTAGACCCGTTGGGAGACTGTCCAGGGGCAATCAGTAGCCTTCCATGAGAGGGCACTGTCAATGTGGAACCATTGACAATGTGACACATGCAGAAACAGTGGCAGGCCCAAGAGGTTGACAGGTGTGTGCAGAGAGGCCACGAGGATCTTGTGCAGTGTGTGTGTGGTGGGGGGGGAGGGGGGTGCGGGAAGGTGGTGAGGGCATGGCCCAGAAAAGTGATGAGGGCGTGGCCCGGGAAGGTGGTGAGGGCGTGGCCCGGGAAAGTGATGAGGGCGTGGCCTGGGAAGGTGGTGAGGGCGTGGCCCTTCCCCTTCCTGGCTGTGTGACTTTGATTCTCTAAACTGCATGTCCTCGTTGTCTAGCATGATCATGTGATCATGATCCTCACTTGGCTTCCCTCAGAGGCGTTAGTGAACAAGGGTATCATGAGCCGAAGCGGAGATAATGCCGGGGAGAGTTGTGCGGTGCTTTGTGGGTCACTGAGGAACCCGGGAGGCCCAGAGCAGTTTCCCTGCTTGATCAGAAGCGTCGTCTTTCAACATTTGCTGCTTTTGAGTCAAGTTACATTACAATTTGGCCAGGCCTTAAACCAAAAGGCATCCCTGAAACACTTATAGTCATGTAGAAGGATGAGTGACAAAGCCACAGTGTATATAATGCCCACTGCCACATCTGTACAGCAGTTAGCCGTTTATAGAGGCAGGACCTCAATGCCTCCAGGCTAAGTAGCAAATAAGGCTCAGAGAGGGTCTCATGTTTGGCTACACTCTTTAGTGAGCAAGGCCCAAGTGTTTATTGACACTCCTCCGTGTGGGGGGCTCTTGTCAGAAGAGATCTGGGGTAGGATTCTGCATTGGAAAATCCTCAGACAACATACTGGAAGAATGAAGAAGGCTCAGTGTGTGCTCTAAAGACCTAGGAAAGTAAGGAGAGAGGAAGCAAGAAAAGACACAACAGGGCCCTGGGTTCTGAGCTGCCCTGTGTGATCTAGCGAGACAAACGCAGCTGACATTTCTAGGTCTGTAGGCCAGGATTGGTGCTTCTGAAGTCATCTGGCCCCAGCAGTTAGGATCATTGCAGCAGCAGTGTGAGGCCAGTGTGGGACCCTGTCCCAGCTATTAGCAAGGCAGCCACCACCTACTGCAGGACATCCACCACAACACCTGTATGCAGGTAACTCTGAGTTTGAGGCAGCAAGGAAGAGTTGCGGATGAGCTAAGGCTAGCCCTGAGTCAGAAGCAACCAGCTGTCTAAGGCTCTTCTTGTCTAAAAGCAAGCCATCTGTGTCTGCTGTGTCTATAAAATACTTATTCAGTTCCTGAATAGAAAGATGTACCAAGTGGCTCGTCAAAGACTCTGTGACATTGTTCAGTTCTTAAAAGTGAGCAGCCCCATGTTCAGGGCTATTTGTAGGCAAGACAGAGCCATGAGGTCGTCATATGTAAATGAACATTTTATTTTAAAAAAGAAGGGGGTGGCTGGTAAGAGAGTTGTCTAGAGAGGGCCTTCAAGGTCTGGGAGATTTTTTTTCTCTTTCTCTCAGGTACTGGGGGAAGCTGCTGCCTACAGTGAGTGAATCCTAGAGTTCTGTAGAGGGACACTTAGGGGTTCTGATAAAGATAGCTCTTACCCTGGGGTGACAAGTGGCCCTGAAATCTGACTGGACAAGTAGCCAGCCCCCTTTCTCCTCACAGTTTAACTATGGAGGTAGCATCTGGGTTCTGGAACATGCAGTTCGGAACAGGTGTGTCCTTCTCTCTGCTTTTCTAAAAACATGGAATCAAGTATTTTGGCTACCTAGTTACCTAGTCCGCTTTGGACTTCTGTATTTGTTGGCTAGAACAGTCTAGAAAAACGTGTGGCCACCAGATAAAGGGACAGGAAGTACTTCAGAGCTACTCAAGGAAATGGAGATGCTGAGAAGAGATGGGCCCCAGATCTCAGCAGTCATGTATCATAAATCCATTACTTAGAGTGGCTGGGGCCCAGAGAAGGGTACAGAAACACCCTTTAATTTGATATGTGACCTCCTAGGACATGGTACTTCATTTGTGTTAGTAGTTCCCATGTGTTTGAAAGGGACTTCTATTTACCTTCTTATGAAACACACACACACACACACACACACGCACACGCACACACACACACTCGATGTGAGGAAGAGTCTATACCTGTCATCTGGCTAGCTCTGTGTGAGCTATCTAGGGCAAGCCACTTTGTTCCCCAAGCACATTAGTTAATAAGCTGACTATGGAGTAGTCAGGGCTTTGGAGAGGCACAGCTTCTGTTAGCCCAGCAGTCTGATCGCAAGCATCATGGCTGCCCAGGCCTTGTGAAACCAGGCTAGGACAGAAGATTCTCGTTACGGGTCTTGTTGCCCAACAGAGACCCATCCAGACAGGCTGGGACAGCTGGAGAGAGCAATAGCCTCTTTTTCCCCACAATGTTTTTGTTGTTGTTGTTGCTTTGTTTTTATTTTGCTTAGTTTTGCTGGAGGGTCTCATATATGCTGGGCAAGTGCTGTACCATTGAGCTGTGTCCTCGGCTCTCTTGTGGCCGTTTAAAGAATGGGGGCGGGAGAGGGAGGTGGAAGAGGATCTCTAGGACACACTGGCCAGACACTCCTGCCTAGTCTGTGAGCCCTAGGTCCCAATGAGAGACCCTGTCTCAAAAAAAAAAAAAAAGAAGATGATGCCCAACGGGGAATGACACGGGATGTTGTCATGCCTGCATACATGAACACACATGTATAGTAAAATGAGGCTGGACTTTCAGATTCTTTTATTTCCATCCTTCCCTGCTTTACTCCCCTCCACAGATACAGTATTGGAATGATGGGAAAATCCGTGGCTTGCAAAAGCATGTCTTGGATTCCAGGGCTGCTTGCCCTGGGCCGGCTGGTGCAATGGTCCAAGGGAATCCCAATGCTGCCCCACACTGGCACAGCACTTCTCTGGCTGGCCGACAAACCTAACTTAGAGAGGTACATGCTGGAAACAAGAGCTTCAGAACACACATACACTGTGGGGGGAATGGGGTGCAGCCTCTTACAAAGTGTCATTAGCTGGTAGGAAGTGGAGATACTGTCTACCCAGGATTGTAGAAGTCCCAGGTTAGGCTGGTGGTACGGTAAAGGTGGTGGCTTCTCAGGTCCATTTCCACAGCCCTGTCTACTGTAGGGTATGGCAACAGCGTTCATGCTTGGGTTTCCCAGGGAGTTTGAAGCTACTGACTTAGTGTCAGTGTTGATATCTGTTTGATAGAGGCAAGTTTAAAAGAGAGGAGAGGGGCTTTTCAAGATTGAGGCTGCCATACTGTGTGCCTGTCCACGCCTGTCTTGCTCCTCTAAAGCATTAGGTAGGTTCTGGCAAGCGGAATATGGCCTCATAGGGAGGTCAACGGCTCCAGATGAGAGATTCGGCTTCCGTCTTGCAACTGGCCCTGACTGACCGACAAATATGTAGTATTTTGGCTCAGGGCCACCCAGTGTCCACTGCGATTTATTACTGACGTCACCGAGCCAGGTGTAACAAATCAACACTTGTGGCTGCTCATCCTGACTGCTATCACATGTCACATTCTGTGACTGCCTTTCGTCCCTTTGTTTTCTGACAGAAGACACCAAACCACTCTTTTAGGCTGGAGTCTCATCCCCCAACCCCTGCC
This sequence comes from Mastomys natalensis, assembly GCA_021653895.1. Lineage (NCBI taxonomy): Eukaryota > Metazoa > Chordata > Mammalia > Rodentia > Muridae > Mastomys > Mastomys natalensis. The sequence continues at coordinate 159,686 of JAJTUV010002196.1, read as the reverse complement.
CTGCTTCAGGGCTGGGGAGCTGTTTTCCACAGTGTGGGTGTGGGGGGCTGTAGGTAAGGGTGAGTAGCCGGCTTTTGCACTGTGCTAATCTTGCTTCACCCATCTGGGTTTCTATCGGACAGTATTTTCTGCATAACACTGGCCCATGAAACAGGAATTTCCTGTGGCTAAAATCTCAGCTGTAGGCCAGGTATCATAGTGCCGGGTGAATGTCTGTCTCTAGCATTCCTGGGAATTGAACTTGCATACTCATCCACGCTAGACATTCCACAACGGAGCCTCAGAGGAATTTCTGTTCATTTTTTATTTTTATTTTTATTTTTTTTTTAAGTTTGCAAAGCAACGGAGTCAGTAGTTCCCAAGGGGAGGATGTGGTGGAGTGATTTTTTTACCCCAGAGGAGACATTTCATGACGAGCATACTTCTCTGTCTGCACCACTGGAGGGTGGGGATATTGGCATCGACTGTGTGGAGACTCTACCCTAGCGATGAATTAGGAGGGTGGGGTCTACATGTCAGCAGTGACTGAGTCAAAAAAAAAAACCCAGATTACATGGTGTGGAGGTGAAGCTTATTACCCTGTCTCTTACATAGTGTGAGCCATTGTCATTCTGTCCCTTCCGGTCCCCAAAATGATGAAAATAAGAACACTTACAGGGGACACCGGACCTATTAAATGCAAGCCACTCCGGGTGACCTGGAGCCTGCTCATAAATCCCATTGTCCTCTGCCATCTAGGTGGTCGGGTGAGGCTTGTCTACCCTTCGGCTGCACAATAAGGATCCCCTCCTCCTCCCCGGGCCCTCTCATAGTTCTTGTTTTCTCTGCCTTCTGGATGGACACAGCAAGGCCTGTCCGCCCCTGTGGCCACCCCAGCTCCCCCCCCCCCCCCCCCCGCAACTGCTCACGTTCTGCCTTTCTTCTTCATGTTTCCCCAGGTAAAGATGAGCCTTCCAGCTACATTTGCACAACATGCAAGCAGCCCTTCAACAGCGCCTGGTTTCTGCTGCAGCACGCGCAGAACACACATGGCTTCCGCATCTACCTGGAGCCCGGGCCGGCCAGCACCTCGCTCACGCCCAGGCTCACCATCCCGCCGCCGCTCGGGCCGGAGGCCGTGGCACAGTCCCCACTCATGAATTTCCTAGGGGACAACAATCCTTTCAACCTGCTGCGCATGACGGGCCCCATCCTGAGGGACCACCCTGGCTTCGGTGAGGGCCGCCTGCCCGGTACGCCACCGCTCTTCAGCCCACCGCCACGCCATCACTTGGACCCACACCGCCTCAGTGCAGAGGAGATGGGGCTCGTGGCCCAGCACCCCAGTGCCTTCGACCGAGTCATGCGCCTGAACCCCATGGCCATAGACTCTCCCGCCATGGACTTCTCCCGGCGGCTGCGAGAACTGGCCGGCAACAGCTCCACGCCGCCGCCCGTGTCCCCAGGCCGTGGCAACCCTATGCACCGGCTGCTGAACCCTTTCCAGCCCAGCCCCAAGTCCCCGTTCCTCAGCACGCCACCGCTGCCACCCATGCCCGCAGGCACGCCGCCACCGCAGCCACCAGCCAAGAGCAAGTCCTGTGAGTTCTGCGGCAAGACCTTCAAATTCCAGAGCAATCTCATCGTGCACCGGCGCAGCCACACGGGCGAGAAGCCCTACAAGTGCCAGCTGTGCGACCATGCGTGCTCGCAGGCGAGCAAGCTCAAGCGCCACATGAAGACGCACATGCACAAGGCGGGCTCGCTGGCTGGCCGCTCAGACGATGGGCTCTCGGCCGCCAGCTCTCCAGAGCCCGGCACCAGTGAGCTGCCAGGCGACCTCAAAGCGGCTGATGGCGACTTCCGCCACCACGAGAGCGACCCATCTCTGGGCCCGGAGCCCGAGGACGACGAGGACGAGGAGGAGGAAGAAGAGGAGCTGCTGCTGGAGAACGAGAGCCGGCCTGAGTCGAGCTTCAGCATGGACTCTGAGCTGGGCCGTGGCCGTGAGAATGGGGGTGGCGTGCCACCTGGGGTGGCAGGAGCGGGGGCTGCAGCTGCAGCCCTGGCGGATGAGAAGGCGCTGGCACTGGGCAAGGTGATGGAGGACGCAGGGCTGGGCGCACTGCCGCAGTATGGGGAGAAGCGAGGCGCCTTCCTGAAGCGTGCAGGCGACGCGGGTGACACCGGAGCTGGTGGCTGTGGGGACGCGGGTGCACCGGGCGCAGTGAACGGGCGCGGTGGGGCCTTCGCACCAGGCGCAGAGCCCTTTCCAGCGCTCTTCCCACGCAAGCCGGCACCGCTGCCCAGCCCGGGGCTCGGTGGTCCCGCGCTGCACGCGGCCAAGCGCATCAAGGTGGAAAAAGACCTGGAACTGCCACCTGCCGCCCTCATCCCATCTGAGAACGTGTACTCGCAGTGGCTCGTGGGCTACGCAGCGTCACGCCACTTCATGAAGGACCCGTTCCTGGGCTTCACGGATGCGCGCCAGTCACCTTTCGCCACGTCGTCGGAACATTCCTCCGAGAACGGCAGCCTGCGCTTCTCCACGCCACCGGGGGACCTGCTGGACGGCGGGCTGTCCGGGCGCAGTGGCACGGCGAGCGGGGGCAGCACGCCTCACCTGGGTGGCCCGGGTCCTGGGCGGCCGAGCTCCAAGGAGGGCCGCCGCAGCGACACGTGCGAGTACTGCGGCAAGGTCTTCAAGAACTGTAGCAACCTGACGGTGCACCGGAGGAGCCACACCGGTGAGCGGCCTTACAAGTGCGAGCTGTGCAACTACGCGTGCGCGCAGAGCAGCAAGCTCACGCGCCACATGAAGACGCACGGGCAGATCGGCAAGGAGGTGTACCGCTGCGACATCTGCCAGATGCCCTTCAGTGTCTACAGCACCCTGGAGAAACACATGAAAAAGTGGCACGGCGAACACTTGCTGACTAATGATGTCAAAATCGAGCAGGCTGAGAGGAGCTAAGCGTGTACGCGGGGGACACTGCGTGCGTGCGTCTGTACAGCGTGACCATCGCCAACCTTCGCCAACGGGACCCGGTGACCGGACTGGCCTCTGCATCCCCGGGGCCCAGGGAGGCGGCAGTCCAACCTAACCTGTGTCTGCGAAGTCCTATGGAAACCTGAGGGTTGATTAAGGCAGTAAAAATTAAAAAAAAAAAAAAAAAAAAAAATTGTGGAGCCTTTTAACTGTGCAATAATTTCTGTATTTATTGGGTTTTGTAATTTTTTTGGCATGTACGTGCAGGTACCTATTATTATTATTATTTCTGTTTAAATTCCTTTAAAAGATTTTGTTGAGTATCCATCCCTTCATTTTTTAATAACTCAGTAGTAGTCTGAGCAATGACTCGCAAGTGATGTAGAGGGAAGCTATCTTTTAAATTATAATTTTTGTGTGTGTGTGTGTGTGGGGGGGTGCTGCTTTTTTGAAATTTAAGCTAAGCATGTGTAATTTCTTGTCAAGAAGCCAACACCTAAATGACTTTTAAAGTTGTTTGCGTTTTCATCATTTACTTTGTCCTGAAATGAAAAGTGGCATGTGGGATTTTTTTTTCCGGGGGGGGGTGGCTTTCAAAAACATTTTTTTTCTTTTCTGGGAGGTGGATGTACAGCGGATTACAATCTTTAAAATTGTAGCACTTTGTTTTAGCATCGCATTGGAGAGGTAGCACTGATGTTCTCCTGAGGCGCAGAGGTTTCTCTGTGTGGAATTCAAGTTTCATACTATGGAAGGAAAACTTTGAGGGGGAAGTGGCAAACGAACCTTTCCCCAACTCGGGACCCCGAGAATCTTTTCCAGGGTGACTCTAGGAATAGCCCCCGCATCCTGCAATTGTGCGTTACCAGGAGCTACGATACTGTTCTTTTCTGGGGGAGCTTGGCGTATTCTGGGAAGCCACCTCTGCCCTTTGCTATAGATTTGGCTGCATAAGACGGGCTGAGAGTACCCACTGGGTAGACAGCAGGGGCCTGTAGTGTCAGGAAGGAAGAGACTAACAATGTTCTCTCAGGCTTCTCCTGGAACGATGGCTTCTCTTTTCAGCCCCCAGCCTACAGATAAATCCCAGGTGTCCATTGCTACAGTGGTATTGACCGTGTCCCATGCAGACAACTGGCCCTGATGGTGGACTGGAGAAGTTAGCTGCGGGGTCGCTCATCTCAAGCTGATAGGCAATTGTAGGGCAGGGGAATCTCGCCCGGTCTCTCTTCCTGGAGGAGCTGGGAAGAGCTCTGTCCAAGGTGCCCCACGCTGCTTCCATTTCTGTGTTTTGTCTTTTCCTTCCTCCAATTAGTTGGGACATACTATACATTGGACTTGTTGGGATTTGATGTTTGAATTCTGTTGACCCGCACTTTAAAGCTTTTGTTTGCATTTAAATTAAATGGCTTCTAAACAAGAAATTGCAGCATATTCTTGTCTTTGGCCCAGAGGTGGGTTAAACTGTAAGGGACAGCTGAGATTGAGTGTCAGTGTTGGTAAGCGTGGCATTCACAATACTGGCACTATAAAGAACAAAATTAAATAATTTATTGGACAGTTTCTCTACTGCCATTCAATTTGATGTGCGTGCCTTGAAACCTGATCTTCCTATTTGAGTCTCTTGAGACAAATGCAAAACTCTTTTTTTTTTTTTTGAGATGAAAAAAGACTTTTAAAAAAGCAAACAAGAGAAGTACATTCTTTAGAAACAAAGCCACATTTACTTTAAATTAAAAAAAAAAAATTCCTGGTTGAAGAGAGAGGATGGAAAAATGCCATAAGATCCAGTCAAATGAAGAAATAAACCCAGCACAGCCCTGGACATCCATTAGCAGAATTGTTTTCAGGACCCCCCTCCCCTTTTTTTGGGGCAACGCTGCTTAGATATGGAGTGGAGGTGACTTACTGCTGAATTAAAACTCATGTGACACAAGCCGATATCGTTGAATGAAAAAACAAACAACAAAAAACAATTCAGGAACAATGGCTGATTTTTTTTTCTCCTAAATTTAAATTTAGTGCACTCTGTCTTAAAAATACGTTTACAGTATTGGATACATACAAGGGTAAAATAAATCGTGTGTATGTGTGTTGGAGCGATCTTTTTATTTATTTTATTTCAAAGTTTGCTTAATAGGTTATTACAGAAATGCCACAATGGCTAGGTGTATATTGTTTTCTTTGGTGATGGGGTTTTAGTATACATTATATATATTGAAATTTCTTGATTACTGTCAAAGTGGACCAGTATTTGTAATAATTGAGACTGCCTGGGCATTTTACAAAATGAGAAGAAGAAAAAAAAAAGTCCTTTTTCTTTTCCTTGAAACCGTTACAGTAAGTTTTAAATGGTGGGTCTATAAAAATCTGTTCTGTCACAGTAAGCTGTAAAGTCGGAGTTTTAGTACATTTTTTTTTCTGCCTTGGGTGTTGAATTTTTATTTTGAAAAACAAAATGTATAGAAACTTGTATTTGGGGGTTAAAGGGGGATTGCTACAATGTGTAGAGAAAGTATGTAGAGAAAGTGCTTAATATTGTTACTGCTTTGCAGAAGAAAACAAAATCACAATTTTACCTGTACTTATTTTTCTCTCCCACCTCCCTCTGGAATGGATATATTGGTCGGTTCATATGATGTAGGCTCTCGCTGTATTTTTACTGGAGCTTGTAATTTTTTAACTGTAAGCTTGTCCTTTTAAAGGGATTTAATGTACCTTTTTGTTAGTGAATTTGGAAATAAAAAGAAAAAAAAAACAAAAACAAACAGGCTGCCATAATATATTTTTTTAATTTGGCAGGATAAAATATTAAAAAAAAAACAAAAACAAAAACAAAACGAAACAAACAAACAAAAAAACCCACCCACGTTTGTATGTTAAGTCCTCTTGTGTAGGAGGGAGGAAAGGGGGGGGTTGTTTGACAACCTTCAAGAGAAAAAGACACAGGAGGGGATATGCTTTGATTCACAAGTCATTTTAGGTGTATATAGTCTGTCAGAATTGGCCTACTCAAAAGAACTATTGGCTTTGGGCTTTGATTCGAAGGCCCGAACTTTGCATCAGGCCTCCTTGGTGAGGCCATAGCCGACTTGATGGCGAGTCCTTATTTGTGTTGAGTGAAGAGAGCCCTTCCTCCAAGAGGCGGTCTCTAAGATGGTGACGCGGGTGAGAGAACGAGGTTACCTTCTTCCGCCATGGCTACTGCGGCTATCCCCTCCGCCCCCTGACCACCCTCAGGAGCAGAGAGAGAATCGACAGCTGCTTTTGTCCTTGAGCAAACCTGGATGGAGCGAAGCTTCTGGAAGGAGCAGCTGGGCCCAGGGGAGCCTCTGCCACTGAGACTGGGGCAGGTGGGACGGAGGAGGGCCTTGCACGCAGGTCCTGTTCCACGGGGAGTTGTCTGCTCAGTTTCCCTCTCTGTTTCCCTGCTTTTCTCTGCAATTCCATCCGTTTCAGAACGATGAGGCCTGGGATGAAGGGAGTCTGTGCCTTTCCATCCATGTTCCCTCCGCCCTCCTCAGTCTTCGCCTACTCTCGAGTCATCTTTAATTTTCATCCTCTTCTTTGTCCCCTCTTCCCAGACCCTCTTTGCTTTTCCTTCCTTCCTTCCTTCCTTCCTTCCTTCCTTCCTTCCTTCCTTCCTTCCTTTTATTTTTTATTTTTGTAAAGCCAAGTAGCTTTAAGATAATAAAGTGGTTGTTTATTGGATGAGGGAATAATAAAACACTTCACAAATACCTATATCAGGAAGCCATTTTTCTTTCGTTTTTTTTTTTTTTTTTTTTTTTTTTTAATTTCAGGAAATGTAAGAAACCATCATTTCAGGTTATGAAAGCATGAGCGTGTGTCTTTCCAGGCAGATCCTTACTAAATGCAGAGTCTGTCTCACTGGTTTGACACTTGCCTTTGCACAGTTAAAGGCTGGAAACCTAGTGAGAGGCCAAGCCTAGGTTTCAGTGTCCTGCATGCCTGCCCTAAGGCCCCTGGTTACCCTGCCCTTCTGCCACCCCGCCTCTCTGCTGCCCTGGGAGCCTCTGCGTGGTTCTCCTGTGCTCATAGAAGCTAGCCAGTCCTCACCAGCTCACCTGTCACCAGAATGCCAGAACTAAGCCATCCCAAAGCACAAGGATTGTGTGTCTTTGTCAACTGCAGAGAGAAGAGAATTTTGCTTCTCTTATCAAAGAGAAAAATAAACCAACCAACCTACCCGAAGCAGGTGACCCAGCCAAAGGGCTGTAGCGTGGGTGACACCCAGCCGACCTCAGGTCGGGTTCCACACTGCCACAACTTCACCCAAAGTCACCCCCTATTGGAACCTGCCACTTGCCATTGGAGGGTCATTATGGGAGGGGGAGGGGGAGAGGAGACCGATTACTCGAAGTAAAATGTGAACACCCTCCCCCCCCCCCCCCCACGAAGTGAACAGCTTTCTACCTGGCCCTTCCATCCGAGGTTTGATTCCGTGATTTTGGTGCTCTCTGTGTCTGCCCTGTAAAGCAAAGGCACATTGGTGTCAGCTGTTTGCTTTTGTACCGGCAAGGCGAAATATTTTTATTACCTTTTCTATTACTTATCCTATGAGCTATTGTTGTTTGCCTAGAGGGTTTGTCTCTTACAACAAGTTTGGAGCTATTTATTATTGCTTGGTATTTGTGCTCTGCTTTTAAGAATGGGCACTATTTTTTGTTGTTGTTGTTGTTTTGTTTTGTTTTTAATTATGGATAAAATGTTGAGATGACAGAAGGTCATTTCAATATGGCTTAGTAAAAATACTTATTGTTCCTTTGCTTCTCTGTACAAGATTTTGGGCCTCTCCCCCCCCCCTCCGCCCCCCTTAATGTCACAATGTTGAGTTCAGCATGTGTCTGCCATTTCATTTGTTCAAAACCAAGTTTGTTCTGGTTTCAAGTTATGAAAATAAATTGGGACATTTAACTTGATCTGCAAACCTTGTCCTTTTCTGTGTCTTTTAAAGGTGGGGAATGGACAGCTCATTTCTAAGGGAATTGAAAGTCTTTCTCTATTTCCCTTCTGACTCACACTTTAAACCCATGGCCAGGAGGAGAGAAAATATTTCCAGGAAGCAGAGAGGTTTGGAAAGGGTCTTAGCCCAGGCTATACACCGTGTGTGCAACAGTGAGACCTTGTATCAGGAACAAACAAATAAAAACAAAGAGGGGAAATGACTATGAAAGGTAGTTCAAGATAGCCCAAGATAACCCTGATCTTCATGGACCGTCCATGCTATAATATACTCCCTACTCAGTCATGGTCAAGCACTCTGCGGTGGGTTTTGTAGATGCTGCTTCCAGATCCTGAGCTCAGTTCAGTTCTAGGTTGGGCCACATGAAACGACTTATTTATGTTTTGCCTCTGGGTAAAAATATGGCGGCTTCGGCTGGTTGTGGTCTCTAAGCTCGGCATTCTGGAAGCAGCAGCCAGGTCTCAAGTTTGAGGCCAACTTGGCTTCCAATAATGCGTTCCAGGCCAGCTTGGGGTATATAGCAAGATCATGTATTGAGAGAGAGAGAGATAAAGAGAAAGAGGGGAGAAGGAAAGAGAGAAGATGGGGAGGAGGGGAGAAAGGAAAGAAGGGGAGGAAGGTAAGGAGGACAGGAAGGAGGAAAGATGGAAGAAAAAGCAGCAGGCAGACAGTTAGAACTGGAAACCAGAGTATAGGAGCCCTGCCAGCTTCTCTGTGCACTTGGGCAGTGTTCTTGGCTTTCTAGGTGCTAAATGAGGGTTCGGGTTTGGGCAGCCTCTCTGATGGTCACACAGGAGGATTCCTTTCCCCTTTCTTCCTCTTCCTTCCTCTGCCCTTCTCTTCCTTTGTGCAAGGCGTTAACAAGTGGAAGACAGTGTCTCTGGGGTTCACCAATGTCAAGCCTTGCACAGTGAAAGAGCCTCGAACTTGGCTCGCACCCAGAGCAGCTGGATGGAAGAAGGCGTGGCTCTGTAGGGTTCTGGGTATGTCTGCACAGGTGAAGTTACATTTTTATAACTCCATGTGAGCAAGGCCTACCTGAGCTACATGGGAAGAAGGAAGGGTTCCCCTGGGTTCCTGATCTCAAAGCGAAATGGGAAGTCCACCTGAAATCACCCACCATTCTCGTCATGAGCTGAGTGCTTTGCTAGCCCGAGAGTGTTCACTGGGAGCGCACCATGAAGGGAAGGAAACACAGGAGGCAAATCGCCAAGGTGCTCTGTGGGTTCTGCCCGCAGAGATGACAGAACAGGGGAGGTGTGCTCCTCTCCACCCAGTCTGTAGCCCAAACCAGACAATGTCCTCCCAAGAAGCTGTCACGTGACTGAACAGGAAGAACGATTTGAACTGCTGCACCGGAAGTAGAGTGGAGCACGGCTTGTTGATGGGGAGCAGGAGAGTGGGAGAGGTCCGAGAGCTTTCTCGAGCCCAAGGAACAAGAATTCCTAGGGAAGACGTTTTGTTTGTTTGTTTTGCTTATTTTTTTTCCCACCCACAACCTTTCCCTCAGTTGGCTTAGAAACACAGGCTTTGAGCCTTGGTACTTCCTACCCAGAGACACAGTGGAGCTGAAACATTCCAGTCTCTTACTCTGAGAACTCAGCGAGTGAGCTCTTTTTTGGGGGTTCAGGGGCAGACACTCTCCTCTTTAACAAATGCTTAGGCTGAGTCAGGGAAATTGTTCAGAGGAACAAGTTAACCAGTGCTCAGCTTTACAACAAACCGAGGTCTGTGGGGCAAAGGAAGGGCTTGATCCAGTTCCGACTGGTTTCCTTGGTAACTCGGTTTACTCTCCTTAGTTGCATAGCAAAGGGTTAAGGCAACAGGACTGAACCATTTTGCCTTCAGACAGAAAGTCCGTCAACATAACACCTGGGCTCCACTAACTGAGAATGAGACGAGTCTTGGATCGTCCCAGTTGGTGGTTTCGATTGAAGGTCTCCCCCCATCCCCTACCCCCCTCGATATAAATCCTGGGATCTCTGCAGTTTCCAATCATCCCGTTGTGGTTTGGGGCATCTCTGAAGTTTCTGGACAGCTTTAGTCACCCCATTCTGAGCTGCAAGGTCCAGCAATTAAAATGAGAAAATTTCCCTTGTCTGCTTTGGAGATAAAACTAGATGAATGGAACTTTTTATGTTAATGTGATGGAGATACATAATGAATCTCATGTAACTTTCAAGCCGGGGAGGATGAAACGCTGAGGCTCCGTGCAGGTGATGCTTCAGCCACTAATTGCCTACCCTGAATAGTCTTCAAAACGGCTCCATCGGATTCTGATTGCAGACCATCCAGGATGCTTAAAAGACGTCTAAACAGGCTGAACCTGGAAACCAATTTAACTCCCAAGGCAAGGACTGAGCTGAATGTCATGAGTGTGAACACAGGGAGGACCCGGCTTGTCTCCTCGCTTCCAAGAGGAGAAGCAGGATAGGCAGGATTTTTTCTGGGCTAGGTGGTGTGGGCAGCAAAGGGGTGAAGAAGACGGAAGAGTGGACCAGCCATGAGGCAGGAGGGCCGGGGAAAGCACACTGTTCTTTCAAAGAGGATTCACCAGGAAGATGAGAACCGAGGAAGAGATGGTGCCTCTTAGGGCACGAGGAAGAAACTCCACAGCGCTTGGAAGAGCATAGTCAAGTTCATAGAGAAGTAGAACCCCAGAGTTGGGTGACATCCTTAAAACTCATTTAGTATGTTCCTAGCTAAGGTAGGAATAGGACTCCGCCCACCCCCAAACCCCAAAGCACTTCAGTGCAATCACTGATTCTTGAGTACATCATACATGTATGCATTCATCCGGATAACCATCCATCCAAACAATCATCCGCCTACCCACTCACCAATCCAACCATCCATCCATCCATCCATCCATCCACCCACCCATCCATCCATCCATCCATCCAATCCATCCACCTACCCACGCATTCATTCAAACATCTACTCATCCACCCAACCACATGTTTCTTCACAAACACTGAAGACCCATGCTGTGTCTCAGACACTGATGGAAGTTAGGCGTAAGTAGAATTCTCACTGCCTTTCTGGAACTTCTATTTCAGCGGGCAGAACAAGTTATCTACACATCCACTCACCCAACTACCCATCCACCCACCTACTCATTCGTTCCTTTCAGTCTCTTGAGTTCCCACCTCTGGCCCACAGGTACGGGGCCTAGAAACGCAGACCGTGTCATGGAATCATTCCATTTTAGCTGGGAATGCCACGAGGGAACAGGTAAGGAGGGCTTGGTAAGATGATCAGTAAGACTTCAGCGGGAGGATGGAGCTAGGACTCTCCATACCCATGTCTCTCTTTACTATGGTTTGTTTTTCAGATCACATTGAAAAGGAACTTGTATTTTTGTAATCTCTTATAACTACCAGCAATGAAAGGAACTGTCTGGTTTAGGACAGAGTGCAGCATGTGATCCTAGGAGCCCTGTCTAGAATAAGGAGAGGGACATTTATCTGTCCAAATCCCAAGTGATGCTGATGTGTAGCTCTTGGTCCAGACTATGGAAGACTTTTAGCTCAGAATGCACTGAAGACTGCAGTTTCCAAAGGCTTGGCTGGCATCTCATCCATTGAAGGAGACCTGGGTTAGAAACACCACCACCCACCCTGCCTCTTCCCCTGTTGTCACCGAGACTCTGCCAAGTGCCTGCTCAAGTCCCGTGCACCATGGAGGGAATGCAGAACTGCTGGGTTCAAAGTGAACCTAAGAAGCCAAGGGGTTGTCAGCAGGTGTGATGCCACCCAAGAGCCTTCCACACTGGGTCTGGCCCCCGCCCTTTGCCTGTGTTGGGAGTATGATTGAGAGTTGGCTTTATCATCTGCAACATGTTTCAACCCCTTGTCCCTCTTCTCCCAGGAAGGCTCTGAGCTAGTGCATATTGAGAGTCTAAATGATATTCTGAGTGTTTGATCTAGTGACGTCATTCTCGAAAACTAAGAGTACTAATCAGTGATTCCCAGACAAAGGGAGAAAAAAAAACTAGGTGCCTGGGTGGTCACTTCAGGACAGTGTTTTATTAATAGTTGGTGTTCGTCCTTGGTCCACAAGGCTCCGAGCTGACCAGTAGGAATCATACAAGACACAAATAAGACAAAACATCAGGATCTGAGATCCTAAAAGATAAAGTACATGTGCACATTCACAAAAAATAGAACTGTCTACTTAATCCATAAACTGAATGTAAGCTTCCTGGCTGCCCAAGGAAAAAGGGAAACAGAACCATGGTCTTTATTAAGCATGAGAATACTTATTACACGTGACGTGTATGATGACAATGTTTTATAAGCAGCCGCCCCTGAAATGAAGAACTTCCTCATTAGGAAATATTTACATCCACCCAGATGGAGGGGACTAGAGACTCTGTAATAACACGGAAACTGTACAGGATAATGTCAACTTTTAAAAGGGCACCCGAGAAAGGGCTCAGTGGTAAGTAGCAAACTATGTACAGATGCAGGAGACGCATGAGGTGACAGAAAGTCAGGGAAGGGGATCCAGAGTTCTCTGTGATTCAGGAAGCTGGAGAGGATGCATAGTTAAAGGCTGACAAAGTCATTTTCACAGACTCGCTGGGGAATTCGGGAGTCTCTGTCTGCCAGGCAACAGCGCGCGAGTTCTGCTAACAAAGGCACGTTGGGAATGAAAAGCATGCTGGGAGCGAGAGAGGCATGCTGGGAGCCATGAGGCATGCTGGGAGCCATGAGGCATGCTGGGAGCGAGAGGCATGCTGGGAGCCGACTATCCTGGCGTAGAGCTGTGCCCTGGACTTGCAGCCTGTGAGCTCAAAATCCAGTTATGCAACGTGGTTTTTGTCTCGGTTTCCTCATTTGTACAATAGGGAGGTGACAATCTGAGGGATCGGAGGAGAAGGATTCAAATTGCCTAATCTTTGCTCGGTCCATATAAATAAGTATCAAAACCAAGGTTCACTGTAGTGTTTGGGTTTTTATCTGCGGCTGACAGGTCATTCCAGAAGAACTCTTGCCATCAAGCAGCTCTCTTGACCATGGGGACAAGAAGAAAGCTTGCCGAGCATGGAACATAGACGTTCTACAGTCTCGCTCAGTGCATTCCATCACCCACATCCCCACAGGGGGTTTTCTCCTCTTGAGGACTCTCGTAGATCTGACTCTTTAGTTTGCAATTTCAGACTTGTGAGCTCATCTTTGCAGATTTCTCCCAAGCACATCTGCAGTGTCCTGACTATGAAAACAGCCCTGGAAGCTTCGGTGCCTTTCTCCGCTCTGTCTGGGGCTGTCTAGAGACTTTAGCTGGTCGTGATTTGAATGTGAAATGTTCCCAGTGAGTGCCCGGTGCTGGAGAACTTGGTTCTCACCTTGGGGAGGGCCTTGAGGTGGAACCTTGCTGGGAGAAGTGGGTCACTGGGTTGCAAATGCAACGGTGACCAGCTGCCACGCCTTTTCAACCATGATGGGCCCCGTATTTCGAGGAGCCAAAAATAAACCCTTACCTCGGATGGAAGCTGCTTCTTCTCAAGTCTTTGATCACAGAAACAAAAGAGTAACTAATACAGAAAGAGACTGTCCTGGCAGGCCCCATGTACTCATGGTCCCAAATTTTAGTTCTCAAATAGGGCCGAGGTAGGCAACACACTTCCTTAACTGCCTGCTGATGATCGCATCTTCTCCTGCCTTAGTCTTGATGATGGATTAACTCGCCAAAGCCAAAGCGTGTGCATGAGGTTCCGCGCTTACAGTCACACACGGACATTAGAACTCAATGTCCCTACTTCCCTTTCTGGGTCTGAAACCCTTAAGTTGTAGAGTCAATTCTTAACAATTTGGCTTTTTCATCTCTGGCTTTCATGTATCCTAGAGTTCATAAATTGAATATATGCACACAGGTGTATTGTTATATATGTGTGTGACACACCACTCATACATATGCATTTATATTTGTATAAATTCACACTTATATAACTAGAGCAGGAGAGTAAGTATTTGGAACATGCTATCCTTCTGTAAGGACTTAGCAGTGAGGACTGGCTACCTCCTTAATGCCTTAATGTTTCATTTTGTATTCAAATTCACACAACTCACTGCACCTTATATTTTGCCTCCATTGTCATGAAGCTCTGTGTTAAATTTAATATCCAATCAAAATATCAGAAATATTCATTTCAGGTTAAAAAAAATCCTCTTTCTATATTCTTTTTGATGCAGTATTTTGATAAGATCATTCTCTATGTAATTTTATTGTAACCTCATGAATATTGAAGATGCTCTTATAAAGAATTATTAATAAGTAAAAAGACGATGCCCAGTGCCCCCACAGAGCCATACAGGTTGCTGTCCACACTGTCTGCTCCCATCTAGGCCCGGGATGCACTTGTCATCTGAGCTTCTCTGGCTGAAATGGGTCACAGCTCTGATACTGCTAAACTGTACTGCTTCCAAACTCCATTTGTCATTCTTAGTGTTATTAAGACCTGAGAAATGTGATAGCAGACTGCAGTCCATGGGCCACATGTGGCTGAGGATGGCTATGAATTCAGCTCAGCACAAAATCGTAAACTGACTTACAATTTTATGAGGTTCGCCTTTGCGAGCTTTTTGTGACTTGATTATGTGCTTCTCAAGTGTGAACATTCATGTCAAATGTTAGACACGTCTGTGGGGGACGGAACTGGAATTTATTTATTTTGTGTGTGTTTGGTGTGAGGTATACCACGAGCGTGGAGATACATGTCTATGCATGTTCACAGAGGCCAAAGGAGGATGCTAGTTGTCTGCTTATTCTTGCGTCCTCCTTATTCCCCTCAAGACAGGGTCTCTCACTGGACCTGCGGCGAGGCCTGTGACCAGCAATAACTCCGAGAGTCTCCTTTCTGCACAGCATGGGTGTATAGGTGCATGTGTGTGGTCATGCCTACTGTTATTTCTTGGTTCTCGGATCCATGCTCTCATGCCTGTACAAGAAGTGCTCTTACCCACTGAGCCACCACTTCAGCCCTAGGAATAAGCAATTAAAATTGAGCAACCCTGACTTTAGTTCCTACTAAATCTTATCTTTGCCTCTTGCCTGCTAGCTAAGTAGCTGAGGACTGGAATCTTTCTGCCTTTGTTTCCCTATATGCAATGTGGGGATAAGGATATTTATAGAGCCCCTGTGAGGGTCAGACAGATGGAGACCAGGCAGGTGGTACGAGGAAAAGTACCCAACAAGACCCACTGGCTTTTCTTTTCTTGTTAGTCCCTAGAGAGTCCCCAACCTACTCCAGGCAGCCTCTTTCCCCCGTTTCACACACACTGTCTGGCCTACTGTAGAGGACAAGAGTTCCTGGACACTTGCTGGCATTCTTGTTGTCTGAGCCATCCCTGCTCCACCCTCAAGTGCCTTCAAGGAGCCTTTCCTGATAGAGAGATGCCCACTTGGCATAACCCTGACACCTGGCAGCTGGGTAGTGATTGGTAGTGTGTGGGGGAGGGGGCCAAAGAGCTATCTGTAGAGGACACTACCGATATGTCCACTTGTTTCTCAGTCTCTGGGGGTTGGAAGACCTGGAATTAGAAGTCACACATGTATGATGGTGCTCTTACATCCCCTCCCCCAACCCCCTTCACTCTCTTACTCCAGTTAGCCTGGCTATGCCTCTTTAAGAATGCCATTGACTCTGTTCTGGCCTGGTCTCCCTGGTCCTTTCTGGACTTCTCCTGATGCTATGGCCCCATCTCTTCTAGATCCTCTTTGCTTCCTCCACCTAGGGTGTATACCATTGTGAGCTTGTATGTCTCTGGCAGTAGCCTGATCCTTACCCCCACCCCAACTCTGGTCATTTTCAGAACCCCAGGAAAGGTCATGCCCCTGTCCAGAGGCTCTGCTACTGCTGGGAGAAAGCTCACAGGTGTCCTGACTATGCAGAATCAGAATACAGAATGCATCCTGTGGTCCTCACCCTTGAACTAGATGGATCTTCTGTGAAGTCTGTGAAAATGTAGCCTTCTGGTTTCCCTGCTCAGAACTTCAACTATTTGTGTCTTCAAACATGAATCCTTCAAGGTTCTGGGGGCAGGGACTGCTTAAAGGCCATGAGCAAGAATCCCATTGCAGGTCCAACACACATCAGTCTTCAGGGCCTGCCTGTCCTAGCCTATGACCAGGTTAGCATGAATCCCTTCCCTCTTGTCCACAGCTCTTTGTAAGGCCTGGTTCCTGGGACAGAGACTGGAGAAAGGAGGTGGGGGGCACTGGGTGGGCCCTGGGCTCAGGCCAAGGGCAGCTTTAACGTAGCTGGTGAAGCTTGGAACTTGGGATCTTCAGCCCATCATAGAGTCCAGGGTCTGCTATTCCAGTCGTCTGGGTGATCTTGACCTGTCCCCTCACCTCTTGGCCTTTCCCTTTCTCAGCAAATTCATTGAGGTGACAATCTGTCTGCGCAACACAGTGGGCAGGATTGATGATATGGTGTGTAATGAAGAGTCCGTGTCTTTAAACAAACATCAGAAAATAACAATGTCTAAACAAACCAAGAAGCGATGGGGGTTCCATCCCACTCCCCCACATTTGCTACCAGCCACTCCTCAGATGAGCCCTGCTCTTCCCGGAGCCCCACAGGCTTCCCCTTGCTGACTCTGCCCCCTGGAAAAGCCTTTCTCTTCCCATTCAACTTCCGCTCCTGTTATCCGATATTGGACTCCTCTGCCCTGGCTGCTGGACCACCCCACACCCAGGCTGTGTGGTGCTTCCCTATCAGGGAACCTGTGGCAATTTGAATAGGAATGGTCCCATAGACTCATGTGTGTTTGAATGCTTGGCCCATAGTGAGTGGCACTATTAGGAGGTATGGCCTTGTTGGAGGAGGTGTGGCCTTGTTGGCAGAGGTGTGGCCTTGTTGGAGGAGGTGTGGCCTTGTTGGGAGGTCGGAGGTGTGGCCTTGTTGGAGGAGGTGTGGTCCTGTTGGAGGAGGTGTGGCCTTGGAGGAGGTGTGCCATTGTGGAGGTGGGGCTTTGAGGTTTCATCTACTCAAGCTACATCCAGTATGGCACACAGTCTCCTGCTACCCATAGATCAAGAGGTAGAGCTCTCAGCTCCTTCTTTAGCACCATGTTTGCCTGGGTACCGCCATGATGATAACAGACTAAACCTCTGAGAACTGTAGCCAGACCCAGTTAAATGCTTTTCCTTTATAAGACTGGCTGTGGTCATGGTCTTCACAGCAATACAACCCTAACTAAGACAGCACTTTTGCCTTATGCAGCATTCTGCAGCCTTTAGCATGACAGGTCCTAGAGGGCCTGTGAGTCTGGAGTGCTCTCCTGTGCCTGTGGCAGGAACATTTGCTCGAAGGGTAAGAGCCTGGAGAGAATCTGCCCTTCTGGAGCTCAGACAGTGTTAGTGACGCAGTGGAAGTTCTGTAAAGACAGGGAGTTGAAGCCCCAGAGCCTGCACTGGGTGCCTGGCCCCTTACTGTACCTTCTCTGAGATGACTTTAGGTCACAGAACTCTGGGGTTCATACCTACCGTTTCTACTCTGGATGCCTTCGAGAGCATGGGGTATAGCGGCAGATCAACCTGGGTTAGAATTCCACTAACTCCCTTCCAATCTCTGTGACCATCCTGTGCCTCCATTTCCTCTTTCGCAAATGGTGGTTGGTAATAGGACCTACCTGCTTTGTCTGTTGAGATAACTAAATAAGACATGGTAGGTGAGTGCTGAGCCTTTTGTACATAGCAAACATTCAGTAAGGCTGAGTGTATTGGCCAGGATGTATCAGCCAGCTGCTGAAACAAACAACCCTCACATGCCCCAGCTTGGTCCAGTGTAGGTTTCTTTCTTGCTAATCCACAGTCCTATCCAGTAAGTTAGGAGACAGTCCTTCATGTGGTAGGTAGGGGGCTCTTTCTACCTTGTACAATATGGAAGCTATTATTTATATTTATATTATTTATATTTAGTTAAAAGTCACTACAGTTAAACCTTTCCTCAGCTGCTTTTTATGCGTGTCAAGCGCTCCACAGTATGGCTGCTGACTGAGAAAGGCGTGCAAACATGACATACTTGTGTCAACGCAGAAAGCTCTTGGATAGTACTGATTGCGAATCCTCTGCCCTGAGCCATTCATAGTGGAAGACAACAGGCTCTTTCTCAGGGGTCTTTATGGCCCAGGCTTGGGAGACACGACTCCCAACACTTCCGTTCCTGTCTGGTTGACCAGGAGGCAGTGATGTGTCTCCATCTTGCTCTCAGGAACTCTGTTGAAGTTCATCTCGGGACTGAATCCTTGCTGTTGGACTCAGTGTGCCCAGTCCGATCTCACAGCTCCTCCTAGGACGCTCTTCCTCCTGTATTCTTCACCGGTATCGAACGTGTCAAGGCACCAATCGCTGGAATTCCCCCAAAGCTCTCAGAAGTCAGGGAGACCTGAAGCTTCCGGCCATCCTCCTCTCATATCTCATTGGCTGGTCCGAAACCAGTCGCATGGCTGGAAGATGCCCACAAACCAACTGCGCATGACTGCTGCTCAGGTGCAGAGAGTGGGAGAATAGGTGCAGACCACAAGGCGCACAACAGTACCTCGCCCCCTCTCCACCCCCCGCCCCGCCCCGTGTGGCATTCTGCTAGGGACGGGATGAGTATGAATTCTAGTAGAATTCATGACCATGATCATACACGTGGAAATTCAGAAACCTGTATGCAATCTCACTTGTAGACAAACAAGCTCGTACCTGGTTCGTCATATAGGTCAGGACCATGACGTCGGGACCGTGCTGTCAGGACACGTCATTGACTTGCGCAGGGTCTATGAGACTGTCCCATGGCCTCACAGCCATTCCTGGTTAAAGTCAGGCTGCCACTTGGACTTTGGTGCTTCTCACATTACTGGATAATTCAGATTGCCCAGGAAGGAGCCTACCCCAACCGTCCACAGTTATCTCCTCCTTATTCATTCGAGTTCCCTGGTTTCCCTCCTCTGTTCCACCCAGCTCAGCATTAGCTTCTGTGCTCCTCCACCTGGCCTGAAGCATTCTGGGTATTTTTTTCATACCTTTCCCCATAACACACACAGAGCACGTTATTTATTTATTTATTTATTTAGTCAGAAGCGCCCAAGCATTTAGCAGTTACCAATGATCAAGAGTACATTTTGCAAACAAGTAATAAATTTTAACAGCAATTTGTCCATGAATTGTGGCCTTTGGATGATATATTTGATTTTCCCCCAGAAGCTGAACTTCTTTGTCATCTAGGTTTGATTCATATTTTAATTTTTTTAAAAGCAAATGGTGTGTATAACACATTGCAGCATCGAGCTGATTGCAAATACTATTTGGGTTGGAGTCAATATTTTTAATTTATGCTGTTCGAGACACACAGGGAGCCCCCGGCCCACTCTGCTAACAGCTGCGAATCCACACATCTCTGCCCCTGACATTTTATACTCTCTAGTTTTCTTAATGTTGTATGGATTTTTTTTAAAGAGGAAGAATAATTTATGCCAGTGCCTTTTAATGACGCACCTTTACCCAAAGATAAAACATGTCTCCGATTCCTGTTCCCCCACCCTTTCCGCCCGGATTTTCGAGGATCACATTTTCTTATGGGAAAAAAAAAAAAGCTGCCATCTCTTTGCACCCCACAACTGGTGCATTACCTTGTGTTAATTACCTCAGGAAGGGAGAGTGGTTCAGATGCAATCATCTTTGTTTGTTAACACACCCTGGCTGCAGCAACACTCCCCATAAATAAAACATAACCAAGATTACAATGTCATGTTTGCCGTGACTCCAGACCTGGAGCACTGCTCAAGCAGAATTCACAAATCGTCTCTCAGCAGCCGAGCTCCTCTGAGATGTGCTATGGTCAGAGTGGCCTCTCAGCCTCAACCATCCTTGCCCCCACCGGCCTGGCTTCGTCCGTCCGTAAGGACCTTTCTGAGTACCTTTCTGCTAGGAAGGCTGGCACAAACTGGGAGATGTAGTCTATGAAAAAGAACCCTTGACACTCAACGATAGAAGACAATACCATAAAGAATAGGTCAAAGGTGTGAAATCTGCTATAGTAAAGACATTCCACGGATGTTAAATACATAGATGAAGGATGCTCATTACCACGGGGCTTTGGGGAAAGGCAAATTGCAAACAGAAAGAGAAACTATAGCCACAGATTGCTGATGTTAAAAGACTAACAGTTACTGGTTCCAGGGAGGGCAACACAAACTCAAGGGTACCCCCTGTCCGGGGCAATGCAAAACAGCACAGAGTTCTAGAAGATGACTTGATAGATTCTTAGGAAGCTAACCATAACTTTACCACAGGAACCAGCGATTGCATTCCTTAGCATTTGCTGAAGGGAAATAAAAGCAAAAACTTGTATTCAAAAACAGCCAACAACACAGAACAAAATTTCTGTCCTGAGGACAGTCCAAGTGTTCATCCATGTTTTACTGTATAAACAGGGTGGAATATTAGTCAGCGATGAAAAAGTGAGGGAATCCTTTATTCTTGCGGAACCATAGGTGACTCTCAAAGGTGACTCTTAACATTCTGCGAAAGATGCTGATGTGACTGGAGTCATGCAGAATTCTGGTGAGGGTGAAGCCCTGTACTGGAAAGCAGACCAGTCCATGGGAGACTGACTGCATCGGGTAGCAGGGGCTTCTGGAGGTGGTAGAAACGTTTTCTGAGGTGACTGTAGTGGTGGCTACAGGACTGAATATACTTCACAAAATTTTCCAACTTGGCACACTGAAAATTGGTGAATTTCACTGAATATATGTCCCCGAAGGTGGCTGTCTACAAGAACACCTAAAAAGGAACTTGGTACCTTTTTGGAAAAGCAGGAGGAGGCAAATCTGGGAGAAGCACACATCTGCCATCGTCCGTGTGATTTTAGCCTCTGTAGAACTCATGCTATGTTCTGACCACGCTGCTGTAAGAACATGAAGCCTGGGAGCAACCGCTGGCATGTCTGCTGTCCCGTGCCTCCTCAGCGCGACCTGTCGTGTTCGTTCACTGGTCAGTACCTTCTCCCCCTTCTGAGCTTGTTTCTGCACTTTGTTAGACAGATGCAATCACCTGTTAAAGCCTGCCACTGGCAAATATGCGGAGCCCTGACACTGTTCATGTGACCTGTGACCTCTGACCCCACAGCAGATTTCAAGGACAATCATGGTAGGGGAGGAGCCCCACTTGGATGTAACAGGGCTCTGAGGTAAGACTCACAGTGAGATGTAAAAATCTCCTTGAGGTTTTTATGCTTAGCTGTTTGGATCAGAAACACATTCATTAGGAAGATGGGTGAGCCTGCCCTAAGATACAAGCAAG
Organism: Mastomys natalensis; assembly: GCA_021653895.1. NCBI lineage: Eukaryota > Metazoa > Chordata > Mammalia > Rodentia > Muridae > Mastomys > Mastomys natalensis. Next base: position 138,432 of record JAJTUV010002196.1, on the reverse strand, counting down.
TTCTCGAAGTGTATAAGCATCTGTTTACAAGCTCTCTGAGTAGGATAAAGACAGATGCTTTCAGTTCGCTTGTGTGTTTTAATATGCTGTGGGCTTGGTGGGATGACAGTGACAGTGTCCATCTCACCTGGGAATCTGCACTGTGGATGGAGAGGTGAACAACAAGAAATCCAAAACCAGAGAAGGACGAGTGTCTTAAGGGTGAAAGGCAAGGATGCTGGAACACCACCTAGCTCAGGGACCTCTTTCTACAAACTAGAAGTCTCTCCAGGCCTGGTAGATGGAAGAATCAAGGGATCTGGATACAGAAGACAACCTCAAAAGGAAGGGATAGGCAGAGTTTAAAGGTACTTTAAGTCTAGTCCAGGGTAGGACCAAAGGAAACAGGAGGCTGGGAGCAGTAGTGGTGAGTGGCCGTGTCCCCAGGCCTGAATGTGTGACTGGTTATTGTGATCTGGGGAGAGTGGCAGAGGGCCAGGGGATGCAGGGTAGGAGTTGACTCTACTGCAGGGGACTGTGAGCCAGGCCCTGCTGGAATGTCACCTCTGTCCCTGCCTGACACAGTGATTTCCCCTGGGAGGTCTTTCTAACTCCATCTACTCAGGAGAGAAGAGAGAGAGAGAGGAGAGAGAGAGAGAGAGAGAGAGAGAGAGAAACAACAGTCTTCCCCCTGCTTGCACTAGCATGCTGGATAAGGCAGAGCGAATCTTCTAGATTCTGTAACCTCCTGAGCTGCTATGGAGGAAGGACCAGGAAGACTGAAAGATCAGTCTACAAGGTGCCAAAGGACAGACAAGTCGTCTGTACACAGCTAATCACCACCCTGTAAAGTGACAGAGAGCAGGGCCCCGAGGGACAGTTCTACCCACTGTAATATTTGGGTATTTATGGGAGGCAGTGTCGTTTACAAAGGGACACAAACAGGTCAGAAGCAGTGACCTCTGTCTCTCCCTCCTCCACCCACCCCATGTCATCATGGGAACCAAGTGTATTGATGCTGCTTTCTGTTGGGTTTTCTTGTTCACCTAGAGAGCAAGGTAGGGACTGGAGCTTTTGCTTTGTGCTTACTGCATGCTGGGAAAATGTGAAGTCAGGTCCCTGGAAAAGTCCCCAAAATTAGAAGAAATGAAGGTGGTAAGACCACCTTTGAAAGCACTTTACAGCTGGGCGCATTGTCTCATGCCTGTAATCTTATCACTGAGGCAGGGGATTACTATGAGCTCAAGGACAGCTTGGGATATAGGGTGAGACTTGTTTCAAACAAACAGACAAACCAACCAAACAAACAAAGAAAAACAGACAACCCAGTCAGTCAAACAACAAACCAACCAAAAATGCCAAGACTTTTAGCTCCTTGGAAGGAGACCTGTGGAGAGGCTGGGGAAGTCTGGGGAGAGCACTGAAGTGAGGGTGGGGTCAGGAGACGCAGACTCTGATTCCAGTTCCAGCAAGTTTTTCATGCATTTTGACCACAGTGTAAGAGGAAAGGCTATTGTGTGAGGGTCATCAAGGGAAGAAGAAGAAGAAAAAGAAGGAGGAGGAGGAGGAAGAGGAGGAGGAGAAGAAGAAGAGGAGGAGGAGAAGGAAAAGAAGATGAGGAGGAGGAAGAGGAGAAGGAGGGAGGAGGAGGAGGAGGAGGAGGAGGAGGAGAAACTCCATGAAAGGGAAATAACTCTTTTATTTTTGCTAGAATTCTGGCTCTGAGCTTTCTAGCTGCTAAAGCAAAGAGAGAAATAAGTCACACCTCCCGCAGCTTACAGTGTCTTCCAGAAGAAAATCTAGAGTCAGACTGTTGCCCAAAAGTTCATTATAAAAATCCTACTTTATTAAACACTGTTTCCCAGGGTCAAGCCAGGGCTGCAGGTGGTAAGGATAAGGAGTTGGGAGGTTGTGGAGGTTGAGGGATCAGGATGGGGTCGGGGGGCTAGTGAGCTTGGGGGGATGGGGGCTAGACTAGGATCCAGGTTTGCACAGTGGCTGTAGCAGCTCTCTATCCCAACCTGTCCTTGAACTCATAGTAATTCCTCCTGCCTCAGTGATAAGATTACAGGCATGAGCCAATGCGCCCAGCTGCAGAGTGTTTTCAAAGGTGATCTCACCACCTTCGGGTTCCTCCAAAATTTGGGAACATCTCCAGGGACCTGGCTACGCATGGTTGAAGGAAAACAACCATACTGTAGTCCAACAGAGAGCAGGAATCATGAAGGTGGGTCTCAAAACCAATGTCCCTGCTAGAACTGGAGATAGCATCCCTGCGGCTGGTTGGTGGTGCTGAGCCAGACCCAGGGTTCAAGGGTGCATAGACCTCTTGGAAAAAGTGAAGAGGTTTTGGAGAGAGAATGAAGTAGGATCAGATAAAAAAATGGCCTCCTAGCTACCTGGGTGGAGTTGACTACTGCTTTCTCAGGGCAGGTCCTGGAGTTTGAGAGTGACTGTGTCACTCAAGGATTGGAGATGAAGGTTCAACCTTGTTGAATATTGCTATTGGTATATGAAGCAACCCCACACCCCAGCATGAGCTCATGAAATGAATGCTTGGTCCCCAGTCATTGAGAAATGCCAAGCGATTGGGTCCAAATAGCTCTCTTTGATCTAACCAGTGGACTCCATTGATTGAACCATAATCCAGGATGGTGACTGGGAAGTGGTAGGAAAGTTCTCAGGTAGAGCTTAGCTGGAGAAAGACTATTTAGTATCTCTGGTCCATGAGACAACCTGCCTCATCACGCATGAGCCGAGAAGCCACAAAGCCACAGACCTAAGTAACCATGGCCAATGCATCTAAAACTCTGAGTCGGAAGGGGACCTTCTCCCCCTAAATGTTTTCCTCCGTCACAGTGATGGACGTGAACCCCTCAGGAGGTGCTGCCCAGGAGTCTCACTAAGGTCTATCCTCTACTACACATTTGTTAGGACTGAGAACAGTCTCTAGCACGGTTGAAGAGCTCTTTGTGACACGGTCAGCTTTAGTGTGTCTGCTTGGCACACGTGGGAATCGTCTCTAATTGGATTGCCCTGTGGGCACATCTGGGGCCATTTTCATGGTTAGTGATTGACGTGGGAGATCCCAGGCCGCTGTGGGTGGTACTGGCACCTGGCAGGTGGGCTTGGGTTGTAGAAGGTTGAGCAAGGAGATGGAAGAGCAAGCTAGATAGCAGCAAACCTCCATGAACTCAGATTCCCGCTGAGGCTTTCTTCAACAATAGACTGTGACTGGGACACGTAAGCTAATCAATCCCTTTGCACCTGACTCAGCCAGGGTGACTCTTACTGTGATGAGGACACTGCGACCCAAAACAACGTGGGGAAGAAAGGGTTCACTATGCTTACCACACTTCCACAACACTATTCTTTATCCAAGGCAGTTTGAACAGGCACTTAAACAGGGCAGGAACCTGGAGGCAGGAGCTGATGCTGAGCCTAGGCGGGGTGCTGCTTACTGGCTTGCTCCCCCTGGCTTGCTCAGCCTGCTTTCTTGTTGCGTCCAGGACCACCAGCCCAGGGTGGCTCCACTCCCAATAGGCTGGACATTCCTCCACCAATCACACATTTAAAAACTCCCCTACAGCTTGCCTATCCACAGCCCAATCTTACAGAGGCATATTTTTTTTCTCTATTGAGATTTTCTCTTCCCTGGTGACTTTAGCTTGTGTCAAGTCGACATAAAACCAGCCCGGACACTCCCCAAGTTGAACTTGGTTGTGGTGTTTATCACAGAGACAGAAAGCAAACTAGGATGCTTTGTTTTTTTTCTGGTATATGCAGATGCAGCTGATGTAGAAACCAAGATCGTTCTAAAAATGTACTGATTTGTATATTTTCTCAGTCTAGGGACATGAGAGGGGCAGGGGTTATTTTGCAGGGACTTGGGAGATTTGGTGGAATTATAACGTTCGTGGCTGAGAGCCACTGACCATGGACTTTACATCAGTGTCTTGAGGCCTTCCTGTTTGTAGCCAGACAGGTGTAGTCTCTAAACACTGAGAAGCTTATGGCTCTTGTGATATTTCTCTCAACAGTAGGATAAGAGCACTCCGCATGACAGACTTAGAAATCGCTTGGTGACAGTGACCAAACTAAATTCAAATGGGTCTGGACCAAAGGCTCTCTAGTAAGCCTGCAAGTTCAGGTGAACGCGTGGCCTCAAGTGTTTCTATGGGGCAATGGTTGCATCTTGAGTCTCGTGGTTCCATTGGTCTCTGCTGCAGCTAAGATGGTTCTGGCATCTTGGAGACATTCCTCAGAGTTCTCAAGCTTAGCAGGATTGTCCTTTTTTCTGAGTTCCTCTGTCCATCTTAGACAAGCTGTTTGTGGCCAGGTTAGGTACTCTGACAGCTTGGCTACTGTATGGATGGACACAGGATCTGAATGTCTCACCAGTACCATATGGAGTTGGAACACCCTCGAAGGAATCAGAGGAGTGGGAGAAAGGTAGTGTGATATTCACATGGCAGAAAGGTGTGATGTAGATAGGCCCAAAGCTAGGCCCTGGGGAAGTCCCTGGGGGACCCCTTGCACTACTGGGTGTGCAAGCATACAGGGGCTCACACCTGTAGGTACGGGTCACCTTACAGGGCCAGGGTCAAAGGCATGAGTGGTTAAGAGTAGGGGTTGAGGTCTAGCTCACTCACCTACTGACAAAGTAGAGTCTCTAGGTATTCAAAGCAGGGCAGGGGGCAGACTTCTTGACTGCATTTGGACAGTGGCTTAGAAGTTCAGAGACAAGAGTCTGGTAGCCCGCACTGTGAGCCCTCGACCTCCACTGGAAAGCCACTCATGGTGCCTCTAGTCTTAGCTACCCATGAATCCTGCATTCCTTTAGACTCCAGGAGCTTGGGAGACCAGCCCATCCTGTAGGCTCTAGAAGCTTCTCTGGTACCACAGAAGGTGTCCCCAAGTGTTTCTTACACTCCGGGGACCACACAGGGGAAACCCACACTTGCAGCCCGGACCCAGGCCTGTCTGGGAACTCACCACCCCCACTTCCCCACCCCTGTGGAGCTTATCTTCCCCAGCTGCGAGCAGAGAAGGGGCCTGGGTAGGACCCCTGAGTCCCTGGGTGGGAAATTATGCCACTTTCTGTCTGCCTAATCAAAAGCACACTCTGGGGAAGGGAGGAGAAGGCAATTTCGTGATTGGTTTCAATTAAAGATTTGCTACTATTTGATTAAGATGTATTATTGATTTGGGATTGTTCCAAGCTAGCCTAGGCCTGCTTCCTGAGGGGGAGGGGTTTGGGAATTGATTGGCGCCAGGCAGGCTGGGAGTTGTGGGGGCTAGCTGCATCTCCCCTTGCTTTCCTTTGCAAAGTCTAGTGGGACCAGGTCCCAGCTCTGGTCAGAGGCCTGTCATGAACTTGAGAGGGGACCTTCCTGATTCAGCATGACCATGTATATCTCCTCTGTGTCCAGTTCTGGTTTCCTTATCCTGGCATCATTATTTTGCGGAGTCTGTGTAGCATCTATCCCATACCCTATTTGGCTGTCTTTGCTCCACATTTTCTTGCTTGCTATGTAGGTCAAGTCCAGCCCTGTCCCTGCTCCTTTGTGGAGGCCCTGATGTTCCCCAGACAGCCTGTGTGTGGCCTCTGTTCTCCAAGGCCCGGATGTAGCCACGCCTGTGGAATTCCAGGCAGTGGGCAGGCCATGCTGTGTAAGTGAGATCTCAGGCCTTTATAGCCTTGGGCACAGTGGCAGAGGGGCAGAGGGCTGCTTGTGTGGGAGGGCCTGATCGCAGCTGGCTGGACCACCCACCTGCTTGTGCTGATCCCTGGAGCTCAGCCGTCCCCGCACATGGTCCTGTCCCACTCTGGTCAGTGTCATCCGATGCTCATTTTCTCATGCCAAGAGCAGCAGACTGCTGGAATGTAGACTCAGGGCTGACCAGTGAGAGTGATGGTTTCCAAGTTCAGAGCCGTGCCCTGGCACTGCCTACTGGAAGCAGCCACAGGAGCTAATCTGTGTTCTGCTGTTCTCCAGCTACGGACTGTTGATGGATGGCTTTATGTGCTATGATGGTTCTAGAATGATCTTTGGTGTGAAAAGCAGACCAGGCCCCTGGGTTTCTGTGTTCTTCCCAGTCTCCAGATAAGTAAGGGACTTGGATGTGGCTTCCTCCAACAATGGGCGTCTGCCCATGGTACACCATGTGTCTGTCCTCCTGGAATGAAGCCACCCTTTCCTGTGGTGGTGGGAGGAAGCAGGTCTCCAGGCTTATAGAGGATTCCTTTTAGAAGCCACTCAGGAGATGTTGGAAGCTCCTGTGAATCCACAGAGGGAAGCACCCCAAATATTCATGTCCAGTTTCCCAATGGGATTACTCAGTGGATTATTATCCCCGGCCTTCCCATAGACCAAGTACCTCTCTTTACATCTGCAAGTCACGTGCTGAAGGGACTCAGACTCTTGGAGGTGACTTTCATCCTGTCTTGAGTCCTTACTCAAGCCCTGAGACCTTTACCTATCTCAGCCTCCTAGCTGCTGGCTGCCCTGTGGTCTCGTTCTTCGGCCTTCCGGAGACCTATTGGCTTATGTTTACCTGATCAAGAATTGACAGCCCCCATCCCTGCAGACTGCTTTAGTCTCCACCGTATACCCAGCACATGTCCCTGAGCCTGCTATAAGCCGACCCTCTACCAACAGCACTCTGTGATGGGCCAACCCACCAAGGAGCAGACACTTGGGACCTCCTCCTCACTCTCGGCTCCAGTTTCAGTTTCCATAGTCTTTGGCAGTGGGCAGAACAGTCCGAGAGAGCTTGATCAATGCCTCCTGCCCCTTCCAGGAAAGTGGCCCCTGGTCCTGTGTACCCCCTCCCCATTGTCAGGTCCCGGGTTAAGATTAAAGGCCTTGATCTAAATGCCCAGGTTCCCTTTAGCCCCACTGACATCTCTTGATCTTCTGGCAGTGTTTATTTCAGAGCAGAATGGGCCCCTGCCGTGGCCCAGCAGAGGGAGGCCCTGGTGTGAGAAGGAGCAGACAGGGTTGGCAAGAAGATCTGAGAGATCCCGGAGCCGAGAGCACTGCTGGCAGAGGGCAAGCACCATGCAAAGGCTTTCTCGGAAAGCTGGGCCTCACCTCTGCCTGATGGTGCAGTGTGAACTCTTTATCCTCATAGGCTCCTCTGCTCCTGAACCTCACTGGTTTCTGTGAACCGCACTGGGTGCTGACTCTAGAGAACAGGGTCCCTCGGGTCTTATAGTGGATGAGATCCTTTGATGGCTTTTGGCCAAGCTACTTTTGTCTACAGGTGGACAAATGGTGTGGAGCCTGGGAGAGCAGATGGTGAAGACCAGGAAGATCACAGCCCAAGTGGTCTCCAGCTCTAACCCTCAGGAAGGATGGTCTGTGAACAGCAGCAGTCAGGTGTCTGTGGACTGGGCACCATGGTACATTTTAAAGGTGACTCAGTGGGTCTCTGTAGCTGGTCCGTCCATCTGGCTTTGCTCAACGTGGTGTGAGTCACAAAGCAGGATTAGGGAAGCCCCACTAACTCCATTTAGATATGGATAGCAATATTGGATGGACTTTTAATCTGAGAACTTAGTGGAAGTGGCTAATGGGTAGGCAGAATTCCACCAGATCACATCTTACTTGAAAGACAGCAAATTGAGTTAGACAGAGGCTCCCGGCCAATCCTACTAAGGGGCCAGGGAGGCATAGGGACAATCTTCCAGGCTGTCAGATCAGCCCTGCTGCTTTGGCTTGAATTACTGGCCTGGGTCTGTGCTGACACCTTACCTAGCTTTGTGCCCTGAAGCTTCTTTAGTAAGTCCTCTCTGCTTTGTCTTGTACACAGCAGATGGAGACAGGGTTGAATGTTGCTGTAGCCGCTGCCCCTCACCCCTGCTGGCTCTAGCTCTTAAGTGTGGAGATTTGCTTGAAATGTATAAGCCCTCCCTTTGACAGAAGGATGCATTTCTTTGATTTCTTGCTGGAATTCTGGTTGGAAACATGATCCCACTGAGTACAGACAGGGCCATGCCACTTTCTGTGTAACTCTTTGAAATGTTCCCCCAGGAACAGCAGCCCAGGAGTAGCTTAGGGCCTATGCTGTTTTATCACTTCGTGTTCAACACTAGGAGAGCTACCAGACCGTCTGTAAACTGTATCCAACATGAATGTTCTGGGCAACAAATGGCCTTGGAGAATAGAACAGTGAGTATTGGAGAATCAGGTGGGCTTCCAGGGGCAAGAAGAGGCTCCTGAGACGGAAGACGCAGGACACCTGGGAGACAGGATGAGACATGAGCATGCACCTGACTCTGGTTAGGAGGTGGTGGCTGACAGCTGGGTGTCCTTCCCTGATTGAGATCATGTAGAATCTTGCTGGGCTTCTCCTGGGAACTGCTGTCCCAGTTCTACCGTGGGCCTCCCTTGCCACCCCCTCCGGCTTCCTTCCAAGGAGTCTGTTCTGTAAGAAGTTGGCCCTGGCTCCTCTGTCTTTACCCAGGGAGAAAAACTGTCATTCCTGAAACAGGGCCTCTTAAACCTGCCACGGAGACAGGACAGAGGGCTGGCTGGGAGACTATGGCTGACAGGGAGCTCTGCTTTTCCCCAGAGAGAAGCCGCTTCATAGGCGACCAGGAACATGTGCCCAGGGAAAAGAGTCCTCAACTCAGCTGCCATCTGTGGTGATGGCAAGACTGCTGCGGGAGCCTTACCTTGTTCTTGGTATGAACATGCTCTCACGGCAGAAACGTGACAAGTCCCTTTTCTCTCTCAAAAACATCTAAGGTAGATCCAATCAGAATCAAGGCAGAGGCTTCTAGACGTGAAGCCTCTTTGGGAAGACACAGAGGACTGCCTTATCCTCTGAGGCTATCCCTCCACCCCAACCCACAGCTCCTGCCCCCTCGCGCCTTTTACTGTGGCCGATGCCATCGTCTCCCTGCCCCGACCGGTAGCCCCTGCCTCCCGGTGCCTTCTGATGGTATCTTCTTTCTTTGGTTTTCTCTGGAGATTTCCAGCTCTGACTGGACTGGGACAACTGAGGAAGCCATGGATGCTTTGGGGCTCCATTCTCTGCTGTTCTCAGAAAAGAACGAAGAAAGCAGATCCGAGACTCCAGACTGGTTGCTCCGGCTTCCCTGTAGTGTGGAGAGGGCTGCCTGAACCATTGCCTTGTTAGGGTTATTTCATGCATATTTTTTTCCAAGAAAAGGAAGTGGAGATGAGAAATGCTTTGATTTTGAAGCCAAGAGAACGAGGTAGACTGCTATCCTGTGGGATGTGGACATGGCCTCTGTTTCCCCCATCTTAGGAATAAACACAGGGCTTCGGACTCTTGGGGTTGCTGTCCACTCGAAAGAGAATGGACCCTGAGCAGCGGGTCACTAGTCTCTGTCTGTCATGGGTTCCTGTGATGCTCTAAGACGTGGACTCAATGCCCAGCATGTCTCTTTGGTCAGAGGCTTATTCTGATATGGGCAGTCTTTGATCAACTTTGGGCTTGAGTCCTGAATTTCTCAGAGGAGATGCAAAGGGACCGTGTAGGGTAGGCAGAGTGGACCTAGATTCAGAGTGTTGCCTGGTTCAGCCTACCATTAGGATCCACACATTTAGAGTTTGTACATCCTGCTGGACTGCCCAGGCAAGTGGGCAGGGCTCAGAGCTGGCCTCTCTGTAGATGGCATTTCCTCTTGCTGGCAATCACACCACTCGCTTGTCAATCATACCACTGATACTTGATGTTAGCCCATTTTTATAGAGGAGGAAGTAAGGACAGGACAAATGGCTACTCAGGCCACTGGGGATCAGTGCTGAATTTTAGAACCACATCCCTCTGCTTCAGACGTCCAAGGCTGGGTAGCAGAAAGGGAGGACCCACAGTCTGCTGAGCCTCCAGCAGAGCTCTCCTATGCTTCTGTCAGGGGCACTTCCCTAAGCCACATGACTGCTCAGTTCTCTCATGTCCCCTACCCAGCATCACCTGTTTACTGGCTGTGGTGCCCATGCCACCTGACAACTTCAGGAAGGGAAGGCCACTGCTCTTGACATCGCCTCTGACCTCTGCTGCCTGGTCTCAGGCTACCCACCCTGCAAAGGGAAGCCTGAACTGGCTCCCACCCAGAGAATACGAGAACCATGGGCCCTCAGTGCATGTCCTCTGTGCCTCCTAGCTGCTCCCATGACAGCCCTGCAGGCTCTGCTTGCATGCTTCCCATGTTGGAGAGCTCACTACTTTCCAAGGTAGCCAATGACATGTCTGGACAGTTCATATTGCTGTAATATTCTCATTTGTAAATTTATATATGCTTTAAATATTTTATAGATTCATGATATAAGCTATGTGCTTTTATAAACTACATATTAATAAATTTTATAAGTTATTAAATATACATCACATTCAAAACTAATATCAGCTATATTGATAAACTATGTATCATTAATTAATTTTATAAGTTATTAAATATACATCACATTCAAAACTAATATCAGCTATATTGATATATGTTATGTATTATTTATACTGTATATATATATATACTATATTAACATATATATCATATGTTTATAACTTTATATGCTTGAACCCTATCAGCTGTGTATCTCTGGAAAAATTATTTAATCTTTCTGTGCTTAGCAAACTATCTGATATAGTAAATATAAAGTTTTTTTTTAAAAAAATACTTCAAAAGATTTTTACAATGTTCATTTTAATTTAAATTTAAAAAATCTTTATTTTGCTGATTCATTATTATTTTTCATTTGGTTATTTTCAGATGGTGTGTGTGTGGAGGGTGTCTCACTATGTAGTTCAGGCTGGTCTTGAACTCATGATCTTCTTGCCTTTAGCCTCTGAATGCCGGCTCACAGGCATGCACTAGCACACTCCACAGGGTCTCATCTGCTGCTGCTGTCTTTCCCCCACAACCCGCCCCCCTCAGTAGACACTGATGCTCGGAACCTTGTCTCCTCCTTCTCTTCCTGTCTGCAGCCTGTGAGCTCATGGGCCACCTGCTCTTTCTTAGTTTGTGGCTATTTAATTTTGCCAATTTTGATGGCAAGTAGGCAAAGAAGGGTCTCTCTGTTCCATGGTAAAGGTTTTATTTCTAGAACTGTCTACCAGCTTTTTCTTCTGCCAAATGGCTCCAGTCTAGCTCTTTCTGGAGAAGAGGGACTAAGAACAGCTGGGGACAACTTGGCATTTGGGAAGCCCTGCGATTAGGAAGATCTGGTAGGGGAGGAGCCAGGAGGCTGAGCTGGATGGGGAGAGCAGGGTGGGCACAGCCCATGTGCGGCCCACATTCCCATCCCTGAATTCTGCTTTGTGGCTCTTTTGTGTGTGTCACCTCAGTGGTCCTCCTGAGAGTCTGATAAGACACTTTACAGCACGGGACTCTCTCCTAGAGGTCAGAGATCAGTGATCTCTTGTGGTCAGAGATTGGGTGGGTGGAGCCTGGCTCTGACTGAAGCTGACGCCCTGCAGCTCTTGTGTGGTCAGATGAAGTAAAGAACTTGAGGGAGGCTCCTCCAGGGAAAGGAAACTGGAGCGATATGAGCAGGACACTGGACGTGAACACACACGTTTGAAGCTGGAGAGGAGGAAGGCACAGGGCATGTCTTAGTCAGAACTTTACTTCTGTGAACAGACACCATGACCAAGGCAACTCTCATAAGGACAACATTTAATTGGGGCTGGCTTACAGGTTCAGAGGTTCAGTCTATTATCTTCCAGGTGGGAGCATGGCAGCATCCAGGCAGGCATGGTGCAGGAGGAGCTGAGAATTCTACATCTTCATCTTTAGGATGCTAACATGATACTAACTTCTAGGCAGCTAGGACAAAGTCCACGCCTCCAGTGACAAACCTACTCCAACAAGGCCATTCCTAATAGTGCCACTTCCTGGGCCAAGCATATACAAACCATCACATTCCACTCCCTGGCCCCCATAGGCTTGTTCAAACATATGAGTCTATGGGGCCATATCTACACATAGCATAATGCACAATACATTTAGTCCAACTTCCAAAAGCCCATAGTCTACAGCAGTCTCAACAATGTTAAAAGTCCAAAGTTCAAGGTCTCTTCTGAGATTCACCCAATCACTTAACTGTAATTCCCAAACCAAGACAGGAAACCAGTTGGGCAAACTGGTTTCTGCATCTCCATGTTTGATGATAAGGAAGTCTTTAGATCTCCAATTCCTTTTCCATCTTTGTTGACTATAACAAACTTCTTTCTTCTGGGCTGGTTCCACTCCTGTTAGCAGCTTTCCTCAGTACATAGCCCACAGCTCTGTCGTCTGTAACATCTTGGGGTCTCCAAGGCAACTTCAACATTACAGCTTCTTGTTCCAATGTCTGGGATCCACACATGATCTTCTGGGCTCCTCCAAAGGGCTGGTGTCACTTCTCCAGCTCTGCCCTCTGTAGCATTCTAGACTCAGGTTGATCCACGCCACTGCTGCTGCTGTTCTTGATGATCAGGCCATGGTGCTGGGTACTGGCATCTCCAATACTCTGGGGTCTTCTGCTGCAACTAGGCTTCACCAATAGCCTGTTAGAGTCTCTCTTCATGGTGCCAAGCCTCAACTCCTTTGCATGACAGTCCTGGGCCCTCAACTGTAACTGAGTGAGCCTGTACCTTTACCAATGGCCTTTCATGGCCTCTCACAGTGCTAAGCCTCGGCTGTTCTTCATGACCCCTCATGCCTTCAAACCAGTACCACTTGGGTGACTCTTACACATTACCAAGTCCAGCTGCAGCATGAGGTACAACCTTGGATATCTCTGGAATAAAGCTTCTTTGTGCTCTCAGAAAACACTTCCCAGAAGATTTCACCTCAGTGATGCAGGTCTCTTCTTGACTGTTGCTAATTTCTTAGCTCCAGCTAACAAGCATCAATTGTCCTAGTGGTCTTTTCTGTTCTGGGCTTTAAAGCCAGAGCCATGTGGTCAAAGCAGCTGAGTTGTGTTGCTTGCTGGGATTGGAATATAGCTGGCCCCCATGCTCTATTCCATTATCAGCAGCTTTCTGTTTTCTAACTCCTTCACTGCCTAAGCTTGACTGTCTTGGATCTTGCTCTGTAGATTGATCTTGAACTCAGAGATCTGCATGGCTGTTTCCTAGGATTAAAGGTGTGTACCACCACACCTGGACTTAGCCTTTTTTCTTCACCTAGAACTTGCTCTGTCCCAGGCTGGCCTTAAACTCAGAGATCTGCTTGGCTTTGTCTCCTGGGATTAAAGGTGTGTACCAGCATGCCTGGACCTAATCTTTGCGGGGTGGGATCTTGCCCCAAAGTCCTACTCCCCTAATCTGTTAACTCCTAAAATATCGGATTCAGCTCCAGTCTACTTCCTAGTGCCCCTTTAATACTTGAACCATATATTTTGTATTTTTGCTTTCTCAGCTTGCTCCTTTTCATTAAAATGCTTAGTAACCACACAACAGAATTGATATCAGGCTGTTTTGAGACTTCCTTTTTCAAAGCAATTAATCTAAATCTCTTCACCTTAGCCTCAGTCAGACTCTTTGGCTAATGGCAAAAAGCAGCTATGTTCTTCACCAAAATACCACAGAAAACAGTCTCCAGGCCACATACTGAAATTCTTCACTGAAACCTCTTGGGCCAGGTCTGTACAGTTCAAATTACGCTTACTAACAAAGTCTTCCATATTCTACTAGGATGGCCTATTAAGCCCCATTTAAAACATACCACTGCTTTACAAATCCAATGTTCCCAAATCCACATTCTTCCAAACAATAGTATGGTTAGGCCTATCACAGCAATACCCCAGTCCCTGGTACCAACTTCTGTCTTAGGGTTTTCCTGCCATGAACAGACACCATGACCAAGGCAACCCTTATAAGGACAACATTTAATTGGGGCTGGCTTAGAGATTCAGAGGTTCAGTCCATTATCATCAAGGTGGGAGCATGGCAGCGTCCAGGCAGGCACTGTGCAGGAGGAGCTGAGAGTTCTACATCTTCATCTGAAGGCTGCTAGAAGACTGGCTTCCAGGCATTCCAGGCAGTTAGGACAAAGCCCATGCTCGCTGTGACATACCTACTCAACAAAGCCACACCTCCTAATAGTGCCATTCCCTGGGCCAAGCATATGCAAATCATCACAGGACAGATGCAGTTGAAAGTGCCTTGAAGATGGGGAGGCAGATTGGGGGGGGAGGGAAGAGAGAGAGAGAGAGAGAGAGAGAGAGAGAGAGAGAGAGAGAGGACTTTATGGGGTCTGAGGGAAAAAGTAAAAAAGCTGAGGTAGAGAACCCAAGGTTGAGCTACCTCAACTCCTCTGCAGGGGCTTCTGTCTCCTCAAAGGACCCCAACTAGTGAATGTGGTGGCCTCTCAGTGAGACAGCCAGCCAAAACCAGACCTGGATGTAGCTGAAGCTCCAGGCCCTGCACAGGGGCCTGTCTAGTTCCAGGCCGTGTTCAGGTGCCCATCTCAACAGGCCTTAGATGGCCTGGGTACTGGCAGTCACTCAATCTAAACAGAGCAGGAAAATCAACCACATAACCGTTTGGAAAGAAGGAGACCGTGGGCATGCTTTTCAGGGAACCCTCTGCACAGATTTAACCCAGATGTGACAGCTGACCCGTCCCTGGCAGCCACCACACTGAAAGCTCTGTTCCTTTTATGCCCCTCAGTGGCTGTGGGTCTGACTGACTGTCTGTCCCCTCACCTGCCTAGCTCTCAGAGACACGAGGGAACAGTGGATACTTCCCATAATGCCATGGAATAATCTCTGTTTGCAAGGATCACACCAATAAGATGCTCCCCAGGATGAAGGACCCCAGCCTACCCTGGCTCAGTCCTGTGTGACAGTCTGGGCCCTCTAGCTTGATCCCAACATGCAGTGCATTGGGATAGAGCCCAGAGTGGTTACAGAACAGATTCAGCAGAAACAAGGGCAATGACTTTCTCATCATACCGATAAGTCGGTCACCTGTAACCTTCTCCAGTATGGCTTTATTTCTTGGGCACAAAAGAACCATGGGGGAGGTTCAGGGCTTTTCTGCCTATGGTGTTTAGAGAAAGACAAACTGGGAGGGGATTTTAGTGGGAATTCACTCAGTAAAAGCATCTCTTCAGTGTGTCCAGTTCTCAGCAGCATTGTTTCATGGGGGAAGGTATGTGTCATCTCCCCCCACAACCCCAGCTCACACATATCCACTACACACTCATTCATACACACACGATTCAAGCACACGCATGCACAAGCATGCGCGGTGTGAAAGAGAAATTACACATCATTTTCACAGACTGTAGGAGGAACCTGGCAGTACAAGCTTTCTGTTGATCTTGGAACGGGCTGGAGTTAGCAAATTACCCCTCCTTGGAGCAGCCTGGGCATTCCTGGCCTGCGTGCTGAGAAGAAAGGACTGAAGGATTAGTTTTCTATCCTCTGATGGGGCAGTGGGGAGGCAAGTCGTGGCGTTGAGCGAGCGTGTGCGTGCGTGTGTCTGTCCCGCAAGCTGGGTGGCTGGGTTTGGCAGGAACCTACAGTGGCTGCAATTCATCTTTGGAGGTCTTTGTTGATGGTTTCTACACTGATGGAGCGTGCCTTGGGGTTGGTTTTGCAAACTCCAGTCTCCTTTATGTGTGGATCATTGCTACCGTGACACTATGCTGGAGACAGGGACCCTCCATCTGCCCCAGGAGAAAAGCAAACTGCCAGCCAAAGTCAGGCTAGAATACCCAAGCAGGCTGACCCTGTGCTCACTTCTACCTTAGTGGTAGCAACGACATCAACCACATAGAGCTAGTAAGGGCAGTGACAATGGATGGGAACACCACCAGCAGTTGCCTGGGCTGACCCCCTGACCCTCTACCAGCAGCTGTGAAACCTAGACCAGGTCCTCAGCGCTTAGAGTCTGTTTCCTCCTACAGAAATCGAGGGAGATAAACAATGAAGGCTGATAGACAGGAAGGGTCGGCTCTACGCTGAACCTAAGCAAGCCTTGGTTCTTAACGTCACACAATGCACTACAACGTAAGGCAACACTACAACACCACACCTCAACACAACACAACACACCTCAACACAACACACCACACCTCACCACACACTCAGTGCCAAACCATCTCTAGATATTTTCCCTGTAAGACCCGGTGAAGGGCTTTATATCATTCCTATACAGGCCACGTGTGTTGACCAGGTATTGGATGATTATGAACCAGAACTTGATGAAGCCAGTGAGTTGCTTTGATGAGGCACGGGAGTCACTGCCTGAGGTCACTCACTACCTTTGCCTTGCAGTTAGGAGCAGGGGTGGGACAGTGACCAGTGACCTTTTGAAATTCATTGGATTTTATGTAAACAGAAGGATGGAGTGTACACCCCTAGGTAGTAGTGAGGTAGGAGCTCCTTAGGGTGGGGCGGGTAATCAATTAATAGGTTCAAGTGCATTGGAAACAGATGGTCTTCTAGCGCCGCTTGCCCTGTGCGGTGTGGCGGCGTGTGCGAGGACATGGGAGACAGGGCCTGCTAACTGAATTTGTAAAGTGGTGTGAGAGTAATGTGCTTATGTAAAACCAGTGGACCAAAAATACAGAGTAAGAAAACCCAAAGGCCGCACAATTAGTAATAGAGAACAAACATGCTATTTTCCCTCATTTCTTTTCTTGACATTGCTGTGGAGGGTTTCCTCTCATTCATCAGAGGCGAGAGCCTGCTGACAGTCTCCAGGAGCTTGGCTGGCAGTCTGGGGGTGGGCTGGGGGTGGTGCCAGGGGCCCAGGGACTCCATTGCTCCATGCCTGGCTCCTGGCCTGAGTTGTTGGATTTGAACTCTGGGTTTCCAGACTGAATCTCTCCTGTGCAGGGAATGACAGCATACTGCCCCTTCAGCTATGCTCCTGGAGGGTTCCAGAAGGAGTCAGGCTCTGTAGCTTGGTGGGCAAGGAGCTCTTGGCAGGACTAGGACTTCTGTGTGGAGCCTCCAGTTTTTTCCTGGCCAACCATCTCCATGGCTATCATCTACCCGTGTGAGCTCTAGGCAGGCTCTGCCTGTCGAATGATGGGTGCCTGCCTCCTTCTCGGGTTTTCTATGTCCTGGTTATTTTCCTCTGCTTTGGGAGCTCATGGTTTGTACATCTGCTACAAGTCTTTGCAAAGGAGTCTTGGAGACACTGGCTCTCAGGATAAGAGAGCCACAGCTCAGAAGGCAGCTATCCTATTTGAACCAGACGTTCTGACTTTAGAGCTGCTCATAGAGTGGACAGCACCTGCAATGAGTCTCTGCTACCTTCTTCTGATAACAGTCATCTGGACCCCATGGGACAGCAGGATGGAATGCCCAGAAAGAGACGGAACACTAAATTAGCTATAGGGGGCTAGGAGATACTTGGTCCCTTCCTAAGTGGGTGAGCATCAGCCTTCTCTGAGCCAAAGTTTCCTTTTCCCTGCCCAAGTCACTGAGCTGAACAATCAAGGACAGCAGGGCCATGAGAGTAGCTAGCTGAAGACCGTGCGTCATACATCTGCTGTGTACGCGACACTGTGCTAAATCATGCTGATTTGAAGCAATACAACCAGCCAGCCAGCAAACCGACCAACTAACTTATTAACCCATATCCAACCAACTAGTTAACCAATATATAACCAAACAGCCGGACCATTGGACAGGTTAATACCTAGCCTACCAGCGAATAAACTGACCAGCCAACAAACCAACCATCCAAGTAACCAATTAATCAACACCACCAACCAACTATCAATAAAAAAAATTGCCCTATACCAACCAGTGTACTAACTAAATGGCCAACCAGTGCTCATTGATCCGTCAATTAACAAACTGACCAGTGAACCAATTTACCAATTTACCAATAACCGATCAATCAGCTAACTAGTTCATCCATCCACCATCCAATGGAAGTGCCGGATGTCTGGCTTTGTTAGCTAACGGGATAGCGTCACTTTGTTGAGGAGCGAGACAGAAATCCCACGACACAGGTGAGATGTGCCCAACCTGCTCTAGATATTTACCTCTGGAAGAGAGTTGAAGAGAGAAGTGAAGGAGTCCACAGACACAATGAGACAACCCTCTTGAAAGGGGGAAATGGGGAAATCATGAAGTGTTGGGTGATTTGAGAGAACTCATACTAGCTCTTCCCAGCATGCGAATTTTAAAAGGACAGACAGGATGAAGGGTAAATCGCAGATGACACCTATGAATCCAGTGAAGCTGAGGAGGTGGCTACACAGTTAACCTGCGTGATCCTTTCTGAGCCAGGATCTCCCATCAACACAGTGAGGTGTGATCCCCCATTCCAGGGCTCCCACCTTTGGTGCCAATGGTTAGGTTGCCTGCCTTCTCTCTCCCTGAAAATTTAGATCACATAGACCTTGCCTACTTCAATGGGGAGAAAAGGGAACATCAACTGTAGAACAAATGTGATGTGTATGCTGTCTCTAAGCACTTCCATTTAGCGAGGTATTGCAACAGGGTATCTACTTAGTGTTTATTGAGAAGACACTAATTCAGTCTGCTATGACACCGATGTGGCTTGTCTCCATCAAAACTCCCTTTGAAATCTTGCCACCAGGTGTGGTTCGTGCCTATAACCCCAGCATTTGGGGAACTGAGGCAGGAGGACTATGAATTCCAGGCTTTCCAGGATTTATATAGACTCATCTGAAGAAGAGAAGCAATTGAATTTGTCAGGGTTGTGGTATTGAGATGGAAGAAGAGAAGGGAATAAATGTGTCACTCTGAGACTAGTCTACTGAACACGGGTGTTATAGTCAACATTGGTTGTTAGCATGATGAGATCTAGTGTTACCTGGGAGACAAACCTCTGGCTAAGTCTGTGAGGAAGCTTCTATATTGGGTTAGCAGAGGCAGGAGGACCCATCTTAACTGCAGGTGATATCACTCTTCGGGCTTGGGTCCTAGACTGTAGAGAAGGGAGGAGACAAGTTGAGCTCAGGGACGCATACCTCACTGCTTCCTGAGTGTAGACACAGTGCCCTGCTTTCCCAGGCACAGTGGACAGTATTCCCTCAGACTGTGAGCCAAAATAAACCCTTCCATCCTTTCTGTTGGGCACTTTGTCATAGCAGTGAGGACAGCACCTGTACAGTAGGCACATCCCACCATCCGTTGTTCTCTGCAGGCAGCCGCTCATACTTTGACTTCCGGCCCGGAACGGAAGCTGCATTCGATCCTGCCCTGAAGCCGAGCAGAGGATGCAGGACACCCTCCACCTTCAAATGCTCTTGCCAAACTTGGCTTTCTTTCTGCATTATCTTTTCTGCATTATTTCTAGCTACAGAAAACAGGCTAGGACACTGTTTTTTTTTTTTTTTTTTGTTGTTGTTGTTTTGTTGTATTTGTTTTTTAATATATCTCTGCTGATCTTAGCATCCTAAGAAATCTAGGTGGGTTTCATTTATGCACAGAGTAGAGACAGACGGCCAAATACAGTGTGGGCTGGGTTGGGGTGTTGGTGGAGGGGTTGGGGGTGGAGGGGCGCACCAGACCTGTTTAAGGTTGTAGCTGAGCTGGATTTACAGCCAGTCAGCCGCCTTTCCCAAGGACCAGAGTTGTATATGCGAAGTCTGTGTTTTTGCCCTGTTTTAATAGTACGTACCCTTCTGAAGGGACTTGTTCATTAATACTGGCTGGGTGCCCGAGTGCTATACAGGACTCCTTTAGACTCGGGCTCTGGCAAAGTTGATTTTTTTTTTTTTACTGAAAATTACCCATTTTTTAACATTTAAAATGTTATCGAGCCATGTGGCCACTGCTGTCTTGGGCAGAAAACATCTTGGATGAATTTGCATTTTTAATTCTTGGCATTTTTATTTTGCTTCGGTTCCCGAAGAGTGGTTTTTTTTTTTTTTTTTCCCCTTCTGGGGAGGGGGAATAAAGAAAGAAGGCATCCCGAGGCTGGGAAGGAGTGCCAAGCAAGCACAATCGTAGTGGTAATGTGTGTTACTCACTACTAATTACATCAAAGTTTACAATGTACTCCTGAAGTGGAGCCTGCCCGATGCCCATACCTCCTGCAGTCACTCAAAGGAGTGGCACATGGCTCCTTAATGGGTGGTTCCTCCCCAGGGGGGCTTCTGGGAGACTGGTTTTGACCAGTGCAGGGTGCAACACCTTGGGCCTTGTCCTACAGGTCAGGTCACTGTCTTGTGCTCTCTGGTCACCTTTTCCACTGCCGAGCCGGGCTCTGCGTGGCTTGAGGAATGAGGCCAAATGGTGCCAGAGTGGCATAGGGCTTTCCAGAACATTGGGCCATATTCTAGATGGAGAAACTGAGGCAGAGAGAAGGAAATGGGAATGTCCAATGATAAAAAACAAAACAAAACTATCAGGGCCAAGCAGCAGAGAAGTTGGACACGGCTCCATCTTAATCGTGAGGTAGGACCAATCAAGAACAGAAAATTCTCCCATAGGGTATGTGCTAAGCCAGGGCCACTGTGCGGTCCCAGGTCAAGGCACCTGGGTGTTTTCACTTTATTTCACAGTTCAGGAGCTGAGGTTTGGCTCTGGCTCACATCTGGGTCTGGAGATGCAGTCTGAAGTAGACCTCATATACTGGCATTCTGGTACACCCAGGGTGGATGGCAAATGCCCCACAATCATCAGGCCCTGTGCTAGATACTGGGGTCCATAGGTAACTAGGTAGGAACAGGCCTTTCTACTTAGAAATGGCATTTTGGTGAGGGCAACATAAAAAACAAATGAATACCGATGACAGTTCCATAACCAACCAATACATAAAGGAGAAAATACAGAAGGGTGAGCGAGAGGGAGTGCCTGAAAGTAGCCACTAAGAAGGTTCTAGAAATCAACCAGGTGGTGATGGACCAAACCTAGCCCAATCGGCATCTGCCATTGCTTGCTGTTTTTGAGTCTCTCTGTGTTCCCATCTCCACATCTCTATAATGGAATGGTGGCGGTAAATACCACATGAGGTGGCTGTGTAAATGACAGAAAACGCACATATGAGATTCGGGTTGTATGCCACCCTTAGCCAAGCGCCTGACAGAATACCCCTTGGTGTGCGCCGGGTGCTAGTCGGCACCTAGTGCCAGTGTACAGATCACACATTTCGTCGGCTCCTCTCTGCCTCCAGCAACTCCATGGGATCAGTCAGCCCGCGTTCCGAAGTGAGGAAGCCGCATTTGAATTTGTTAAAAAAACAAAAAACCAAACAAAAAAAAACAACAAAAGCCCCAAACCAAACAAACACTGCTCGACACGACACAGGGACGTTGTTTCCTTCAGCCGGCGCCTTCCACAATATGGTGTGACGGGCCGGGAAAAGCATGGCCACAGATGGCGTGTTTGGGACCAGCCCTGTTTTCTAAATAACGGGCTCCTGGGTGTAAATGGCGCTGCTCAGACACATGGTGCTGCCTGGCTTCCGTGAGGCTTCCTCAAGAGCATGCTTCTTGGCCCACAGCCCCAGGTCCGGCTCTCCTCCTCCAGATGGTGGCTATCCCAATCTTCCAGCAGGTGGAAAATAGGTGCTGGTATTCAGGGTAAGCCCTCCTCTTGCCAATACTCCCTTTAAGACTTGCTCCCCCAACCTGCGGGCTCTTAGCGTAACCCATTGAGCAGTGTGTCTGAGCACCTGTGGGGAACCTTGAAATGATAGCACATCTCCAGTCACAGATGAGTCCAGGACTTGAACACATATTCACACATGAGATCAGTGATCCATGTCAGGTGTCTTCCTCAAAAAGAATATTTTTTTTTCCTTTTTTATATATAGGCAGGGTGCAGGCTCTCTCTTTGAACCAAAGGTCATCATACGTCCGCTAGCCTCAGAGAACCACTTGACTTCCTCTATCCCTAACGCTGGTTTACAGATACGTGCTGCCATGCCTGGCTGTGGGTTTCTTCCTGCTTATTTTCAACATGGGTGTTAGGGATTGAACTCAGACCTCTATGCTTTTATGGCAGACATATTACTGACTGAGCCATCTCCCCACTTGTCAAAGCCTAGTGTTTATTTTATAGGACAGAGGTCATGTGCACTGGCCAGGACCCGAGAAAGAGTCTACAGGGTTCAGTGCCTGTAAGGAACTTACAAGGTGAACCCCAACCACAGTAAGCTGGGGTTTCATTATCCCATGCCTTAGTACCTTCGAGCAATGCCAGATGATGGATTTTTTTTTTCCCATTTGAGATCATTGCTATACCTATTCATAAGTCTAATAAGCTAACTTCTGAACCTATGTTCATATACCAAACCCCAACCTTTCAGCCTATATTGCATCTGTACAGAATTTACACCGTTTGGCCCCAGCATTTGTGAACTCAGCTATAGACATCCATTTGGAGAATAAATCCATAAAGCCTGGCCCTTGCTTTACACGAACATCCTGTGTCTTTACAGTAGATGGGAAACATGATAACAGCCGGTAACTGGAAAAGCACACAGGCAAAGAGCTGAGTATCTCTGAATCCATGACTTAGGATAAGTGGCACAGAGTCCAAGGGCAGCGTGGCTAGAACTTATCATGTGGGCTACCTTTCTCCTGGAAATATGGGCCCTTCAGTTGTTGGTTTGAGTCTTAGCTTCCCCATTGGGTAGGTGAGTAGTTCCATGAAGTCTTGCCTCTATTTCTGAAAAGTGAAGACCCTTAAATCTCTCCAAGTGGGGTCCAGTGGATTCATTGGGTTTGGGCACCTTCTGCTGGGCCCAACCCAGTCCCACTCAACAGTTGACTCCAAGTCTCGCACCACTCTCCTCCTGGCTTCTACTCCTTTGGAGGCTTCACTCAGTTTTGGTTCCTGAAGACCCATTCTTCTGGAAGGCATAATCTTTCTTCCCATAGTAACCTGAGGAATGGCTTTCTAGATAAGAGCTAGTGACATCACGTATATACAATAGCAGTGGTAGAAAGATATTGTAGTGTGTCTGTGTCAATACGTAGGGGGCTCCTGACATGGGCGGGAGCCTTGGGATTGTACCAGGGAGTGGGAAAAAAAAATCCAAGATGGGATGTGATCCAAGAAGCAGGAAGCAAAAATACAGCCTGGAACAGAATACAGCTCAGCATGTTGATTTAAGAGTCAAATCCCACAAAGCAGCGCTGACCAGGTGGGGCAGGGCTTGGTCCTCCCAGACAGACTGGGGGCCTTTTGGCTTTTGAAGCAGGAGATGTTGCGTGGAACCACTCCAGGGGCCATATTGAGGGCTCACTCCCTCTTCCTGTCCATCTGCTTTCAGGAAGTGGTAGACTGCAAACTCAGCATATACACCTGTGGCTCTCTCTCCTGCTCAGTGGTGAAGGTCACAGTCAGGGCTCTCTCTTGCATGCTGAGTAAACCTATATTTAAAGCTTATACTATATCATGGATTGAATGGTTCTCCTCACATCTTTCTCTTTTAAATGCTAAGTAGAGTTCTTGGAGGTTTGCATCAGAACCCTGATTTTAAGAGAGAACATGGAGATCCACGCCTCTGGTAGGACTACTCATGGCTATACTTAGGACTCTTGATGCAGCAAGTCAAAGGCATCGGGAGTGGGAAAAGATGCAGATCTCTTCTAATGAGCCTTTTTGCTGCTATAATAAAACGTTCAGAGCAAAGCAACTCGGGGAGAAAAGGATTTATTTCATTTTGCAGTGTATAGTCTGTTACTAAGGGTGCCAAGATAGGAACTCAAGGAAGGAATCTGAAGGTAGAAACCATGGGTGAACATTGCTTGCTGGCTTGCTGGATCGCTCTGGCTCATGCTACTTTTCTTACATAGCCCAGAACTCTCTGCCTAGGGATGTTGCTGCCCACAGTGGGCAGGCTCCTCCTTCATCAATCAAGACAGTCTCTTAGAGACATGGCCACAGGCCAATGTGCTCTGGAAAATGCCTCAGTTGAGATTTCCTCTTTCCAAGTGACTTTAAGTTCTGTCAGGTTGGTAAAGAAGCTAACCAGAACAAGGGCTGATGTAGCCAAAGGAGGGATCTGTGTATCATAATCCAATGGGGCCTTCTAGGGGAAAGAATTTCCTGGATTCCTACAATCCTATGCCACTGTGATCAGGACTTATATTTATGGAAGGAGTGTGGATTTCCTAGGTGCCTGGCCTAGGTGGTACTATCAAGCCATGATGGCTATTCTTGGTTGTCAACTTGACTACATCCGGAATTAACTAAAATAACTGGGCACACCTGTGAAGGATCTTTCCTAATTAAAATAATTTGAAATGGGAAGACCCTCTTTTAATTGGGATCTTTGAGGTGAACCATGCCTTCTGCTGGCAGCCTGTATAAAAGCCGTGGAAGAAGGAAGCTTTCTCCCTTAGCCTGCTTGCTCTCTCCTTGCTAGCAAGTACAATCCATTGGTGGCAGTACAGCCTACTTCTTTGGGATTCCAGCACATACCAAAGACCAGCTAAGACACTGAGCCTTATGGAACAACTACTGGATTCTTGGACCTTCTGTTGGTAGACAGCTATTATTGGACTAGCTGGACCACAGCCTGTAAACCATTCTAATAAATCTCTCTCTCTCTCTCTGACACATACACACACACACACACACACACACACACACACACACACATTATTTTCTTCTAGTGAACCCTGACTGATACACACGACTACCCTTTTCAGTGCAGGGATTAAACTCTAGTCTTACATATAGCTTTATCACTGAGCACTCTTCCCTGGCCTGACCTGTATTGAACACTCTGCTCATGTGGCACTGAAATTCTTAACCATTTTGAGCAAGAGGCCCCCATGTTTTCATTTTGTTGTCACAACAGTCCTGCTTTAGAATGAGGGGGTGTCAAAACACTTTAGTTGACAGTCGTCTCCCAGTCTGTCATACACTGGACACTCTCTGTAGCCTTGATCTTGTCAGCCCAACACACCAACACTCTTTCCCATGCACTCACTTTTTCTTTAAGTTTTTTCTACACAGTTTCTCCACTGGAAGCCATCTGTGGATCTTGACCTACTGCCATAAAAGGAAGTTGTAGGAGGAGCTAAGGTGGGAGGAGTTAGGAGAGGAAGAGGAAAAGGAAAGAGAGGGAGAGAGAGAGAGAGAGGAGATGGAGGTGGATGTTCACGTGTCTGTAGCAGTCAAAGGTAGTTTGGTATATCTAGGTTGGGTATTGGGTTACACTTCTGATTGTATGGGTATCTTGTTACTGATCATTACCAAATATATAAGCCTTTGATTAATCTTTAAACATTAGAGTCTTATCTTTCTACTGGACCCGTGTGGATGGCGGGATGGTCTGGCCAATGTCCAGCCTTGCGGAGACAGCATGGAAGATTAGCAGAGCCATCTCCCACGCTAGCGTCTCGTGAGTGGCAGGACTGGTGTTTCTGGCTGACTGGTTCTAGCTGCTGCTCACACGTGGCCTCTGGCCATGGAACATGGCAGCTGAGCTAGGCAGAGCTGCCATAGCTTAGATAGTCGGCTTGACCAGAGGCCGATTTTAAATAATTACAACAACAAGAAGTCATCACCGTGTAGAAACTAGACAAATAGTTTTTTGGTAACTTTTGCTATGGCCTCTTTACCCATAAATGTAAGTCACACAAATGATATCTATCCTGTGTGTTAAATGTTCTACAAAGGGGTCAGAGAAAAGCAGCAGTTGAGATTAAAAAGAGAGAGGGGGGAGGGAGAGGGAGAGGGAGAGAGAGAGAGAGAAAGAGAGAGAGAGAGAGAGATAGCTGGGTGTCATAGTGCCTATAATCCTGACTCTCAGTAGGCAGAAGCAGGTGGATTCCTGCACATTTGAGACCAGACTGGTCTCCAAATCAAGTTCCAAAGTCACAGACCAAGACCCTGGGTTAAGCAAGGAGCAAGCAAGCAAGCAAACAGTGTACTGTGTAAATACATAATGGCAAGATGCTTTCAAAATGGATTACTACACACATACCTGCATTGGAGGTTAAAAATTAGACATTGAAATATATGCTGATTAGTGTTTTACTGAACTTGGCACACATCTTGGGCCATCTGGGAAGAAGGAATCTAATTGAGAAAATGCTTTCATCTTATTGGCTTGTATGCAAGTCTGTGAGACATTTTTTTCTTGATTTATGATTGATAAAGGAGGGCCAGCCATTGTGGGTGGTGCCACCCCTTGGCAGGTAGGTGGTCCTGAGTTGCATAAGAAAGCAAGTTGAGCAAGCTATGGGGAGCAAGCTAATAAGCAGCACTCCTTCACAGCCTCTACATCAGTTCCTGCCTCCAGGTTCCTGCTGAAGTAAATCCTTTTGTTTCCAAGCTGGTTTTGGGTATAGTGTATATGTCAGCAATAGACAACAAACTAGGACAAAATAGAAAGAAATAACTGTTTAGTAACCCCTAAGTGTTTCGCCAGACATGACTGAGAGAAGAACAAATTAATTAAAATAGAGTCTAGGACAAACTTGAAAACATAAATTGTTAAAGCCATGACTTCTGAGGCTGAGGCAGGAGGGTCACATGTTCAAGACCAGCCTGAGCCACAAAATGCGACCTTTCTCAAAAATCAAAAATAGAACAGTTTTGAGAATGTAGGGGCAGAGCTGTTGTTTAATGTACAAGAGGCTCCGATTTCAATTTCTAGTACAAACAAAATGATTAAAGATAGAAAAAAGCCCCCAGAATTAAGAAAAATTGAGGTCAAAATGAAGTATTTCAACATATAGAATAGACAGTTAACAGAAATAGCAACTTTGAATGAAATACAGAGGTGTTTGAATACAGAATGAGAAGCTCCAATATGAACATGGCAGGAAAAAAATTGTTGGAGTAGAAATAAAATATAAAAGAATATATAGGAACTAAGTTCATATGTATATGTATATGTATATGTGGGCAGCGAGGTGCTATGTAAAGTTGTAAGAGTTGAGAACTTTTCAAAGGACACAAAGAGCCACAGTTAATCAGCCCTAGCGAAACTGCAGAGTAACACTGGTAAAGAAAAGTCACCAGGGCACCAGAGAAAGAAATGCATGCTATCTATAACATAACAGCTG
This sequence comes from Mastomys natalensis, assembly GCA_021653895.1. Lineage (NCBI taxonomy): Eukaryota > Metazoa > Chordata > Mammalia > Rodentia > Muridae > Mastomys > Mastomys natalensis. The sequence goes on along the minus strand of JAJTUV010002196.1, from coordinate 111,518 downwards.
TCAGACTGCCAACCAGTTTTTCAAGAACAGTAATACATGCCAGAAAGAAATAGAAATATGTCTTTGAGGTTGAGAGAAAAATAACTGCAAATGTGCAATTCCATTTCTAATCAAACTATTATTTAAAAGGCATGATGACATAAAGATATTTTTAGATAATCAGAATGTGGGAGAGAAACTATACCCATATGTTCCCTAACATAATTATTATATTAAATGCTAACACAAGGATGGAATGAGATACAAAAATATTAAAGTTGAAAGATAATTAATGGAGTGACCCAAAGAATAACTTTTACATCAGTAGTAGACAACAAATGGCTATAGAAAACTTGATTTATCAACAGAAGAAATAAAAAGAGAAAACATACAAAAAAGGAAAAAAAAGGAAGCATGAAGTAATAGAGTTATATATGCTGGTAAGCACAATAAATATAAGCAGGTTAAATTCACAACTAAAAGACAGAGACTTCAGATTAGATTAAAATATTATAAGTATATGATAGAATTTGAAAATTGAAGTGTAGAGAGGATATACAAGGTATTTATTAACCAAAAGGCGGTTATTATAATGTCTTTAATGATGGATATATACAACCTAATATGAAATCATTACAAATAATATATAAATTAGAAAGGTCTATTTTACATGAATAAAAAGAACTCCCCCAAAATAACATTCCAGCCAGAAATTTATACACAAGTGGTAGTTATATAGCTTTGAAATATAAAAGTAGCAACAGCCCAAATGGCAGGTGCAATTGATTAAATCTGAAATAATGTGTTTTAATGTTATATGGTCCCCAGAAATGGATTATTTGAGAAAAACAAAATACAAAATACAAATATAAAATAAAAACAAAAATCCCCAACCCTAAACAAACAAAAACAAATGTAATCTAAAAGAATAAATATAGAAATCTGCTCTTTAGGAACATAAATTTTTCTCAGGTATTCACAGACAAGTTTAATGCACTTGACCATTCAGAACATCAATATACATTGCTAATGGTAGTTACCACACAATCTATATCCTTTCACCCACAGAAGCAGTTTGAACCCTGACACTAGACGAGGGCCCTTCCATATGCACTTGGAAACATCAAATATGAAAGAGAACTTTAAAGATATCACAGGTTAATGAGAAAATCATTAGGGAAAAAACAAATATATAAAACCAAGTTACAATGAAGTCATTATATATACATATACACATACATATATACATACACACACACACACACACACACACACACACACACACACACATATATATATATATATATAACATGTATGATGTGGTAGATATCAACTCAGGGAAATTAATAGCTTCATGTGCATTCATTAAGGAATATTGAAGTTTTTGTTAAGACCTATTTGTGTATGTCACCTTCATACTGTGTACATCCAAGGCTTGTTTGAAGTAGAGAAAGAGATAGAGTTAGAGGTAGAGGTAGAGGTAGATATAGAGACAGAGAAACATGTACCCATATAAAACAGAGAGAGACACACAGAGACAAAGACACACCAATCAGTCTTTATCATCTCCTCAGGCCCTGTCTCCAAACACCGTTACATTCAGGTTTAGGCTTTTAGAACATGAACCCGTCATTCTAGTCATTCTGTCTTCAGTGTAGATCATCAGCTGATGTGTGATACTGACTCATTGGAAGTCAACAACAAAGAGGAAAAAACAAAAATATAAAAACAAACAAAACCCAAAAAGTTTTCTATAGAGAAAGAATCACACATAAGATGGTCAAGTTGAACAATGTCTGTAGCTTTTCTCAGGCACCATACAGGCCAGGTGGTACAGGAGGACATCTTTCAAGTATAGAAGGGAAAAAAAAAAGACTCAGTCTTGGTTCCTTAGAATTTTATATCTCATAAGAAGCCTTAAAAAAATGAAATAAAGAGATTTCCAGCATGACAAAAACGAAGACATTTGTCACCTGCAGATCTATGCTAAAAAGAAACAGTGTTGAAGCAAGGTTTCCATGTGTAAGAGAATCTTTCTAGGCAGAGCTCAAGTCTGCAGAGGAAGAAACCAGAAACAGCAACTCTGGTGACGTGTGTTATTGTGTAATAGACTTATAGTCACCCCAGATAGAGAGTCCATGGCAGACCAAGCTACAGACATCACCAAAGGTCCACTTTGGTGAACTAATGAATTTTATTGGGGTTCCATACAGGAGTATGGATAAGGGGTTACTTCTAGGAACAGAGATGACTCAAAGACAGCTGCATAATCAAAGCCCACCCCAGCATAGGTGAAGCTCACAAAGCTGGGAACATGGAGCACATAGCATACCGCCTGCAGGCAGCTCAACAGGTTGGAGAGTGTCCTTTCCAGGTGCCTCACTTGGTTAGAACTTCTTCTAAGGAACTCACGTGATTTCTGGTTCTCCCCAGGCTCCTTGGCTGGTCTGAGATTCTTCTTTGCAGCTTTCTTTGTCTGAAGGTCTGAATGTGACTCTCAGAAATCCTTACTGTTTACTCTTGGGAGGGGGGAGCCTAGTGAATCTGGTAAGTTTCAGGGACTTCCTGAAGCAATTCTGAGTTGTTTATTTTCTACCTTAAGGAATTCCCCTGCAGGATGGGATGTTTCAATCATGGAGGAACTAGCTATACTAATTCATGTTCAGAAAAGATAATTGGTTGGTAAATAGTAATCCATGGAGGATTGGTAACTGTAGAGATAAAATATGTATCAATATAATACAAAGGATGCAGGGATGGAAGTCCAGGAAAGGTGCATGTAAGGTTATGCTGGGCTACATGGAAACCCAAACTCCTCAAGAAAACAGAAAAGACTTGAGAAACTGGAGGTATAGCTGCGGCTGTGCCAATCAACAAATGCAGCTGGACATCTTTTATTTGAAATAATTGGGACCAGGAGTGTTTTGGATTTAAGATATCGTTGGATTCTGGTATATTTGTATATATGTGAAGTGTGTCAGATATCTTAGGATTGTCATCCAAGTAAGACAGGTATTTTATTCATGGCTTGGACAACATTGAAAGAGTATCATACAATCTTTAAAAAGTATCTTCTGTCCATGAAACCAAGTTTCACAGTGTGTCTGTTCTTCTTTGCTCAGACCGCTATGAGCATGTATGATGTTTCTCTGTGTGTGTCTGTGTGTGGTGTGTGTGTATATGTGTGTCTGTGTGTAGTATGTGGTATGCATGTGTGTGTCTGTGTGGCATGTGTGTGTGTCCATGTCTGTGTGTGATTCTTTCTCTCTGTGTGTTCTGGTGTGGAATCTGCTACTATTTGGAGATTAAACAAAATCCTTCAAATGTATCATGGGTCATAAAGAAGAAGACAATACTTTGAATGGAATGGGAATAAAAAGAAAACAAAAATACTAAGGTTTAAGGGTTTTAGAGGGGAATGCTTTTAAGCATTTTCTATAGAGAAAAGACAAAAGGATTTTAAAATGAAATCCTCAAGACTCCATCTTAACAAAGTTGAACCTGGACATGGGGTGAACACCTCAAATCCCAGTGTTCACAAGGCTGATTCAGAAGCATTGGACCAACCTGGGCTAAAATCCCAGCCTTCCTGAGGCTGAGTCAGGAGCATTGGGCCAACTTGGGCTACATAACCAGTCTCCCTCCTCTCAAACAAGAACTAAACAAGAACTAAAAGCAAAAAGAAGAAGAATAGAATTAAAACCCCAAACCAGCAAAAAGAATGGTCTGAGAGGAGCATCAGGCAGGAGACAGGAACTATAAAACCCTGGGGAAGGAATGAAAGAAAACCAAAGTTTGCTCTCCAAAAGCATGCTGTGTGGTGAGACCTTTGCATTGCTTGGTCAAAGAGGTACCTGGGATTGTTTATGAAGTAGGAATAAAATAGAGGCTCTACCCCAGCGTCTGCAGACATTTAAAAGACATAATGACTCTACAAAAAGTTGAGCAGATGTGCCAAAGGTGGCCTGATTTGTAATCCTTCAGGAGGCTGAGGCGGGAGGATCCCAAATTCAAGGCCTGCCTGGCCACAGGGAGTATTCAAGAACTGTTTGATCAGCTAACTGATGCTCTGTCTCAGGATACAAATGCATTGGTATCATTAACAAGACATGCTAAGGCATAGTGCTTGCCTAGCATGTGAGGAAGCCTGGGTTGAAACCCACAGGGGTGGGTGGAGCTACTAACAAATTACCTTGACAATCTTAATGGTGATACTTTAAAAAATATTTGTATTTTATATGCATGTTTTGCATGCATGTATGTGTGTATACTGTGTATGTGCATCTGTGCCTGCTGAGGCCAGAAAAAGGTATCAGATCCGTGGGAACTGTAGTTACAGATAGGCTTCAGGCAGCATATGGGTGCTGGGAACCAAACCAGGGTCCTTGGCAAGAGTAGTAGCCTATGCTCTGAACTGCTGAGTCATCTCTCGAATAAATTTAAATAGTGTATGACATGGACAAATCCTTTGAAATAGTAACTTGCTAGACTAGACGTAAAGATATAAAGGTACAATATTATAGTTTCTTTTTTTTTTTTTTTTTTTTTGTTTTCAAGACAGGTTCTCGTATAGTCTTGGCTGTCTGGAACTCACTCTGGAGACAGGCTGGCCTCAAACTCAGAAATCCACCTGCCTCTGCCTCCAAGTGCTGGATTAAAGGCGTGCGCCACACGCCCGCTATAGTTTTTCACCTAACTGTTTCAATAAGCAAATTTGATTAAACACCTAAATAAGAAATACTGATATTAACATGTAAATGTTTACATCAGACAGAAGAAAAAGCCATTTCTGTGACAGTGTACTATGAACCAATATAAAGAAAATATAAGGAAGGCCCAGAATATGGAGGGAAACTAGTTATAGTATATTGTCATGTCAGGGATATTACTGAGATATTGTTAACAGGTAGGGTTGTTTTGACCTCAAAAAGCAGCCAACAGACTTCCCAATATTCCCAGCAAAGTTACAGAACATCATATGATTATTTTCATAGATGTATAAAATCTCTTGGCAATATTTGGCACACATAAAATATTAAAGATTGTAGATAACTAGGCAGAGAAGGAAAAAAATCAACACAAAGGCTCCAGAGGAAAACATGTTTCCATACATATCATGAAAATGCCTAAACTTTCTTTCAGGATATGTATCAGGCCAGGATGACCACACTTAGCTGTTTTTTTCACAACTTGAGGTGCCAGACAATGTGATAAGGCAAGAAAAAGAAACAAAAAGGCACAAAGATTGGAAAACAAATAAGTCATCTTTATTGGAAGATAACATGGACCTGTACACATAAATACTGAGTCTGTCAAAATGGCAGGAGGTGAATAAATCCTTTCCTGGTAGGAAACCAACGTAGAGAATTCACTGTATTTCTGGTGCAATTGTCTTTCAATATCTGCCAGGCATTGGTTCCAGGACTTCTCATTGGATCTATGCAGTTCAAGTCCCTCAGTGAACGGTTCAGATTTGTGTATGACCTCCACACATCTTTCTACTTTCTCAAGTCAACTTTAAATGACTAATAATACCAATAAAATGTCAACACTCTGTAAATAGCTAACGCAATTCCAAGGAATCATGTTAAGGGGGAAATTGTCTGTTTAGCGGTTTTTTGTCTTTTTCTCCACGTTTTTGACTGAATTAGTAAATATGAGGGTGACTGTATCAGCAAGGATGATTATAAATGTATGGTGCTTAGCAACAAATCGAGGTGCCAGACCCAGAAAATACCACTGAGGGAAGTTAATACCCACATGTACAGAAATAATGCACCAGACAGAAACCAAAGTGCCTCTGTTTGCATCAGCGTATCCCCAATGGGTTCGGCCGGCTCCTTCTGCTGTCTTGTGACCTGCATGTTCCTGTAAGGGTCAGGTGGGTGTCTCTGGGCCAGGATACCCACCAAGACTTTACAGTAGATGCTTCATGGGCAAAGTAGCTGCCCAACACTCTGTGAGCAATGACCCTCCCACCTTTCCCTGATTTCTGAAATGCTGGTCTCAACTTTCACTCTCAATGTAAGTGCTATTATGTCAGAATGTCCATTGTAGATGACTCTGCCAGGAGTCAGTTTTTTTTTAAGTTCCCTTTTCGACAGCAGTCTGTTGATCTCATCAGAAATATGGGTTGGGTCTAACCCTCTCCTTGCTCTCTCTATGAAGAGGAGCAAACCCGAAAGTACAGACCCTTACCAACGCTGCCTTGCTCATCTCTGCATTCCTCACTCCACTGAGACTGTGTGGTGTCTTGTATGTGACTTTCAACATCTATGGACCCGGTGAACAAGTGTGTGCCCATGGTCACATCCCACTGAGGTGGCAAAACCAGGCTGGCTTCCCTCATAACTGGGTTCTACCTAAAGTCCACAGAGTCCTGTCTACTGTAAAGGACAGACACACATAGCACAGTTTCTGCCAGTCGAGGTGATTACCATTTATGACATGAAAGCGAGTAACATATAGATGACTGCAGAGGTGTGGGTTAAAGCAGAAAACAAATATGAGTGAAGGGGGTTAAGAACAGGGAGCTAGCAAAACATAAAAACCACCACCCACACACAACTGCTTGCCCTCCTCCTTCTCCCTCCTCCTCCTCCTCCATTCCTCTTCCTCCTCCCCTCCTCTTTCTCGCCTCTTTATCTTTCCCTCTTCTTCCTCTACTCTCTTCCCCTCCTCCTTCTCTTTCTCCTCCCTCCTCTTCCACTCTTCCTTTTTCTCCTCTCTCCTCCCCTCCTCCCCGCCTCCTCCCCGCCTCCTCCTCTACCCCCTCCTCCTCTGCCCCTGCTCCTTCTTCATCCCCACTCAGCTCTGCCATCTGCAGTGCCATCTCGGAGGCTGATGGGAGAGTCCTAAAAGGAAATCAGAAAAGCTTGCCTACAGAAGCCCGAGATCCCGGTATTTCTTCTGTTTTCACCCAAATCTGTGGCCACTGCCACTCGTCTTTCACACCGCGGGTGGATAATAAGCCCCCTTCTCAGGCATCAAACTGCTCTTATACATTTTAATGTGACCTTAGACGGCGCTTTTCAGAAATCAGAGGCCCATCTGACTGCACTTGAGTCTGAATTGAGCTAATGGTATTCACCTCATCTTTAGATGCAAAATTGGAAGATAAAAGACCTTGATGTGAGAGGGAGGGGAGGGGGGATGTGAGTAGTGGGGGCTGGGTGGGTGGCAGGGGCAGAAGGAGAAGCAGATTAGAGATACTGCTTAAAAAATCATGTGATTGCACGTTGATAACAAATGTCTCCTCTTTCTCCAGTTCCCAACGGGCTCTGGGGATGTCCTTAATGCTTTTTAGTTTTAATGATAGAATCTCTTTATTCCTGGACGAAGGGAAAAAAAAACGTTTCTGCATATGTGTCTGGGAGATATGCTGACCTTTATCAAATCTTACTTTTTTTTAAAAAAATCAGGCGCAACAGTTATTGTAATATACCAGGTTCACAAGATGAAAAATTGGAGAGGGGGGAGGGAGGGAGGGAGAGAGAGAGGGAGTGAGTGAAGAATCCGACGTGACTTAACTTTAATAAAGAACTGTGCTTCCCTTTAAGTGACTGGCAGTCGTCTTTCAGGTTTGAAAGGGGCACCTGGGTGATGAGGCACCCTCGGGGTGTCATCTTAAGACCCTCAAGAAAGGCTTTCTGAATGAGAGCACACTTGGCTCCTGTCTGTGTCTCACTGATTCAGTCCCAGCCCTCAAGGTACCAGATACACCAAGTCCTCTCAAAAGCACCAGTGGGTGTGACCGGATCAGCCTCCCCTTAAGAAAGAAGTCAGGAGGGATCCCCTACAACTCAAAGAAAAACAAATGTGTGTCCTCTGGAGACAGGCTGCCTGATTCCAGTTTTGACCTGCCTGCTGCCTGTCAAAGGCCACAAGAATGCTTCCCGCCACTAAGACTCAGCCACCCCAGGATGGAGGAGGCCAGGTGGGCCATCCATCAGTAGCACACCTGGTCTGCCTAAAGGAGACAGTGGCAGGGAGGGGCTGTGGACATCAGTGGGACCCCAGGGCACCCGGGAGAGTGGATCTGAATTTTGAATTGCTCAGACAGGACCCAGGCCTCTGGGTGCATCCGTGCAGGGCATGTTTATACGGATTCATCGAAGGAGATGGAGTAGTGGGTTGGGCTGGGTTAACCTCTGGACTCCACAGCAGCTGACTGCATGTGGCAGATGCATGCTGAGGGCTTGCAGGTCCTGTGTGTATGTGCCTCTGATTTCCGTGGTGGGCGTGCTGGCTCAGATCCAACAGTGAAGGCGTTACAGATAGGCTTGACTTTTAAATTCCTCTGTGTGTGTGGTGTGTGTGTGTGTGTCGCGTGTGTGTACATGCATGTGTGTGCCTGTATATGTAGTGTGTGTATGTCTGTGTGCCTGTGTGTATGTGTGTATGCATGTGTGTATACCTGTGTGTGCATGTGTACTTGTGTATGTGTGTATCCTTGTGTGTGAATGTGTGTGTGCCTGTATATGTATGTGTGTGTGCCTGAGTGTGCATGTCTGTGTGCCTGTGCTTGTTTATGTGGGTAGATACACTGATGCATCCAGACCTGGGGTCATGCATGCATATGTGTGCTTATGTGTGTAGAGACAACCTTGTCTGTTGTTCCTTAGGTACTGTCTAGCTTGTTTTTATTTTTATTTTTTTAGACGGGGCCTTCACTGGCCTGGAACTCTCCAAATAGGCTAAGCCAGCAAGACTCAGGGATCTGCCTGCCTCAGTCTCTCTGGAAACACTGGTATTACAATTGCATACCACATCTGACTTTTTAAAAATAGACCCTGGATGTTGAACTCAGGCCCTGTGCGGCAGGACAAGGACCGAACTTACTGGTCCATCTGCCTAGCCCCTTAATTTTATTTCCTTTTTAAAAGATGTGAATATACTGTTTGTTCCCACTCACTATGGCCTCTCTGTTATGGGGACCCCATCCTTCCTGAGAGTGACCATGCTCTGAATGGCTTCAGACAGGCTGAACCTAACCAGGAGGACTTCTGAGGTCTACTTCCAGTAGAATTTCCTGGTGGCTCTGGCTTAGGATAAGCAAGTTGCAGTACAGAGTTACTGTAGCTCGTGGCATTTGTGTAGTAGAAGGTGACAAGTCCACCTGAGGCTGGGATTTATAGGTGTCCAAAATTTACTCACACTGGGTCCTCGGGACTAATACATACATACGCACATACATGTATACATATATGTGCATATATACACATACATGTACCACATATACATACATATGTATATGTGCATATATACACATACATATATATATGTACATGTGCAATATACACACATACATATATATTGTACATATATGATATATGTGTATACAGATATGCATGTCACACATACATATATATACATATGTCACACACACATATACATGCATTTGTATATATCTGTGCATGTATGTATATACACATATATATACATAACTACTGATAATTTGCCTTTAGCTCATGATTTACTTACATGTCAGGAAACCCACCAGAAGAATGGTAGATGTTTACTATGTTTGCAAGCGAATGAATGAGTGACATGGGTCATATCAGAGTGAACGGCGTGGGACCACAGCACAGGTGAAGCCAGACATGGAAATAGATGTCAGTGCTTGGTGAGTTGGCGAGTTCTTACGTCACTGACACTAAGCAGGCCCAGCTTTGTGGCACCTGGAATGGCAAGTGCACAGACTATCTCATTTGTCCAGGATGAGCTCAGGGGTAGATAGCTGAGGTGAGGTTCCTTCCTCTTGTGAAGGGATGAAGTCTTAGAAGGCCAAGCTTAAAGCAGACTCTCACAATTCCAAGTTCCTGTGTGCTGGGACATTCCACTGTCCTTTTGGAGGCCTTGTCCCCAGGGTGTGGCCCTGTGGAAGGACAGGCTGGCTCCTTTCCTGAAAGGCACACCTGCAGAGTGCATGGCCTGGCTTGTGCTGGGAATTCTCTTGGTGTAGGGAGGTTCCCACCCCCAGGGCCTGGGAACTTTCTTCCCATTGCTTACCTAGGCCTGAGGGGAACTGGCTCTGCTCCTTCTACCCTTGTCCTGACCAGTCCTCAAAAATGCAGTCTTGGAGTTGGTGACTGGGGAAGGGCCACCTGGTCAACCCTTTGGACCAGGGCCACCTTGTCTGAAAAATTCTTCAGGTTAGCATGTCCCTGCCAGGGCCTCCGAGATCCAGGCCTGAGTTCCCCCAACCTGGTCTGGCTACCTTAGAGAGGTGAGGGTGGGGCAGGTGTAGGGTGGGGCTCGGCTGTGTCACCTGCGGGGGCCGGCTTCTCCCACCCCAGGAATGTGCTGACAATGTTGGTTTTAGCGTCTCCCCCCACCCCCAAACCTCAAGGGCACTTGCTCAGAAGGACTGAGGATTTGTGTCCCACAACTGGCTGTGATTTGGACTTCTATGGCTGTCCGGGGAGGAAGACGACTGCTGTGGACAAACTCTGCTTCTAATCACGGCTCACCATGCTCTGGGAGAGGCTGGTGTCCTCTTGGGCCCCACTAGGGTTCAGTTCAGAGGGCACCAAGGCTGCGGGCCTTTGGAGGATGACAGGGCACGGGGCCTAGAGGAAGAACCACAGGGCCACAGCAGCTTTGTCAGGGCTGGAAGTGACTGCTGCTAACTCTTGCTTTTCACCAGAGAAAACAGACTATGAGACTGGGTTTGTTGTAGGTTTCTTGGTGGTGGTCACCAAGTCAGTTTCTCCAGGCGCTTACCACAGGTAGGGGGGTTCTTGCTTAGTGAACTGCTTTGTGCACTGGACTGGGGACATGGAGTAGAAAAAACAGTCCATGGAAGGACTTCTTCCCACTTTGCTGTGCTAGGTATGAGGACTTGAGCGAGTGGGTGGGTTCCTGGGCAGAGTGCCATATCCAAGGGATCTGATGCACCCCAGAGGACATGACTATCTAATATTCATGGCCAGGAAGACCTCCTCCGAAGCAGGCCTGGAGAGAAGACGCTCTGTATTTTGCCATAAATATTTGGAGTGGAAATTGTCTTTGAAGATAAATGGTTGGAAGCAAAGCCTGCCCTGTGCTCTTGCTGTGTGAGGACTAGGGATGGGAGGGGTGAGGAGCAAGTGACTGGAGGCTGATGTGGGGGTTGAAAGGATCTGAGATCTGTGGGGAGACCTGCCAGGTCTGGCCCTCAGTGGTTGGGGAAGGAGGCTGGTTCTAGTGGCTGTGAGAACTGACGTTGTGTTTCTGGGCTGCCAGAAGGCAGAAGTTCGAATCGTAGCTGACCACCAGTCTATACTGCAGCCTGGGACCAGTTACTCACTCTCTCAGAGTCTCGTTTCCTCTCTGCAAAATTCAAGGTACAATAAACCTCCCAGTGTAGAGGTCAGGTTTAACTAACTTACAATAGAAAGCAATTGATGTCTCCGTGCGATTTTAAAAACGATTTATTGAGAAGTAATTCACATACCACACAGTGTCCATTACAGTTTACAGTTTAATGGGCTTTGGCTTTCAAAGGCATGTTCAAACCTCACCGTGGTCAATTCTAAGAACGTTTCCTATCATCGGCTCTTCAGAAATGCTCTTACATCAACCCCCCAGTTCCCTCCTCCCTCCAGCTCCCAGCAACTGCCTATCTACCTTTTACACTGAAGGATTTCCCAGTCTAGACTTCTCAAGGCATGGAGTTGTATAATGTACTTGTCTCCTCATGACTGGCTTCCTTCACGTGGCAAAATGGTTTCAAGGCTCAACCATGTTGCTGTACTCTTCTCTCTGGATATAGCTTCTTTTATTTATTTATTTATTTATTTATTTATTTATTATTTATTATCTATTTACCAGTCAACTGGCTTTCATGTTGGTTGTGTCTACATAGATACCACAGATACGAGCATTCACATATGGGCTTTTGTGGAGATCGGTTTTTATTTCTCTGAGAGCGGAACTATTGGGTCTTAGGGTCCCTCCATTGGGTTCTACACCCACTCCATGTTGAATTATCTGAGGGAATGAGGGGGATGGGTTCCCATTGGTCTTCCTACTTAGAGTACATGAGAGTCTCTACATAGGCTCCAGATAAGACCCTCTATACCTGGCAACTCCTAACAATCCCACACAGAGGCCAGCAAGTCCTTGCTTCTTTACAGTATTGTTTGGTATGGCTGGAATGCCCTCTCAACTCCTCCTTCAGGGGCCTCTTTCATATCCAGCCTTTCTTCCTCCTGTCTCTTACCCTGCAGGATTCCTTCCTTCCTCTTCTGGACTTGTCACATCTGTCTATCACCCAGCCTGGTCCTTATAGGCACTCTGGAAATGCCCCAACCACCCCAAGGGTGACTTATCTGTTGGGTCTCTCACAGCACATATACTGGTTGCCATGAACCTGTCTGGAGAACGGGGTTTTCGAATCAGTTAGGCTCAACCTCTGACTTTGTCACTTGTTTGCACTCTTCAGTGTCTCTCAGTCAGATAGAGATGTTTGTAGAATATGGAGGACTGGGAGCAACATGTGAGCATGCTGGACCTTCACTATCCCCTGGGGAGCTGCAGTCAGTGTGGTTGTGTGGTCTTGGATGTATGTCTTTCATTCTGGTGCCAACTAGGTGGGTGAAATTTATAGCACCCATGTCATAGCATAGTCAGGTCAAGCTGAGGTATCAAGAACTTTAGCTGTCAAGACTTCACACACTTATAGGAAGAGCTTGGGACAATTCATGCAGGGCTAGCCATAGTCACAAAGTGTAAAGGTCACACTTGCCAGATGTGTCCTTGAAAACTGAGACCTATAAGGCAGCACATGAGACAAGGACTGGACTTTCCTCCTTCCAGGGCCTCCCACAGTCACATCTGTGCAAAGGAGAAACAGGTAGAAGGTGGCTGGGGACACTTGTCTGTGCTCTTATCTTGACAAACTGGATCATTCTAGGCCAGGAAAGAGCTAGCTTGTTTTGGGAAGACATAGAGAGGTTCCTAGAGACATCTCACTTGGCAGGTGAAAGAGCTACATGGCTCCTGGGCCTCTATCTAGGGATGGTACCCTTCGGCCTGCTGGTCGACCTTCTTTATCTGACTGAGTAGAGCTCTTAGGTCTCAATGGTTCCAATTCTCCAAAGCAGGTCCTCACTAGCATAGTGTAACAGGACAGTTCTTTCTCCTCTGCCTCAATGCCATCCTGGTCACAGAATCATGCAGACCATGTAAAGGAGAAATCAAGGCCTTCACTCTGCCTATCAGGAGAGACCATGGTCTTATTCATGACCTTGCCATCCTTACCCTCAGTGAAGCCTCCTCTTAGTCCCCTAGATAACATGTGACACTCTTAGGAGTTACAAAAGGAACAGCAGGTTATATCAGACCCTCCACATGTGCCTACCATAGACCGGCTTTGGTTTACTCAGGGCAAGGGTTTCAATTCCCAGGAGAGATCTAGTGAGACCTTGTGACCTCGGCAAGGTCCTGATATATCATCACTGGGATCTGTGTCCCGTCAACTCAGTGAGGAGAGGTGAGGTCAGGCCTTCCTCCTGTTCCTTTCTGCTGGCTGGGACAATAGGAAGAGAACTCCCACTAACTCTAGCCCAGTTCAGTCCCCACGACTGATGTGACTTTACTTGCTTGTCCTGGGCCAAGTCCTGCAGACTTCATGTTAGCCGTGCCATCCTGCCCCTTAGTTCTGTGGCTCAGCTCTGACTCGGAAGTGGCACTCCTATGCCATGCCTCCAAGGTCTCATTTTCTATTTCCCTCAGATTCTCTTTGCCTTCCTAACAGCCTTCATGTGGGTCCCATCTCGGCCTCCTCTAACTCCTTGAATTCTGTTTTGCTTCTTCCACACGTTGTAGCCACCATACGACCTACACACATACAGCTACATAAATATTGACTGTGTGAACCTGAGAGTTAAGATCAGCAGTTTAGACTGGAATAAAAGAACCTGTGTTTTCCTCTGCCAGCTATCAGGGGAAATGGAGAGTACTTGGCAAAAGATTGTAGCCAAGAGAACTGACGTAGCTTGTGAATTTATTGTGATTCAGTAAGTGACAAATATTGTAGAAAGATGCAAGTGTACCCATTTATGTTCCTGACATAACATGCTCAAGTTAACTTTTCCATCATACCCAACAGAAACTCTGTCCCCAGCAATGACAGCTATCCTGCCCCTCCTGGCCTCAGGTGGCCAATTCTTTAGTGTACCAGTATCTTCCCACCCTTCTACCATGTGATCTTTGGGAATAGATAAAAATAAATCCTTCAGTACACTAAGAGCACTGAGCCCAAGGTCTGGGCAATCTCAGAGGCTGAGGGCCAACTTAGGGAAAAGGAGGAAAGGCAGACATCAGTGCAGTTATCCCAGCTTCTTGGCTGAGTTAACCAGTTCCTATGGGTGTGGTTGCCTTGGGGACAGAGATCAGGACAACAGAGATTTTAAGTCTGCCTCCCTCCATTCCTTCCTCTCTTTATTTAGAGACAGGTCCATACTGTATTCCAGGCTGGCTTCAAACTTGTGCCAGTTCTCCTGCCTTAGCCTCATGAATGCTGAACTTATTATAAATATGAGCCATCATGCTTGCCAAGGAAGTTTCTTTTGGAGATGTCTAGGCTGGACTTGGCCTCTTGGCTACCATGGACACCAGGTGGTTGGGTTGCTGTCTTTCTTTTCCAGTCAGGCTAGAAGCTACTCTCAGTACATTGGTTTCAGCAGTCTCTGGGGCCCAAGACCAGTCCCCTATTCTGGGTGAGTCTCTGATGACAGCCAGGTCTGATGTGGGGTGGGAAACAGAATAGAAGGCAGGGGCAGAGGGCTGGCAAGTTTGTTGATTTTGTTTCTAGGCAGAAATTTGGCTAAGAATGAAGAAAGAGAAGGCTTTAAATGCCAACATCTGGCCTTAAATACCAAGAAACAGGAAAGAAGTGTATGGGGCATGGGAGTCAGACCTGGATTTGAGCCTTAGTTTTCTTGTCATCACTTGAGACAGGTTCCAAACCTTCACGGCTCAGTTTCCAAGTCGGAAAGAGGATAAAGGAGTAGGTTGCCAGCTCCTCTCTGCAGCAGGAATGCCACACCATTGTGCCCTGCAGGGACAGCCTTTTGAATGGGATGGGTGCTGGGAACACCTGGACACATCTGGCGAGGACTTCCATATGGCTACAGGACACTCCAGAACCAGAAAGTTGCAGCCTGTGGAGCCCCTGTCTACTGAGGGAAGCTTAGCTAGCTGTGGTAGATGGATTTCCTCCTGCTGCTGCCAGTCCTACCTGAACATTCTCTCTTCATCTGAAAACTCCCATCCATCCTACAGATCCCAGCTTGTGTCAAGACTGCTCTTCTATAGACTCCTACATAGCCCTAGAATTGCACAGAGCAGAGAGACGCGCTTAGCCAGCTTATATCTCTGGGGACCCTCTGAGCATCAATCACTGTGTACAGGTGAATCTCCCACCATGCATGTAGATCATCAGAAGTCATCATTTGAAGATGGCTACTGTAAATAGAGATTTGGCCTCTTTCCAGCCTTGATATAGATTCTCTGGTGAGGGCACAACTGTCAGTCAATTACAAGAAGGATTTCTACTGATTAGCAGACCCAAGAGCCCCATAGGAAAGGACACTATGTACTGTGACCCAAACTAGAAGTGCTATGGTGTTTATCATTGGCAGCAGTTCTGTGAGTGTCACCACAGCAGAGACAGAGTGGCCGGGGAGCCATGATTTCTCTTTCAGCTTAGGTCATTCAGTACAGGCTGGTTTTTTAGCTTACAGAAGATGTGTTAAGGGGATGCAAGCTATAGACTGGGTACTTTTCAGTGTAAATAAAGTTTTATTGGACATAAATACGAACATGCAGACAAACTCCTCTTCTATGAGGTGAGCCAAGGGACCTCAGGGAATTTCTATGAATTCCAGGATTGAAATTTGTCTTGTAATCTATATTTCCCTCCTCTGCTGAGTCATGGCCATGTCCAGGATACAAAAAATGTCTAGTAAGCCTGAGGTCCAGTTTGAGTTCTGGTGTCCTTGAGATCTATGTCCTATATAGATGTTGGGGCCCACAGTTAGAGGGAGAGTTGTATGCACATTCTTAGGCAGGGGCCATAGTTTTGAGACAAATCTGCCCTTCCATTAATAATGCTCACCTCCAATGAATCTCATAGAATTGTAAGTTTGGAATGATCTTGGCAGGTAATCCTTGGGTCATTTCCAGTTTCTCGGCTGGAAGGGTGCTGTGTTCTCCCAGAATTCACAGCATCTGCCATGTGTGGAAGGCAGCACCCCCTGAGCAGACTTCAAGGACCACGGGGGCTATCCTTCTCTCCTCTTAGGACCTGGCTCGCCTAGCTCAAGATCCGTGTGTAAAAAATAATTATTTGCTTAAAACACGTGAAGTGTTCCTGTAATTTTAATCGGTTTAATTTAAATTTTAAACGACAGATCTTCAACCTCTAATCACTTTGAAACTGAAGAGCTGTTCAGTAAATGTGAAGAGCTGTGAGGATGGAGATGATTATGAGTGGGACATTGTGGGGAGGAGATGGAGAAAGGAAGGATGGGGAGAGAGAGAGGGTGACTCAGACTGAAGTGGGAACCCTCCCTTTGGCTAAGCTACCACTGGGGCAAGATGCAGGATTTAGCAGAGACAATGGTACCCACAGCCTAGCGTGCTGTGATGGCGAGTGACAATTCTAAGTTCATTTTTAAAAATTGGTTTAAGACTTAGATTCATGGGGGCTTTACAGTCACTTATCAGGGTCTCCAACTGCAAAATCCTGATATTTTGTATTCTTGTGTTTGTCATCTGGGCCAGTGTTGTGTGTGTCTGTGTGTGTGTGTGTATGTGTGTCTAGAGTCAGTCTTAGCCATGTGACTGGTCTGTTAGCTAGGTCAGTCAGCACCAGCTGTACAGTAGTCTTGACAGTTGGGCAGAAGGATTAATTGATGAGCGTTGACTCAGAAATTTGACCTTGGATTATATTGCTCAAGAGCTAGGAGACCCCGCAGGAGGGTGTGGTTACACCACAAGGTTTCATAGCACTTGGATCTGTGTGTACATTTGTGCATGCATGTGTGTCTACCTGTATACATGGACTTTATCCATGCGTATGTACATGTGATTGTGTACACGTTTGTACACATGTGTATGCACATGAGTATGTGCCTATGTCTATATGCATATGAGCATGTATACCTTTGTGTGTCTATTTGTGCATGTATTCACTCAATGTGAGAGCCCCTGTTGAATGCTGGGAACACCGGTGAGCCTAGACTGTGCTGGAAAACATGACTTCCAGTGGGTACAAGGGGGTGCCATGGGAGCAGGAATCCCCAGCCTTCAGATTCAGAGTCCCCTGTCTGGGTGGACAGGCTGCCTGTGGCTCCTGCCCAGGCTTTTCTGCTGCTCCCCCTTCTCTCTTCATCGGAATGCTGAGAGAGCCGGAGGATCTAGACTTGTCTCTCACAGGTTTGGCTTCCAATTTCACTCTGTTCCTCTCCTCTGTGAATAATCCTGGGCTGGCTACCACAGTGGTCCCAGTATGCTTTTGCTGTCTTGAAACTAGAAAGACATGACTGGGGCTGGGACTCTCTTAGTGGGAGGAGGAGGAGGAGGAGGAGGAGAGGAGGGAGGAGAGGAGGAGGAGGAGGAGGTCTTCCTTAGCTTTTGATCCTGGCTTCACCAGCCTTGCTCTGCCTCGCAATGACCCCTGACCCCATGCTCTCAACCTCTAGGGACTATAATCCAGGAGTCCTCTGACAAGGCCCCCAGCTGCCTTGTGTACTCTTCATGGAAAGCCTGGATTAGATAAATCCTTGTGTCCCTCACACCTACCAAAGGGCCAGGAGCTGAGTATAGCTCAAATTGGAGGAGGCTTCTGGAAGGGAAGGAAGCAGTCAGAAACAGACCAGACAGACAAGGGTTCTGTTCAAGCATTGCCATTTATAAGAAGGGGGAGAGGAGGAGGAGGAGGAGAGAGAGGGGGAAAAGGAGAAAGAGAAGGACAATAAAACAAAACAAACGAACGAAATGAACAACAACAAAAACAAGACCACACTCACCAGTCAGCCTCCATTTCATATTGTAAAAGCAGCATTAGCCCACGCCACCCCAGGAGAGGACCGAGGCCCTAACTGGGAGAAGGAAAACCTTGATGCCATCTGGTCACGCCGCAGCAGAGTTTTCTATTTTAAAGAAGCTTGAAGGTGCAAATGGAGAGATGGACAGGTGAAGGTGTGACTCCAGATCAGGGGAAGAGTCGCCATTTTCTACACCAGCGTATTAGTCTTCCATTCTTCACTGAGACACAAGGGTTTTGCAGATGTGGAGACATCGATTATACAGTATCGGGATTACGCCACCTACGTCAGCATTGACCTCACCAGAGATTCTTGAAATACTGGGGTGACATAAACTCCTGATGGCCAAGACAGGTTTTCTAAAAATTCTAGTTTGTATTGAAATCTCACATTATATGATGGGATTAACTGTGATTTCTTTTGCTTAAATTGACATGTTTTCTCTGCTCAGTTTCTTAAACACATCTACTACCTATCTCCATTTGAATAGATGCAGGTTATCTAGCAATGATTCTTGCCAGTAAATCAGTATTGGATGATGAGGTGCCTTGTTCAAATTCCCCTTGGTAACCATTTTATTTCAGGATGGGGTGGCCATGCTTGGTGCCTGCGTCTATTTCATCATATAGATATACAGGCAACCCATGGTCCAGGGAGATTTAATATACATTGATTCTCCTGTCCTATTTCATTGAGGGAGGTCAAGTGAAAGTTCTTTTTTTCTATGCAAGTGACCACCAATGAAGCTTCTTTCCATGGCTGGGATTCGAACTGAGACACCAGCAGTGTAGGGTTTGCAGTCAGTGAAAATGTCAACAGAGGAAAAGGGGCTATATAAAAGACTTTTGCTCTCCGGGAGCTCCACATTTTCTTAACTTCTTACCCAAAGATTTTCTTCCTGTTTTTCTTTTTGTTAAAAAAAAATTATCATTATCAACATATGTGTGTGCATGTGTATGTATATGTGTGTGCACATGTGTGCACATGGCATGTATGTGGAGGTCAGAAGAGAACTTTACGGAGTTATTCTCTTACTTCTCTCTTCCTCCTTTGTGTGGGTTCTGGGGATTGAACTCAGGTCTCCAGCCTTCTACAACAAGCACCTTTAGCTGCTGAGCCTTCTAGCTGGCCCTTGATTTACCTCCTCTTCCCTCTCCTCTTCTCTCTTCTTTCTCCTCCTTTTCCCTCTCCTCCTCTTCTTCCCCCTCCTTCATCCTAGATTATCTGCAGGACTTGGGTACATTTTATTTCTGGTTCCTATCTTCTGGTTTCCCTGCCCTTTCTGTCTCTTCTGTGGTCTGTGTGTCAGCAGCTGACATCACTGTTTACATACCAATGTTCATATGCAGTGACCTGAACACCCACCTTTGGCCATCTTGCATGCCGTTGTGCATTCATTTCCAAGCCTTTCCCTGAAGTGTGTCCCCCTGCTACATCTCCTTCATGATTCACCACTTTCAGTATTAAAGGAGTTTTTCTGGGGGAATTCCAGGTTCACAAACCATTTCAGAATGTCTTGTAGATTATATTCTGTTGTTTCACCTTTGGGAAGTCAGAAGTCAGGGTTAGTCTTGCTCTGTTGAAGATTGTCTTTCTGGGCTTCCTTCTTCTTTTCTTTCAGATTTTAATGCTTTTTCTTTGTCTCTGATTTCCATTGCTTTAGCCTAATGTGACTGGAGGCCCTTTGTAGTCATGAACTATTTCTGAAAATTTCCTCTCTATATGTATTGCTTTTTGAATGCTCTCAACGTCTATCTCCTTAGGTCCCGCCCTCTTCCTAACTCTCTAGCCTTTCAAGACTCCAGTTCCACAGACACCTGGCTTTCTCACAGTAACTTAGGATTTCTATAGTTTCTTCCCTTTTTTAGTATCATTTGAGACATTTTCTTCTGACATATCTCTCAATTTCCTGATTATCTCTTCAGCTACGTCCATGTATTAAATCTACCCATTAGGGTTTGAATTTCAATTGCTTTAGGTTTTCTAGGCTTAGGATTTGCATTTGATTAATTTTAATAGGTTCCTGTTATCAGACATAATCTTCCAATCTTTCCTTTTGAGCATTTTAGGTGAGTCACTTTTAAAGTCTGGATCATCCCTTGCCTCCATCAGAAGTCCTGTGGGGATTCCCAGTGTCACTGCCTTTGTTTTCTCCTGGTTTTACTTTGTTTCTTTGTTTGCCTTTTGGCTTTGGTTTTGATTGAATATTGGAAAAAACCGGAAATAAACTGAGGGCCAGGACATTTGTAACTTGTCCAGAGAGGTTGAATGTTTGATCCTGACAGCAACAATAACAATATCAATTTAAACCCATCTAGGGATGGCAATGTCTTGACTTGGGTTTTAGTCTCTCTGAAGGACAGCACACTTCCACTTTGCCTTTACTGCTAAGGTGGATCCCTTAACATCATTTAAACATGGAAATTTCTGGAAGCTGATAGCTTAGAGGAGCTGTGAGTGCTGGCTGGAAAAAGAGAAGGCTGTGCTATCTTACAGGGTGTGTGGTGGCTAGCTCATATCAACCATAAAACAACCAAACCAAGCTTCAATTTCTCTCCTCGTTCGACTTCCCTGGCAGTGAGAAAGAAGAGTCTATGTACATTGGTAATCTGTGATGTAAACATCTGGGTACCAGGCACAAAGGAACAAAACAAATCCCCTGTGCTAATAAAGCTTACATTGCAGCGGGGAAACAGGCAGTACGCCCACAGGTAGGGGGTACGTGTGCATAATTCATCTATGCATCGTGTACACATGTGCACTCCTATGTGAATGGCCCACGTGTGTGAATAGGTGTCAGGTCCTCCAGAGGAAAGTTGGACTAAGGCCTCTGGGTCCTCCAGTTTTTTACAGAGCTGTGTGTGCAGAAGGAAGTCACCACATTCTGCCTATCACTTGACACTGCTCAGTTCTCCCAGAGGCCTTTATTGTGCTGTGACTGCCCACCCTCTACCACCCTGCTCCAAGCCTGAGCCTACTGCTCCACCTTGGCACAGGACCCTTTCTTCCTTCAGGTTCCTAGGTCTAGGAAGAGAGCACCCATGTCTGGTGCTCTGCTTCTAGTGATGGGGAGCCTGCTTTGTGGGGTGAGGGCTTATCCTGTGGAAGGCCAGTCCTGCTTTGGATTCCCATCAAGAACCATAAATGCCTGCAAGCAGGATTAGTTTCTTCTTATGCACTTGTGGATGGAGACGGGTGGTTGAGAGGGAAGAAGAAGGGGGCGGGAGTGAGCGTTATTTTATTCTCTAACTCAGCAAGTCCGAGTTCATTGAGCGTGTATTTTGTACAGTTAACTGGAGTCTGAGAGAGGGTTCAACTCCAGATCTGTCTAGATGCTGCAGCCTGTGTGACCACTCCCACCACCTAAGATGATGCCCACCTCAGAGGAGCTAGGAAGAAGCCAGACACTCCACGCAGCAGGGACCAAGTGGGTGCCTGGCATTTAAGAACTGAGTGATCTTTGATGTCTCTCTATGAACAAAAAGAAATCTTAAAAGGAAGTGAAACTCTGTTGCCTTGGAGAAGTTTGAGAAGAAATCAGATAGTGCGTGGGCAGGAATTCACTTAGTCTGGAACGCTACACGGGTCCTGGTGTCCCCTAAGGATGGGGATTGGCCCACCTCATCCATGCTGTTTCCCCCCACTTTCTCCGAGTGGATGGGTAGTTGTCCTGGACAGACGGCAGTGGGTTGGAACCCTTTTCTGGCAAATGCTGTGGCCCTGAGCCTTATCATCTACGTATTGCGATTATGTTCCCGGGAAGGCTACACAACCAACAGATTGCACATCATCCTGGAGGCCATACTTACCACACTTCTTGTAGTTTGGATTCATTTGAGAGAGAAGAAGAGGAAGGGGGGTTCTTTATGAAGAAGACATTTTTTTTTTATCTGCCTTGTCATTACAGAACACCATCCTGCATTCAGCCCACTGTGTAGACTCGATGCTAACAGCATCCTTAAAAAAACGTCTCCTCTCTCTTTCCCTGGCAGAGGCAACCCTCAGAGCTAACTGCCCAGAGGAATCCCGTGTCATGGAGCAGAGGAGGCTGAAGCAGTGACTTCCATCTCTTCCCCATTACTGCAGGAGCACCCTGAGGTCAGGTCTGCTTCCTCAGTGATTTGACATGTCCCTTCACAACTCTGAGCTTTGGTTCTTCCCCCACTCAATGGGAGCCTCTAAGCCAAAGGTTCTCAATCTTCCTAATGCTGCAGCCCTTTAATACAGCTCCTCAGGTTGTGGTGACAACCCCCCCCCCACACATAAAATTATTATTATTTTTGCTAATTTATAGCTGTAAGTTTGCAACTGTTCTGAATTATAATGTAAAAACTTCATATGCAGGGTATCTTATATATGACCCCCATGAAAAGGTCACAGGGACTTCATAGGGTGTTCCTAGCATAGTCTGAATGGCTGCATGTCCCCTATGAGGCAAAACTGTTATGAAAAGGGGATAAAGAGAGGACGATCGGTATGTACCTGGGAGATCTTTGGCAAAGGTTGTTCCCTTCCAACTTCTAGGAGTCTTGTTAGAGATTAGTAAGAGTCCCTCATCCACTCAGCAACTTTTCAGAGAAGCTCCCTTCTTATTGGCCAGAGGTCCCCACTTGCGGGGGGAGTGAGATGCAGATGCCTCATTCAGAGCTCAGCATTCCACAGCCTCTTACCCTGCACATCAGTACTAATCACCACCTACTGCAAAGTCCTTCTCTGATGAGGGGTGAGGTGGACCACCTCATGGTATAAAGATCAGAGCCCCAGGGTCAGCGTATTACTATGCCCATCTCATAGATGAATAGTGTTAGATTCTCCTCTAGGGCTCATGGCCTCACCAGCCATGGGCTCATTAGCCCAGTGTATGCTCCCAGGCATTGCTGAGTGTGAGTAAAATCTTCCTCAGGCCTAGTAGGAAACAGGGCATCCTCAGATGCAGCTGTTAGAATCCAATGGAATAGATAGGCCACCTGCAAAGGAGGAGGACAGGGAGGGAGAGGAGGGGCTGGGACTCTTTGGTTGGGTCCTGGGTCCTGCAGTGGGTAGAGCAAGAAGGGGAATCCAGATGGAATTGGAGGTGGAGTAGGGCTGGAGAGGGGGGTGACAGCAGCTTGACGGGACCTGGCTGGTGCTCGGAAAGGGTGCTGTGACCACCTGGCTTTCATTTCCGCCTTCTGGCCCCTTCCTGTCGATCTCCAAGGGATGCCCCAGGGCTTAAGGGTGCACAGTACTGTTCGTGGGATGTAAGAGGAGCCTTCAAGGAGACTTCTGGGAGGCAGAAGGAATATAAGCAGAGCCACTGAGATCATCCTGGGGTATAGGGTGGGTTTCTCCTTCCCCACCTGGCTACTATGACAGTCACAGTTCATTCACTGGTGGGAGGGCAGAGTCAGCCTATGCTGAGGCAGTGTGGGTGGCCAGGACAGTTTCTCAAGTTCTAGTCAATTCTCAATCCCTCAGCATCCTACCCCTGCACAAGGCCTTCTAAGTCTTGGGCGAGATGTAAGGTTTGGCTGGGATCCAGATGAAGCTGGCTGTTGTTCCTGTCACTTGTAGTGGCCACCAGACCTTTGTCAGCTGCCTATTTACCCCGAGCCTCATTTTGTTTAATCTGTAAAATGGGAACTATGACACCCGCCTCCTAGCCCAGCTGTGGGAAGGGAGTGAGCTGAAGTCTCTGTGGCTGAGCACTGATTTACTTAGTACTTGCTGAGTACTGAGTCCTCAGGAGCCTTTCCTGGTGCTGAGACAGGGTCAATGACCATCAGTGTGTGGGAGCGGTGCTGCCCGCTAAGTAGACAGGTGGGCGAGCATTCAGGTTTGTGGAATAGAGAGGGTCACACTGGGACTGGCGGTGTGCTGTGGTGCAAAGCTCACACTCTGGGAGGGGGCATGAGATCGTTTGCTCTAGAAGGTTTGTGGAAGGGGGGAAGCAAACTTGGAACAGCCAGGGGAAGAGTGCTAGACAGCAGGGGGCCCGTGGGAGACCCCCACATGAGGTGTATTTCAGTTCCAAGAAGGTCAAGCAGGTGAGAGGGGGATGGAGGGGTCACAAAGTTGACTGGAGGGAGGGGACCAGGCAGACACAGACTTGCAGGCTGTCACCAATAAGTTAACTTGATGTATCTGAGAGACAGGAAGCCAAGGGTGTGGGGAGTCAGGACATGCCCTGTCCTTCCCTTCCCTCATGATTTTCTCACTTTTCAATAACTGTAAAAAAAAGAAGAAGAAGAAGAAAAGAAAAAAAAAGCCCTTTAAATAAACGTCTCTTCATTTTCCCCCACTTACTTTCTCTCGACTCAAGAACAGAATGAGATGATTTTGTTCTTACCCAGTGTGTTTAGAAGCAGCCCAGCCTTCTGGCTTTCTTCTTGACCACAACTCCAGAGATCCTCATACTAGCTGCAGTGAGTGGCCTGTCCAGAGCTCACTTGTACGGCTTCACGTAGCTTGCAGCAGAAGCAGGCAGAACTCAAACCCGGGCTGGCCTCCATCCAAACATTCTCTTGATCTCAGCTGGGGCCGTCTGGTCCTGGAATCTTGTCAGCTGAGGGTCTTCCTGTCTCCTTTTCTGTCCCCTCTAGCATCAACCGTGTGAGAGAGGGTGAGTAGTGTGGGAGATACAGGCGTTCCCATCACCTGGCAGCCTCGACGGGGCCGAGTGAATTTCTTTTCGAGATGATGGACATAATTAATTTAGAAGAGAAGTTGCCTCATTGCTGCTGGCCTCAAGTGAAAGTGAGAAGGGAAGGCTGGCTGCACACCTGGCGAGGCATTCTTGGGAGACGACGGCTAACACTCGGGGCCATTGCCCTCAGCGATGTCTCCGGTGGGTATCATCTTCAGCAGTAAGCAAAGTGCTAAACTATGAGGGTAACAGATGTGAGGGCTGGGCTACGGAGACAGGACTGGGCTACAGAGACTGGACTGGACTATAGAAACTATACTGGGCTGTGGAGATGAGGAGATGGGCTCTAGGAGATGGGAACTGGGCTACGGAGACGGGACTGGGCTACGGAGACGGGTACATGGGGCTACACGGGAGGGTATGGGACTGGGCTACAGAGATGGGACTGGGCTACAGAGACGGGACTGGGCTACGGAGACGGGGCTGGGCTATGGAGACTGAATGCTGATATCAGGCAGGCATGGACATCTCCAGAACGCAGCATTATGAGCTCTGTCATTAGCAGGGTTCAAGCTTCAGGGTCCATGCACATCACTTACAAGTTTCTCCCTCCTTCTGCCGCACTCCGGAAGCTCTGTTTCACGCTAAGGTAGCTGGTGTTGTTTGAAGGAGAAGCGTTCAGGCTCATGTATTTGAACACTTGGTCCTCAGTTGGTAGTGCTGTTCTCAAAAGTTGCAGAATGTCAGGGAGGTGGATCCTCGCTGGAGGAAGTATGTCACTTGGGAGTCTTTGAGGGACTTCTTTTTTCCCCTGTGATTGACAGCACAGGCTGGGATTCGAACTTGGGAGAGACAGATGGCCGCCTCGGACTCCAGAGCGCGGTGACTGCAGCGGTGCACCACCGTGGCCAGCTGCTTTGAGGGACTTCTGGCTCCTCTTCCTTTCTTTTCTTTTCTTTTTCTTTTCTTCTTTTCTTTTCTTTTCTTTTCTTTCTTTCTTTCTTTTCTTTCTTTCTTTCTTTCTTTCTTTCTTTCTTTCTTCTTTCTTTCTTTTCTTTCTTTTTTTTTTTTTTTTTTTTTTGGTTTTTCGAGACAGGGTTTCCCTGTGTAGCCCTGGCTGTCCTGGGACTCACTCTGTAGACCAGGCTGGCCTCAAACTCAGAAATCCGCCTGCCTCTGCCTCCCAAGTGCTGGGAGTAAAGGTGTGCACCACCTCCGCCCGGCACCCTCTTTCTGTTTCTTATATGGATGAAAGACAATGTGGTCAGCTAGTTTTCTGCTTCTGCCCGTTGCCACGCCTCCTTCTGTTGCCATGGGAACTCTATACCTCTGGAAGCACTCACCGAACCTTGCCTAAGTTGCTTTTGGTCATGGTGTTTTGTCACAGCAACAGAAAAGTGACTGATAAGAGTTTCCTCTTACAGTTCTTCCAGATGGTATAGGAAGGTCGAGGGATGTGAGTACAGGACTTTTGAGCATAGCTTTAAAAAAAATTATGGGTTGTACCTTGATACAACCCTACTCAAGCTATAGCTTGTTGGCTTTTGCTCCCTCCGTGTGACATGGGCCCGGATATCATTCTCAGAGGGGGAAGATGACCAAGGAACATACAGGATCTTACATCTAAAATCCCTGGATCCTGTGTTTACAAATTGCATGGTAGGTTCAGTCCCCAGGTCAGCTGGTGGGATGTGAACATTGGGTGCTTGGGTCTCTAGGTCAGTCAGACATGAACTCCATCAGTCTCACTGATAAGTCAACCCTTTAAGACTCCACCCAGATACCAGCTCTTTGATCAAGTCTTCGCCTTGTGCTTCTGGTAACTGGGTTGGTGGTCTCTGTGGGAGCATCTCTCATTGCACTGAAACAATCTGTCTGTGTCCTCTCCTCCATGGAAGGGACAGTCATGCCCACTTGAAGCTCCAGGGCTCAGGACCAATGTATTTTACCCCAGGGAGAAATTAGAGCAACTGTCCATGTCCTTCCTTTGGCCTCGCACCATGCAATAAACATCTCTCCAAAGTGCAAACAAAGTCTTGCCTGCCACTCCCTTATGACTGCCTAATATTCTACAGAGGTCTGACTCTATAAAATTGGAGCTTCCTTCTTCTTTTTTTTTTTTTTTACTTTTTTTTTTTGTTTGTTTGTTTTTGTTTTTCGAGACAGGGTTTCTCTGTGTAGCTTGGCTGTCCTGGAACTCACTCTGTAGACCAGGCTGGCCTCGAACTCAGAAATCCGTCTGCCTCTGCCTCCCAAGTGCTGGGATTAAAGGCGTGCGCCACCACCGCCCGGCTTTTTTTGTTTACTTATTAATGAGGGCTTTAATTTGAATTTTTGCTGATTCTTAAGAAACCACCATAACTAGAAGGGATGAGTACGTCAACACTGAAAGGAGTCCACAATGCTTCAGGATGAGGCTATTTGGCTCCCCAGACCCGGCTGACATTCAGTTCTGCCAGAACATTAGTCACTTGAACAATTGGAACTTCTTCAAATACTGGCTCCCTTCTTCCTTGGGGTATGGCCTCAAGGCAATGCACGTGGCAATATTCTCTGGCTGCTCGAGCCACGACATGTGGTCAATGTTCTTCTGCTGCAGGGTCTCAGCCAGCTCCTTCAAGGTGGTCTCATCAGCAGCCTTGAGAACTACCTTGCGCATGCGCCCCAGCTCCCGGAGATAAGCTGTTGTGTGCGGATGGTCTCGATGGAGGTGCATGGCTGCTGTGGCAAGCCTGCGCTACCAATGCTCCTGTGGGCCAGGAAAAAGGAGCCTGAGATAGATCCTTTCATAATACTAAGTACTGTACAAGGATCTATGGCTCCACCCCAGAGTCTGCCATCTTCCTGATCCAGCTGCCTTCTTTCTGAAGCTATAAATATCACGGGAGTGAACATCTTCCTGTTCTGTTGGTGTGATGAACTCCTCCTGCAGGTTAACAAGAAAACCGTGCGATACTGATAGTGAACACTTTTTAGTGGCTCATTTATGTACGATGGATCACCCTCAGCAAGTTCACAGGACGGTGGTCAGCCTCATGTTCTAAGACGCAGAATAAAATGATACTTTACCTGTGCCTGTTAAATTAGCAAGGCAAAAACTCCTAATGTGCACTTCAGGCACCGAGAGTGATCAAGAGTCAGGAGTGAGTGTCTGTTCAACCACTCGCTTTGGCAACAGAAATCTCTACAGTGTGATCATGAGTTAAAAATGCATAATCCTCCTCCTTGGAGGCATGCTGTTGTTAGTTTATTATTATAAAAAATTTGAGACAGGGTCTCACTATGTATCTCAGACTGGCCTCAAACTCATGATCTTCCCTCTTCAGTCTCCAGAGTGTAGGTGTGCACCACCACAGCCTGCTCTGGGATAGTGTTTTGAAGCAAAAATTTCTCCCACATGTTGGAAGAATTCATAGTCTGTTCACAGCTATCCCTTAAGAAGACAAGTTCTCCTTTGTATAGAAGATAGATGGCTTCTACAGGATTCTATGTCAGCATGGAGCTAGCTCCAGACTGGAGGACTGGAAGTGGGGTTGTAGATCTTGAACTTGTAGAGTCAGTAGTTGCTTGTTCAATAGGTGAGAGTGTGGAGTGGTAGAGACAGGTTTCCTAGCTTGGGCATGTGTGTCTCTGTGTGCCTGTCTGCTTGATTCTTCTATGCTTATGGTAGGATGAAGGAGAGGTAGGTGGGCCCTTGGGATGTCAAAGAAAGAGCCTGAAAAGACTTCAGATCATGACAGTCTTTCTTAGATGTTGAGGGTGGCTCTTCAGAGACTTTGGACTTCTGAAGACCTCATCAGCTGCTGGGTAGAAGCTAGAGACAGGGAAAACAGAGGTGAGGCCTTCAGAATTCTCTTGAGGAGAAATATAGAAGTGGTCCTTTTTGGAGGGAATTGGATGGAGAGGAGGTAGACGTCATAATTTTAGAACATTCCCTTAACTTTTCTCTGCAGCCCTCCCTCATACCCCTTCCTTAGGGCAGTAAGCACTCTGCTGTGTCCTCTTATGGTACCCAGAGTCTCCTAAAAGCCCGAGGTGCCTCCATCAGCTCGACACGTTACAAAGCTCACTAATTGCACCCTGGCTAATTGCATAATGCGGTTATCCGCCTAGTGGATTGTGGCCCGAACGTTACTCCATGCAGGATAATTATGCTGGATAAGTGAATGACTGGAATGGTTACAAGATTCTGTCCCTTGGTCGATCTCCTTTCTCAGAAGACAGCCGCTGTGTGGGGTAAAACATAAGACAGAAAATATCTCTGGGGCTTGTGCAACATGGCGACAGGCAAGCTTGTGGTGTTTCAAAGAGGAACATGCAAAATATTAAGTTTGGATAAAAAAGAGCATACAACTGTTCTGTCCCTGACGTGCATATGTTCTGCCTGATGATTGGCAGGACTCAATTTGCTCTTGCCTGCTTCCAGCCGAGCAGCGTTTCTCATTTTCAGCTCAGGCCTGTGCATGCTGTGAACCCCCTATGAGCTTGGGCATTGATCCACACATGGTTCCAGGGGGTGTGGCTGGGTCTTAGGGTCTGCTGGATCACTTTAGGATCCCATTGTGGGTAGTCTCAGAGGTAGAACAGGTGAAGCAAGGGGCTTAGATGGTTCCCCTCCTTCCTGTTGTCTCTGATAGGCCCAAGTGAAAGCTCTGTGCTGGGTGTAGCTGGATCTCCAGGAGATGAAGGACACTCTCTTTTGCAGTCACTTGTCCTAGTTAGCAGCACCAGCTGCCCACTTGACACAGCCTAGAATCACCTGAAAAAGGAGTCTCAGTTGAGTAATGTCTTTACCAAGTTGGCTGTGTCTGTGAGGGATTGTCTTAATTGTTAGTTGATACAGAAGTGCCCAACCCACCATGGGTGGCACCATTCCCTTGGCATGTTGGCCTAGCCTATGTAAGGAAAGTAGCTGTGTAAGCTACCCAGCACTGTTCCTCTATGTCCTTTTCATGACGTTCCTGTCTTGAGTTCCTGACCTGACTTCTCTCAATGACAGATTATAACCTTGAAAATGTGAGTAGACTTGGTGAGACCCAGTGACTGGGGCCTAGACCACTGAAGGCATAGAAGACTATGCTGTGAGACAAACTCTTAGGGACCATGTAGTCTTAAAAGGTACTTCCATTTCCATATTTCTTAGAAGAAACATTGGAGGCTCAGTGAAGCCACACATTGTTCCTCAGAACCCACATCTCACCACACACAACAGGAGGAATCCAAAGCTCACTCTCCAGGGTAGAGGGGCATCAGTCATATTTGGTGGTGGTGGGGAGGTGTCATCACCACCAGCTACCTTCACCCAGCTCCCTGCCACAGGCATCTCCCATTTCAAGACCTTCCTTGCCCAGTGGGTCCCTGCTGTCTCATGGGGTGATCCTGTTAATATGAGTCTCACTCAGGTTTGGTAGGGAAGAGGTTTCTGGATTCAATAGCATTGAAAAGAAAGACTCCTGAGTGGGCTGAGGACTAAGATAGAGACCTGGGCATGAGTCCTGGCTGGCGCTGACCACCTCCTACTAGAATGTCTTTAGATAAGTCCCGGCTTTTTGTTCCTCAGTGTTCTCACTTGTCAATGGGCACACAATATATCCCTCTTGGTAAGGATGAAACAGTACAGTAAGCATAGAATGCATGAGACTGTGCCTGTTTTCTGGCATGTGGTCTATCTCAGGCACATTGTCATTATTGTCAGGGTTCTTCTTATCATGTTGTATGGTGTGGAGTTTGTTGCCATCACAGTCCAGGGGACTTCAAAGCACGAACGCCAGTTTGTCTCACCTGTTTTTAGGTATCTGGCAGCTGCCCCATCTCCCAGGGGGACCTGGGTGAGGAGGAGGAGCCCGAGGTCTCAGGGTAAGTCTGAGTGCTCACCCCACTGCAGTGTCATGTCCAGGGTGCTCTGAGGGTCATTGTCACTGGTGTTTGCTGAGCTGTCACCTGTGCTGAGGATGGATGAACGCAGCTGGGTTCTCAGTAGCTTGAGTCAGCGTGAGTGTGCACAGCCAGTGACCTTTGATACAGTGCGGAGAGGACCTTACGGCTCAAGCTTCCAGTATCTAAGAGCACCTGCTGCACTGTGGCTCCCTGCCTTCCCATGCACCAAGACTTGGCTTTTCCAGCTTTGCCCCACCCTGTTACCATCCTTCTCCTGTGAATCTCAGTCTTACAATCTCAGCAGCTTGCTATGGTTCAAGTTTGTCCTGTGTGCTTAGCCTGGTGTCTTCAGCTCCCTTTGAGGCTGTGCTGGCTGGTAGGTAGGGCTCAGTGGGTACAGGTCTACGGTCACTTGTATTACACTCAATACTTGCTCAGACAGGGTACACAGTGGACTTGGGACATCTTTGCTGAGTCTCTGTCCTTGTCTTGGGGGTTCCCCTGTACTTGTTTTGCTCAGCTCCCTGCCGTAACCTGTCACCTAGAAGAACTCAAGATTGATCCTGGAACTAGCGAATGACATGTCACCTCCTCCTGATATCCCCTAGACAAAGAATATTTTTGACTGGAAACTTGATATGGAGGAGAGAGGGAGAGAGGCGGAGTGGGAGGAGGAGGGGAAGGGAGAGGAAGGGGGAGACAGAGAGACAACGTGTCCTATGGGGTTCTGTGGGTTCCTGTTGGCATGTTAAGCCTCAACAGACTAAATGTACAGTTTGAAAATGTTATAGATGACATGACAAAAGATAAATTTATGTGAAATTTGAGATGAAGAAACTTGAGGGTGAAAAACCCTTCCGTGTGAACACTTTGTGTGTGCATCTGTGTTCTGGTAGCTCTGTGGAAGCCTGTTCATTCGGGATCTACAGATGGAGTGGGGCTGTTACCTTGCCTCCCACCTCTCTTTGCAAGGATGTGTTTAGAAACCACTGGCCTGGAAAAGTATGAAAGCCTGTGGTGATTTTGACTCCAGTATTCTGGGGCCTGCTCACAGAATATTTGTATGTCAGACATGGGCCCTAGAATACAAATACAAGAAGCTGGGTCCTGGAGGCTGC
Organism: Mastomys natalensis; assembly: GCA_021653895.1. Taxonomy (NCBI): domain Eukaryota; kingdom Metazoa; phylum Chordata; class Mammalia; order Rodentia; family Muridae; genus Mastomys; species Mastomys natalensis. The sequence goes on along the minus strand of JAJTUV010002196.1, from coordinate 79,881 downwards.
AAGTGCAAGGTGGAGCTTGTTGCTTGGACTGGCAGCTGGCTGATGCTTTCTTACTTGTGACAGAAAGTTTCTCTAGGTTTCTCTCATTGGCTGGCCAATGGCTTTTTTTTTATCCTCACATTGTCTTCTTCTATGTGAATCTTTGTGTAGACTGCATCATATAAGGCCTCCAGTTGTAAATAGGCCAGGGCCCACCTGGAGGTCATTTTAACTGAGTTACTTCTGCAAGTCTTCTATATATCCAAACACAGCTGCCTTCTGGGGTCGTGTGAGGAGATAATCAGGTTGTAACACTGGGACCCTGAGGATTAGAGGCTGGGCAAAGTCTACTCTGAGGAGCTGGACCCTAGTACCTTGGAGGCACATCCTTGGTGCTGAGTCGGCTTGGAAAGATCTGGAAACTTTGACAGGCTGCAGGTAGGCAGGTGGGAGGGTAGGGTGGGGCAGGAGCTTAGTGAGCTGTCCCTGTGGGTGGATGTAGGGCATGTCTCGGGCCTCCTCAGGCTGAGCTCAGGCAGCACTGCCTACAGGCAAGGCTGCCATTGTGCCTGGGTGCCTGTCTCATGAACTTCAGGGAGCAGAGGATGCACAGTCGGCAGGGCTACCTTGGGACTCTGATCTGAAGATCATGGCAACTCTGAGGTCAGGGACAAGGTCAAACTTAGACTTTACCAGGTTCCTACTTACCTTTTGTCATTTGTGCCCTTACCAGACATACTCAGATTGACTTATAAAGGGACCTTCAGCTCGGGAGTCATTCTGTGGATGACAGTCTCACTGACTTTGATTGCATTTTAACCCCTCTGAGACTTGTTTTCTCTACTGTGGGAAGGGGGCATGCCTGCTAGGACATGTGGGGAAGATAACATGTTATATATAGGAGGCACAGTGCTCAATCAATATCATCTCTGGTGCTGGCGGAGAATGAGGTAGGAGAAGGAGATTGACAGAAGCAAAGACAGAAGGAGAGAAAGGGAAAGAGCAGGAGAAGAAAGGAGAGAGCCAGATAGAGTCATGTGCTGGGAGCAGGAGACTTGGTAAGACCAGGGGTGTCCCCCAAGCTCCCAGGTCCTCAACCCTAGGGGTTGATAGCTCATCTTCTTCCACACAAGTTTGAGGGAGAGCCCAGGAGTCAAGACGGGATACCGGGCACAGGGAAGACTATGTAGAAGGAACTGAGTTGGGTGATGGCCATAGGGATGCTCTGGGAGCAGCAGAGGTGTCCAAGTTTTTGATTCAATGAGCTTCAAAGCTCATGGCTGAGAAATGCACCATCTAGTTACAAAAAAAAGGCCACACAGGCAATAATTTCACAATGTTTTAAGTGTTTGATTTTGTATTCAGTGGTATCACAGCTCTCCTGGGTGCACATGACCTGTGGGCTACAGTTTGGATGACCTGCAATGGTGTTTCTTGTGTTTCTCCTATTACAAGGTTCTCCCCACTGTGAGCTGCAGACAGCCAGGTGGCAGTGGACAGGCTATGTGCCTGGTTCGTGTCTACACAGAGGCAGCAACCACAGACAATGCTTCCCATATCCCTGACCTGTTCACTTAGACACTCCTGGTGTAAAGAGTCTAGGTCTTGGTTGTTTTCCCAGGTATGGTGTCTTCTGTGGCAGGGATCTGTTCTGCCTCCCTTAACATAGGACTTGACATGCTTCATGGGGTCTTCATTATGCAGCTGCTTGGAGCCTGTCTATGGTCCCTGATACTTTAATCGCCTTCCTTTACAGAAGGACTCAGAGGGTTGAGAAGTGTCTGATACCATAGATGCCTGTGCTTACTTACTTGTGAAATGGGGCATTCAAGGCCCAGGCCTGGTGTGTCATTGACAGGAAGATACCTATGTTGTCATGGCTACTTCAGGCATCTCCAGGATGCTGGGAAGAAATGGGCTGTGGTGGTTAATACTGACTGTCCAGTAGATAGCGTCTAGAATCACCTAAGGTCTAGAATCCCCTTTGGGGTTGAAAGAGTTTCTGGATGAGGTTAATTGGGTGGGAAGCACCAAACTGTGGGTAGCACCATCAAATGACAGAAGTCTCAGGCTGAGTACAAAGGAGAAAGTGACTGCACTTTCATGTCTCTTTGCTTCTAGAGGGCATCTGCGCTCAGTGTGGCCAGCCACTTCACTCTCCTGCTGCCAGGATGCAGTGTGCCTGGAACTGGGCTGGAGCAAACCCTTCCTCCCTTAAGTGGTTTCTGTTGGGTGTTTTCTTGCAATGACCAGGCGAGTGACAGTGCACACAACCTGCAACTGTGACCAGTAACGCAGTAACTTGACTACCGGCGGCTCTCTGGAGAGCCCACTTACCCGTACCATTTACCTAAGTCTGTGATATGTACACAGCCAGTTTCAAGACACTGAAAGATGTCACAGGGTGTAGATTGGGAAGGCGTAGCTACCCACTGGAGCGGCACATGGGGGAGCACTCAACATGCATGGATGGGTGTCACTTTTACTGTCACTGTTGAAGACTGAGAACGATTCTTAGACCTGTCAAGTGGAGGACACCGGCCAGAGTGTCAGAAAGCAGGTAGAGGACTTGCTGGTCCCTGCGGAGGTGCTGATTCCAGCCCTGCCCTCTGTGTCCAGGCTGGCCTCATGCCTGACTCCACAGTTATTTCCATCAGGAATGAACCTCAGAGAGTCCAAAGTCCACTGCTTCCCGGACTGATCTCGGGAAGGAGACGGGAAGCAAGATGGCCTGCAGGTGGTGAGGAAGGAAGAATTTTGGGGAAAGTTCTCTGTGTTCTGGAAGACTCTGGGGGAAGCTGAAACAGTTGGGGCTAGTGGGCTGGGTGCTATTGTGTGCCCACCACCACTTCTGCCCAGCTGAGTCTGCTCCTACAAAGACAAGCAGCAAGGGATAGCTGTTTGTGAAGGTGGGCTTGAAGAGGTCTGTGTAGGGGAAGGCCAGTAGCATCGGCCTCTGAGGCACACACTGGGGAATTCTGGTATCTATAAGTAATTCAGTACCCTTGCTCAGGGAGAGCCTCAGGCTGGCTACCTGTAACGGAGGCAGGACAGTGCACTGTGGTCTGCAGGGAGGGAAGGGATGCAGAGGAAGCACTCAGCAAGTGATAGCTTCAGTTTCCTTTGTGTTGCCTTAAGTACTCAGTGGTACTCACTAGGCCCTCACAAGTGATGACCTTAGTCTTCTTCTCCATGGTGCATGGCAAACGCTCTGTGATGCTTTTGACCCATTTCACACGTCTCTTTGTAAACAGCAGCTACCCCATGACATTCATTCTGGGTCTTCCTTTAGTCCTAGGGTGAGGTGTTGACAAAGGCCCTTGGCTGGCCCCTCCTGGGAAGACTGGGTGTGTTCCCACTTGAGGATGGAACTGCCTCCCCCATTGCCTCCCCAGCGAGCTGGGGAGCTGTGCCATGAACGTGGGCCGTGGCCTCGGCTGCCTAGGGCTCTGTAGACTCTGGCTCCTGGCTCAGTCAGCTAGGACAAAGCCCCAGTGTGCTGCAGCTCCTGTCTGCTGTGTGAACCTGCCGACCCGGCCCGCCCCAGCCCACGGAGGGCTGGAGCCTCTCTGTTCTGTCTGCTATTGTTCCCACAGCGTGAGGGAGGTCACCCAGGGTGATGCTGCCCAGAGGTGGCCTTTGTGAGCAGGTGCTGAGTGTGTGCCTCTTGTGGGGACCAACTGTTCTCTATCCTAGCCAGGGTCCTGGTGGGCTCTCTGAGGGTGTTGAATAGGGTTGGCAGGAGGCCACCAGAGCTGTGGTGAACTACAGGCCAGGAACCAGGTCCCAGGCTTTATTTCTAAGTTGAGAGTAGGTGTGCTGCCTACTCGGCAGCAGGGGTGGACAACGTTCAAATGTAGTGTGTAAATATTTGTGGCGAGCCCATGATGGGCTCCAGCAAGGCTAGAACTAGGTTGGCTTGGGTGGCGCTTGTGTCCCAAGGTCTCTCTCAAGGCCTGAGTGATCCTTGCTGGTTTTTATAAACCATCAGTCACTTGCTTGAGAGCCAACACAACCTGGCCTCTGGGGTCTCTCTCCCTTCCACCCTCTTATCTTTCACCTCCTCCATCCCTCCCTTCTTTTCCTTCCTTTGTCCTTCCAACCTTCCTTCTGTTCATTTATTTATTTACCCCTAACTCCCTTTTCCCTCTCCGTCCCCCTTCCTCTGCTGTCTGCCCCCCACCCCCATTATTCTCACTCACTAAGCAAGATCTATGGCAAACCATTCCCCAGTGTAGTCATCATTTACCAGCCCACAACAGACCTAGAGACTAGGCTCACATACTTCCTGGTGTGTTAAGGAAGTGCCAGCAGGCACCATGGGGTGAAGGATGATTACTGGTGGGCATCATAGTTTCAAAAAGAGACCCCTCAGCCTCAACCAGTTCCTCCAGAGGCCTCCAAAGTCCGTTCCGTTTTCCTAGTTTGTCGTGGCCTGAGTAAGGCCTTTGTGTATCTGGATGGGTGGCTGGCTGAGGTTTTATGGCATCCACCCTCCCTCACTTCAGAGTTGAGACACTCTCCTCCCTGTGCAGATGTAGCATCTCAGGCGGGCTAGGTGGTGTAACAGGTAGAGGCGGGAAGGGTTCTCCTAGAAACGCAATGTGGAGAGGATCCCAAAGTGACTACTGGTACCCTCACAATCAAGATCTGCAGGAAGCTACGATTGGAGCCCAGTCCTGCAGATGCTCAGATCACTTCGGGTTCCCGCCTTCCTTATCACTTTATCATTCAAGGTCAAAAATCTTCACACATGCGGAGCTCCTGTGGGGAGGAAGACATTCCAGTGTCCACCCCATCCAGATCCTTCACTTCTGGGCTGAGAGGAGCAGAAGCCCAGAGAAGGAGGAGGGTTCCAGGATGTCACACAGTTTCTGGAGAACCACCGAGGGATGGTTTCAGTCCCGGCTCAGAGCTCCAGCTGTGACCTTGTGGAGACTCAATGCCTGAAAGTCAGTGGAATTGGGGTTTCCTTAGCTTGCAGGCCAGGATGTGTCTTTCCTCGGGTGGTCCTTGGACTTTAGGATGCCCAGAAGGATAGAGGGATGATGTAACAGTGTCTGTCTGCTTCTAGCTGTGGGGATACGCCAAGGCAAGGATAGGTCATCTCAGTTGGGGAACCTGAGAAAAGTTGATGTGGGCATTTTGTCTCCCAGACCCCAACAGCTGCCTGGGATGTGAGAACATTCTCTCCAGCACCCTAGTTCCAGTGCTCTCCCTGGTTCCCAGGGGTGCAGAGGATAGAGTACTGGGAAGCAGCCATGGCCAGAGCCTCAGACTGTGCTGAGGCCTATGGAGCGCTTATCTGTGAGTGATAGGATTTTTACATTCTACTTTCTACATCCATCGCAACAATACATCTTGGAAAGCTAAGTTCTCTTAAAGGAGTCACCTCTATTTCCTGCTGTGAACCGAGGACCTGAGTAAGCCCTTCAGGAATTGTCCTTCAACCTGTCCTTTGAACCATCCCTGAACAATTAAGCCAAGAATAGAATATATCTAATTTATTTAGAGCAGTGGTTTTCCACCTTCCTAATACGTCGATCCTTTAATACAGGTCCTCGTGCTGCGGTGACCCCTGACCATAAAATTATTTTGTTGCTACCTCATAACTATGATTTTCTGACTGTTAATGAATCATAATATAAATATCTGGTATGCAGGATTTCTAATTTGTGACTCCCCAAGAGTCGAGACCCAAAGGTTAAGAACTGCTGATCTAGACCAAGCCTCAGAGACTTCAAAGCAAACATGGTTTGGGGTGGGGCTTATGACAGGGCAAGATATACTTTCAGATGGTCAAATACAGCATGTATGTCTGTTGAGACAACTGCTGGCAGCCATCTTGGGACAGACGGTCACATACTGGGCTGAGTACCTTGGCTGCTAAGATCCTTAGCTTGTCACTGTAGGTTGAGGTGACGGCCTGTCCCTGAGGTCATGATCTATGTGGTTTTACAGGTGTCCCTGTGCATCTCTTCTGAGATGGCTGAGGCATTTCCTGGTTCTGCATGTGCTACTGGAGAGCTAGCTTCCCCCCCTAACCAAGGCTGAATGAACCTTGAAGCTTACACGCTCAGGGATGTCATAGACATCCTCTCAATGGATTCATTAGCAAGAGATGGACCCTCATTCCTCTCTTTCTGGGTTTAAAGGAAACAAAGGCTCAGGGGAGTGAAATGATTGTCCTGAGGCCACACAGCTGGTTACTCTGTGATAGAGCTAGAAGGCCACCATGATTGGCCATCATGATTCTAAGTCCTCTGCAACATGAGGAGAGTCACAGGACTAGTTCACCACTAACAGCTATGCACCGTCTACCTCACATCTCCTCCCCACGCCCTTTTACAAATCTGGGTTAGTCTTAACAACAACCAATGGCTTGATTTTCTTTCTCGTCTCAAAACGTCTGTAGCTGTGATTCAGACAGCCGCCGGGTGAGAAAGAGGTTTTTAGGGGACAGTACTGGGGGACACGCAAACTTTCAAACTTCTGGTTTGTTCCCCAGAAGGTAATAAACAGTCTCTCCCCAGACTCGGAGCTGAACGCTTTTCTAGTGCCTTGCGTTTTTGGTGACAGTTTTGCAAATTGTGGGTAAAGAACCTAAATGTCTAATTAAGCCCCGAAGATGCACAGGAGTTTGAAGCAAATGATTGATGTTCACGGAGGTGCGGCTGTGTGACGGAGGCCGCCTGACAGGGACTGCGAAGCCCGCTCGGCAGTGATGGCTTGTTGTGATCCGCGTTGTCATTTTTTCATTACTGATTAAAATTAAAAATCTGCTTGGCAAATCCATTGTAAAAATTCCCTTCATGAGCATCGACGGGTACAAATTATTTTGTCAATCGTCTGGCAATCAAAACGGGGCTGGAGACGATTTCTAGCCCACAGTTTTCTATCCCCCTCTCCCTCACGCCGCTGACTTTTCATAACAAAGTTTTAAAAAAGCGTAGGTAGCAGTCTTGGCAGCACTTGAAAAAAAAATCAAAAGATTCATCTGTATTTTTTTTAATGAAGTGTTCTGTTTGTGTGCGCCCCCTTCAGCCCCCTGCCGAGAGTGGAGGGGAAGGTTCTCGGAGGGAGAGCCAGTCTGTGCTCTGTAATTGTCTAATGCTGTGTAATGACAGGTGGATAACAGTAATAAAAGCCTTTATTAGGATAAAAATCTGTTTTGAGAATGGAAGCGTAAATTGTCTAAAACGGTAAAGCAGAAAAGAAGTCTTGCTAGCCTGCAAACCAAGTGGAAGATATTCACAGGCTCTCCACTGAGATGACTTTTCCGTTTGGTACTCACATGTCACGTGAAAGACAGGGAAGGAAGGTGAGGGAGAGCTTGCATGTGGGTGGGAGTTCTGCATTAGGTCCTGGGAGTTATTGGTCCTGGGCTCCAGTCTTAGCATCCTACTGTGTGACTGTGAGCCAGCCTCATGCCTTCTCTGGTGCCAAGTTTCTCTTTAACAAGTGAAATGATGGCTGGTTCAGCCAGTCCAAACACCCAGTGCACCCCGTACGGTGTTCCTTTACCTAAAGCTTGGGAGTCAGTGAGGGGTCCCCAAACCATTTTCTAAAGTAGATCATGAGATAGACAAGAAACCAACCCTGGGTTTGGAGCTCAAAGCACTGGGAAGAATCCTGGTCATACCCACATCTCTGAGCCTTTGTCCCCCAAATCTGTGCTCAGGGACCCATGAGCTATCGTTTGAAGATCACTTGGCAAAGTGTCTGCCCTGTGATCCAGTCCTGAGTCCAGGGGGAAGTGGGGAGTCACAGTCAGGGGTTCAAGAAACCTCTGCTGGCCTTTAAGAAAGACTCCTGTAGTCAAGAGTAGTGCTATGTATAACCCTGGTTTGCAGGGGCCTGAGGCATGAGGGTCTTACGTCTAAGACTAGCCTATACTATATAGCAAGATCCTGTCTTAAATAGCACAAACCAAACCCCAAAGCCAAAATGAGTATTTTCAAATGAAAGAAATGAAGGCTTCTTTGTCCACATGTTGCTGCCTAGACCCCTGAACCCCAAAGTTCTTCAGAGGACTTCAGCATGCTCTCAGGCCCCTCATCACTGAAAATGGGGTGTCCTAAAGAGGCAGTGCGTAGGTCTGAGGGCCCAGCAGCACCCAGATCTGATACTAGAAGCACCACGCTGAACTTTCAGGAAGACCCCCGTCTCTGAGGAGATTCCAGGCTCTGGGACACAGGGACGAGTGGAGCTGTGAAGGTCACTTCTGGTAACTTCTTTGAACTCTAACTGGGACCTGAACAATACTTCTCTCTGTTTCCAGATGCCTGTCTATATAGTATATATACTTTACTCTTCTCACTTTTGTTTTCTCTTTGCAGAATGTGAAGGCTTCCAGGCTTCTGAAGGATGAACGTGGGGTGTACGTGTTAAAAGGCTGAGTGACAGGGTCAGCCTACTGAGAGGCAGCCTATCCTTTCTGTCTGCAGGCCCAGCTGCTTGTTCAGCCTCACGGAACAGAGAGAGCCCATAACCTCTGGAATCTGAAGGGTTGCTGTCCAGCCTAGTTCCCTTGCTGTCCAAGCTGAAATATCTCTCTTCATACACAGTTGACACAGAAGTCTTATACAGAGAATAGGGCTACCAAATAATGCCAACACATCCGATCTCTCCTTCCTCTGTCTGCGGCTCAGCAGGCACAGGGCTCCCGAGAATCAAGGCCATGGAAATGTGAATCTTAAAACAAAACAAAACAAAAAGCAAAACAAAAAACAAAAATTAAAAAACCACACACCACCACCACCAACAAAAACCACAATAACAACAACAAAAGTCCCCCAAAGCCCCCAAACAAAACCAAAACCAAAACTCATCGTGATTGAACGATTTTCTTTTGGGAAGGGGGCTGGTCCATCCTATTTTGTAGGGTAATTTCCCCACACCTATGTTTTGTGGATAATCTGTTAATGTGCCAAACCACAACTGGAAAAGATGGCCACGGCATCCTCCCCACCCATGCTGTGTGAGCACACCCACGGTGCTGGAGGAGTTTTGCCTGGCTCTCATCTTCACTGTGGGACAGGTGGGGGAGTGTTTTCTGAGACTTGTGTCCATTTGCATGTCCGCCCACCCACCTTATGGATCCATCGCCGCACCATATTTAGTTAAGCTAATGTTCCCCACAAGCACTCCCAAGGACCTTGGGCTGTGTGCTGGTGGCGGTCTGGGAAAGAACCCGAAGTAGTCCTCTCCCTAGAGGCAGAACCCACCTAGCTGGAGAGGAGACAAAGGGGAACCAGAGGGGCTGGGTAGAGAGGTAACGACAGCAGGACATAAGCTTCATCTTTGTAGAATCTTTCAATTAAAGCCCCAGCAACTCTAATCGATGTGGATGTGGAATGATCTAAGGCCTGGGCGAGTTGACAGTTGCCAATTGCACTCCTACCTCAGCGGCAGACATAACCAATCAGTCACAGACAACACCCTTTCTGCTTGAGCTCGGGGACACCATCACCATCTGTTGGAGCTGGCACAGGGTGGCAAACCCAGAGGCTAATTGCAGCATGGTCCCTGGGGAGGAGGAAGTAAGGAGATAAGCCTGCTAGGAACTCTCTGGACTAGTCATAGGGGAGGTGGGCATGCTGGTTACCTGTAACTCAGACAGGATGAGTTAAAGTTAGCACACACTGGCTGAGGGCTTACTTTGTGCTAGCCCAGTAGCTATGGCTGGCAGGGGTGGGTAGATGCCTATATAATCTGTTCTCACAGAGGCTAAAGTGTGGGAGAAACAATACGGTCTGGTGAAGGGCTTGGAATAATGAGGGGAGAAGATCAACCATGGAGAGGACCCAGACAGCTTCCCCAAGTTGCTGGCCTGCAATCTGGGTCTCCACGGAGCCATAGAAGATTGTGAAGTGGTTTCGTTGTCTGTGAAGGTCACCTGATTCCAAGTTCTCTCTCCTCCAGCCTCCATGTCTATATTTGCAAGGCAGGGACCATGCCAAAGACCCTTCACCAGATCAATCCAGACAGATGCTGGAATCATGCCTGGAAGCAAGAGTTTTATACAAACGGCCATTAACATTTTCCTTTCATTCATTAACTCATTTAAGGAATTTTCGTCAAGTGCCCTCTGCCTATCAGGCCCCAGTGAAACCCTGGGATAAGGAAGCCAATGGAGATATGACACTCTTTTTCCAAGAAATCTGCGTTGTGAGGTTTGTTGGTGTGTTCGGGTCGCTTCCAACTGTGTTTAGAAGTCAAATAAATGATATAACACAGGGTTTCTGTCTTCAGGAGGCAGCTCTGCTTTCCTGGAGTCCCCGGTCCCCAGCGCTGCAAACCAATTTGTTCTGTGTGGTGAGAAGACAAGAATGATAACTCGGCATGGAGCTTCACAGACTCCTGAGTGGAGTGGACATCCTGCACGGGGCTGAAGTCCCAGGCTCCTGCTTAACCGCCGAGTTTCCTACTACAGAAGTCCACTGGATCCTCTCTGGAGAACTTAGTGGAATCCCTCTGTAGACTCTAGAACTAGGGGCTGCCAATGGGTCTGCCCTAAGGTCACATAGCACATATGTGACAGGGGCTGCCACAGCTCCACGGAGTCTAACTGAGAAGCTCTCATTCCAGGTCTGCCACACTGAAACCATGAACACTTCTCATGGATTGCAACGCGCATAGCTCTGTCTATCTGGTGCGGGTCAATGGTAGTCAAGGGAGAGACGTGGGTTTGGAATTAGAATGACCCCACCAATGCTTTTGCTTGACTATCTATGGGTGGTGTGGTTACGGTCATAGAAACCTGCTGACCCTCAGTTTGTCATCTTTGGGGTGCAGTGGAGGTGAGCAGGGACAGCTGGAGAGAACAGGTAAAGGGGCTAGGTATGAGCACTGGGCGGCAGGAGTCAATTATTATGACACAGTCATAGGCAACTTTCCAGTGGGTGCCTCAGCCTCCAGGGAGAGGCCCTGGGCCCTTTTGTAATCCACCCTCAAGCTGCCACACCAGGCCCTGATCACACGTTGTCCTGAAACGCTCTCCGTCTCTGTCGATGCTGATACATACTTGTCGTGGGCGGTGTTCCCACTATCAGCCATTTGGTGGAATCATAAAAACCCATTCCCACCCGGCCTAATACATTTTCATGTCTCTCCCTTGATGGGCCTGGGTGTGTTGGATCTGGGAAGGGGCTCTCAGTCTTTGAGCCCATACTTTGGGATTGCGTGAGAATGGATGGTGTTTAAGGACTGTCCAGACAGGAAGCTGGGGCCTCTGAGGCTATCTTTGCTGCAATGACTATCAAGAATAGGGCAAGGCCAGGGTGTTTCCACCATGGTGTACCTACTATTCTTCCTGCAGCTCCTGGGTCTCCGAGGCTGTTGTATCGTAAGTGTTCAGGTTAGCCCTGCTTGGAACCATGTGCTTATGGCTAATATCCATGAACCTCATTTAACATAAAACAGGAATAATAAAAACACCCATCCATGCTGTTATACGATTGGATGGCACCATGCAGTAAAAATGTCTGTGCACAAAGCCTCCTCATGGTGTGTCTTGGTTAGGGTTTTATTTCTGTGAACAGACACCATGACCAAGGCAACTCTTATAAAAGAAAACATTTAATTGGGGATGGCTTACAGTTTCAGAAATTCAGGCCTTTATTATTATGGTGGGAAGCAGATAGGAGGTAGACATGGTACTAGGGAAGGAGCTGAGAGTTCTACATCTTGATCGGAAGACAGCAGAAGGGGATTGTGTCACTGGACGTAGCTTGAGCATCAGAGACTTTGAAGCCCACTCCATAGTGACACACTTACTCCAACAAGGACATACCTCTTAACAGTGCCATTTCCTATGAGCCAAGCATTGAAACACAGGAGTCTATGCAGGCCAGTCCTATTCATACCACCAGATAGTGAGAAGCTGGGACAGTGATGTCAAGGCATCAGCAGACACATGCCGAGCCTACCCGTGATTGGAGGCTTATCTATGTTGTAACATCAAGAAGGCCATGGTAACTCCAGGAGTTGGGGGATGTGCTAGGTATTATTAACTTATTTTTGCCTACAGAAACCAAGGTTTTGGGAGAGGATGCATAGCCAGATGAAGCTGAGGAAGTCTGCTTAATGGGCTCCTGTATTCTCCCTGCCTCACCCACTTGAGTCATGTTCAAAGCTTCTGAGAGCATCCCGGGGCAGGTAGCATGGGTAGGAGGAAGCCTGGGGTCTCTCTAAAAGGTTGACCCATTGGCAGCACAGCTGGGTCATCTAAGCCTGTGTGTCAGTCATGTGGCACCTCCCTCTGTAGGTACAAGCACATTGGTCTGTGACTGGACACATCAAACACACACAGCGCTCAAACCTCAAGTTGGGCTTTTCAGCTGTGGCTTTTCTGGCAGGGAAAGCCATTAATTTTTCTTCCAAGCCAAGTGGTGGATTGAGTGTACCAGCTACAACCTGCCATTAACCACTCTTGCCATTGGGAGCTGTGGTCTGTGAAGAGGCTCTGGGGGTGGGGTTCAGTGGGTGGTGGAATCATGTGATCTATTCTTTCTCGGTTCTGAGCTCTTCCATCCCTTTTAATGGCACCTCCTCGGGACATAACTGTGTAGGGAATGCCTCAGCAGTTTGGGGTGAAACCTTCTCATTCAGTGACCCACGCAGGTTCCCTGGGAGCCCACGCAAGGCTTCTGCAGTGGACTGCATTTGTCTAGAGATTGGTCTCCTCCTTAGGGAGAGGTGCCAGGTCTCCTCATTCTCCAGCCAGCATGAGTTTCAGTGTTTCCAAGTTCTGCTTTTGGAAACTTAAGCCCAGCTACTTTTTTTTTTTTTTACAATAATGGTTGTATGTGCATACGGCTGGGCCCCGAGGTCTTCAGTGATTCTCACTAGCTGTCTCCATGAATGTTTCTGTCCATCTCTAGAATTGATGCTCTAGACAGAAGGCATTCCCATGTCTAGTGGACAAATGAGCACATGGATAAGAGGGTGGGTGGGTATGTGGGTGAATGAGTGGATGCATGGTTAGATGGATGGATGGGTGACTGATGTCTTTGTTAGGGTTACTATTGCTGGGATGAAACACTATGATCAAAAGCAACTAGGGGAGAAAGGGCTTACTCGGCTTATGTTTCCACACTGTTGCTCATCATTGAAGGAAATCAGGACAAGAACTCAAACAAGGCAGGAATCTGGGGGCAGGAACCAATGTAGATACATGGAGGGGTGCTGTTCACTGGCTTGCTCTTCAAGGCTTTGTCAGCCTGCTTTCTTATAGAACCCAAGATCACCAGCCCAGGGATGGCACCACTAACAATAGGCTGGGCCCTTCCTCCCACATACATCACTAATTAAGAAAATGCCCTGCAGTCTGATCGTATGGAGGCATTTCCTTAAGTGAGGTTCCCTCTACTCAGGTGACTTTAGCTTGCATTAAATTGATGTAAAACTAGCCAGCACAGGTAGGTAGGATGGATGGCTAGACATGGGGTGGATGCTTGGGTATATGGATTCATGAGTAGATGGGTGAATGAGTGGGTGAATGAAATGGATGTGTGTGTGTGTGTAGGGATGGGTGTGTGGGTGAATAGTAGATGTTTGGATGAGTGTATAGACGAGGGATGGGTCCATCAGTGGGTGGATGGATTTGTGGGTAGTTGGAGGAATGATGACGGATGAGTGTGTGGGTGGATGGAGGGATTGGTCATGAAATGAATGGATGGATGAGCAGATGGATGGGGGTAACTGACAGAGGGGCAGATGGATACATGGATGGATAGATGGGTAAGTAAACGGATGGGTGGGTTAATGGGTAGGTAGATGGTTGGATGGATGCATTGGATGGATCAATTAATGCTTGAAGGATTTAGCCTCAACTGGGATATGTTTTAACAGAACCACCACCCATTCTGTGTCCCGGGGAATGATACAAGTTCTAGTGCTTACCACCTGCTTTATCATACGTGGACCTGCTTGGCCTCCTTTTAATGTGCTTCTCCAGGTCAGCATTTTGTCTTTCCACAATTAATGTTTGACACAAGGTCTAGGAGAGCAGGTGTTGGTTCACATTCATTGAGAGGAGTCACTGGTGCGGATTTCACCATTAAGGGAGGGATTCTGCTGTTCTCACTTTGGTCAATGTGACCCATCTCAGGAGGCCCTGCATTTAATGGCCATAGAATCCTGAGTGTGGAGAAATGATGTCGGAGACGTTTGGTACTTATAAAAACTCCAAGTATGGTATGAATTCCAGTAAAGATCAGAGTGTGGATGCTGACCCAGAGATATGTATTCCTTCTGCTGTCAGAGGCTGGGAGCAGAGGCAGCATCTGTAGACGGGGTAGCATGTGCATCGTTTGGACTGGGCAGGTCATCCTGCTGTAAAACTATTCTAACTCCCAGTGCCTTGATGTGACACAGGTTTGCTTCTTATTCATACAACATATCCAAAAGCACTATCTAGGCCAGGGAGACAGCTCAGCTCTCTGTTGGGGCTCAGACCAACAGCACAGCCTCCAGTTGAAATGCCACATACAGGCACAGGACAAATTCATACTGACTCTTTAAGTTTCCACCATGATTCTCTTCTTATTTCATTGGCCAAGGATGTTGGCCAACACTCAACTGCAGAGGCCCCCAAGGTGAATCCTTCCTTGTCATCAGGAGGAGAATTCAGAATGTGGGCACATTTCTAACCACAGCTACATTATCTTTCTGAAATTTAATTTGTAACTCTAGGGGGAGTTGCTTCCACCCTCTAAGTCTTGGTATCTTGAAGAACCAAGGAGGGAGAATAATGTGTGTTTATTCAGCATGCTAAGGGGAGGATTAAATGGGTCAATATACTTAAAAAGTACCTAGTCACTTCTCACTTCTTTGTAGGTCGTTTGATGAACGGATGAATATTGGCGAGAGAGTGGTAAGAAAAGATCAGGATTTGGCTGCAACCTTCCTGGGGTTATTTTATAGCCAGTGAGACGGCAGTCATACTAAACAGAGGGGCCGAAGACTGCGATATGTACTTTGAAGGAATATATAGTCCACTGATTATAAAAAATAGTTCCAGGTCTTCACTCTCCCCTGTCCCCAAGCCCTCCATGATGTGCCTCTGCAGTTCCTCCCACTAAGAGCTGAGCACATTCCTCCACCTTTTGGATAGAGGATGTCTCACACTTGCTTTGGCTGACAGTGTGCAGAGCCTGCAGTATAGGCAGCTACTGCTACTGTCATAGGCATGCCACACTGGCTGACCCACCACACACTAGTCAATTCCCAGGCCACCTCTCTGGGTGGCTGTGGACACAGTAGCTGGTGCAGTTGAGTTGAGCCTGGTTCTAACAATCAAAATATCCATCATATATGGTGTCATGATACCTTTGGGAGTTGTCTTAGTCACCATTCTATTGCTTGATGAAGCATCTCAGACCAAGGTAACTTGTACAAGGAAGGGTTTGTTTGGGCTTAAAGATCCAGGGAGATAAAAGTCCATCTAGGTAGGTAATTAGCAGGCATGGCAGCAAGAACAGGAAGAGCG
Organism: Mastomys natalensis; assembly: GCA_021653895.1. Taxonomy (NCBI): domain Eukaryota; kingdom Metazoa; phylum Chordata; class Mammalia; order Rodentia; family Muridae; genus Mastomys; species Mastomys natalensis. Next base: position 64,409 of record JAJTUV010002196.1, on the reverse strand, counting down.
AGATCACACCTAGAACTGCAAGCAGGAAGCAGAGAGAATGAATTCAAAATGGTGAGTCTTTTAAACCCCAAGCCCACCTCCAGTGACATCCTTCTTCCAACAAGGCCACATCTTCTAAGCTTTCCCAAACAGCATCACCAACTGGAGGCCAAATATTCAAATGCCTGAGACATTGGGGGTATCTCTTTCAAACTGCCACAGGGGTTCTTTGTTATGTAGCATTATCGTGGCAATCTCTGACTGGTACAAGGAGGTGTGTGCTCTCAGGACAATGTAGAAGTAGAGAAATGAATGTGTGAGAAGCCAGGCAGACTTCTGAGAAAATGAGAATAGCACTCCACTACTATGACCTAGTAGTGGAGTGCTATTCACTGGGTAAAAGGTGCCAGAGGAGGGGCAGTATGGGTACAAGTGAGCTATAGAGGGAGGAACACAGTCCTTTAGGAACCAGGGTCCAGGGTGTTGGGTGGCAGAGGCAGGGCTGTTGGGTTTTCTCTTGATACTATATATAAATCTCATTTCTTGAGAACTCTGTATTTTACTTCACATGAGGTATAGAAGCCATGCTGTGCTCTGTATCATGTTTGTGTTTGATAGGACTCTGCTTTTGGGGTGGGGGTGAGGGGGAAATAAGTGGGTGACCCTGGGGAAGAGCTGGAAGTTGTTTGTTTTAGCCTGGTCTTTCTTGATTGGAGAGGAACTGTGGCTGACTAGCCTGGGGGTGCAGGGTAGGGGGATGGGGGATGGGGTGGGTTTGGGTTTGAGGAGAGTTGTATATGTGTGTTGCCTCATGCTGCTTTCTTCTGACGTGTTCCGCGGTGGGATGCAGTGAGTTTGAGGTGTCTTTGACTAGACAAACAGTTTCAAAGGTGTGGCCCCTGCAGTCACAGACGATACTGTCCTAGATGGAAGAGTGAGAGCCATTTATACACCTAGGTGTGCTGAAGACTGTGGGAGGGGCGAGGCACTCATGGGTCTCTTTAATTCTCTCAGCAAGTCTATGATATGGATGGTTTTTATTTTGACACAACACACACGCACACGCACACCACAAGGGGATGGATTCAGAGATACAGACAGCCTCAGTTGATGTAAATGACAAGTTCCAAGGTTGCTCACAGCTTCAAAGTTCAACTTGGTTTTATCCCACCACGGTGCCTCTCCAGACCTCATCCTTCTGATGGAATTGTCTTGAGGTTTCGCCGATAGCAAGAAGGGAAACAGAACCGATCTTCATTATCGTTGCTGATTAACCGTCATCTTCCCTTTAGGGGAGCTTGCTATCATAAACAGACGGATCCCCAACTCTTCTTCCCTGCTGAGGCTCAGTCCATGCCATGGGCAACCAGGCAGAAGTTGGCCATTACAAAAAATCCTAAAGTTTATTTCAGGTGACTTCTGACGCCTCACAGTCCAGGAAACATAATTTCTTGAGCATCGTGGCTGGCCTGTCCCCATCCACGCTCCCTGCTGGAAGTCAACCCTCAGGGGTTCTAGGAAAGAAGGTCAAGATAATGTCACTCAGGGAGAAGCTCACAGTGTGCAGTTGACAGCAGCAGGTTTTCAGCTAAGCTGAAATTGAGGTCTGTTGTATTTCTAGACTCTGACTTAGTCAACTAAAGTCAGCTCAGCTAAACTCTTGCCCAACTGAGTCAAATTCAACGGTATCCCAGTTCAGCTCAACATACCCTCCTCTCCTCGGTTCTACCCAGTGTCTTAGGGTTTTACTACTGTGACACCATGATCAGGGCAACTCTTATAAGGACAACATTTACTTGGGGCTGGCTTACATGTTCAGAGGTTCAGTCCATTATCAACAAGGTGGAAGCATGGCAACATCCAGGTAGTCATGGTGCAGGAGGAGCTGAGAGTTCTACATCTTCATCTGAAGGCTGCTAGCAGAATACTGACTTCCAGGCAGCTAGGACTAGGGTATTAAAGCTCACACCCACAGTGACACGCCTACTCTAAGGCCACACCTACTCCAACAAGGCCACACCTACTCCAACAAGGCCACACCTACTCCAACAAGGCCACACTTACTCAACTAGGCCACACCTACTCCAACAAGGCCACACCTCCAAATAGTGACACTCCCCCGAGGCCAAGCATATACAACCATCACACCCAGTTTGCCTCAATTCAGCACAACTCAGCTATAGTCCCCTCAACCAGATTGAGCTCAACAGACACAGAATTATTCCACAATTACAGAGGCATTTGTTGGGCACCAAAGGTAGATTCTCTGTCGTTTGCTTCCCTTAGGAATTCATAGTTGGTTACTGAAATGTAGCATTTGGTGAGAAGAGTGTAAATATCAGTATGTAATACACAGGGCCGTGGACACTTAGTGGATGGAGTCGCTTCTTGCTCCTCACTGGGTTTTTCAGAAGATGAAATTTAATTTGAATTAATAATAGAGGCAAGAAGACCACCATGAAAGAGGGGCAGTGCCTTGCATGGTGGAGTAAGTGGGGCAATCAGAGTATTTGGTGGAACAGAAGGGACAGGGTAGAGAGAAAAGGCAGGAGCTTTGAGGCAGCTGGCTCTGAGGCAACTCAGGAGTTTAGATTTTTCCGTAAGAACAGGAACCTGCCAGGTGATTTTATTTTATCTTGGGAAACCCTGGGGGAAGAAATGGTGATTCCTCTATTACCTGTGAGGAAACAGAGGCAGGCAGCATCGTTGTTAGCTGGTGTCATGACTATTAGGTGGGAACTAAACGTCATAGCTTTTCCTTATATGCTTATATGCGTATGTATCCTCTGCCTGTGGCTGTCATCCACCTGCTCCAATGTAATTCAGATCATCTTTCCACTCCCTGAGTGTCCAGACAGCAGAGGCTGACAGAGGTTAGAACAGAGCAAGTGCTTAGGAGAAAGCAGAAGCCTCACAGCACACAGAGAGGAGCGCTAGGTCTTCAAGCTTACAAAGGTGCTATGCCACATGGAAGGGATTTAACTGAATTGGAAACTGGTGATCCCTTAAATATTCATCCCTCCCTCCATCCTTCCCTCCCTCCCTCCATCCATCCCTCCATCCATCCCTCCCTCCCTCCATCCATCCCTCCATCCATCCCTCCCTCCCTCCATCCATCCCTCTACCCATCCCTCCCTCCATCCATCCCTCCATCCCTCCATCCATCCATATGTTTGTGTACGTGTATGGATATGTGTATAGGTAAGAAGGGCTACTCTCAGGAGTCTGTTCTCTCCCTCTACCCTGTGGATTCTGAGCTCAGGTCAACAGGTCATGGCCTAGTTTTTGCAGGTCTCTGATCTAGGACCTCAATGTCCTTATCTTGGGAAATATAAGTTCATAATATTCATCTAATGAGCACTAAAATTCAAATGAGAAATAAATGCTTAAGGAAATATAAGAAAAATATGGAGATTATGGTAACACCCATGGACCCCCTAACTTAGAATAAATAATGTTTGGTCAAAGTAGCTTTGGTAGTTTATTTTAGAAACAAACTCTTTGATAATTATGTCTTTGTTCTACTAGACCCCTCTCCAAATTTGTCTTCTTATTTCCTGCCTGAAGCACTGTAGCTGGAGTTGTATATGTTTCTTCTACAGTTTTGCTAAGTATGAACTATATCTATTAGCACATTTTAAACTCAAATATAGGTATAACTCCTTGATGCAGATTATTTAGCAACATAGTATAATGAGTTTAACCCATTTACATTTATTGTGATTCTTAGGATTTCACTTTTTTAAATTAAAAAGTTACATTTAACTTATTTGTGTGTGAGTGTGCGTGTGTGTGTGTGTGTGCATGTGCACATGTTCATGTGTGTTGGGCATCCATATTCTATAGTGTATGTGTGGTGGTGTGGTGGTCAGAGGACAACTTTTGGGAGTCAGTTCTCCCTCCACCATCTGGGTCCCAGGGATTCAGCCTTAATGGAAAGCTGTCTTGTAGGCCTTTTTATTTTTTGAAATGAAGTCATCACTTGGTACCTATAGGATATTAATTTTATGACCCCTGGATGTAAAAAAAAAAGAAAAAAAAATTCAAGAATGTTCATGCTCCTTATACAAAATGATAGATATTTACCTCTAACTCCCCTACATCCTCCTGATACACTTTCACCTCTGGATGATCTGCAATACCGAGTCCAATGCAATTGGCATATGCACAGTTGTCATTGCCTATTGTAATGACAAGAGAAGCATCTACACATGTTCAATGAAGGTGAACATGCTTTTCTCAGATGCTCTGTCTTAGGGTTTCATTGCTGTAACCAAGGCATCTTTATAAAGGACAACGTTTAAGTGGAGCTAGCTTACAGTTTCAGAGGTTCAGAACATTATCATCACAGCGGAAGCATGGCAGCGTGCAGGCAGGCATGACTGGAAGAGCCGAAAGTTCTACATCTTGATCCAAAGGTAGCAGCTGGAGACTGGGTTCCATAGCCAGCCAGCAGGAAGGTCTCTTCCACACTAGGTGGAGCTTCAGCATGGGACCTAAGAGCCCCACCCCCACAATGACGCACTTCCTCCCACAACACAAGGCCACACCTCCTAACGGTGTTACTCCTTGTGGGCCAAGCATTCAAACACGTGGGTCTATGGGGCCTTAACCTGTTACTCATGCTTGTTTAAATCTGCAGGCGCAGGACCTGTGGATGTAGAGGCCACCTGCATGTGCTATGATATGTTTAAAATGAATTTTGATAATTTTCATACCTCACTACTCTTATCCCCTCCCTCTCTTGCTGATCCTCACTTTCCTCCCAGAAAGTTTCCCTACTGCTTACAGGACTTAAAAAATATTTAAAAAAATATATTTTTGATGCAAGCAATTCTAATTAAACTCAGTGGTTTAGGAAAAGAAAAAAAAAAGGAAGAAAAACTTTAAAAAACATTTTAATTTGTATCTTATTGCGAAGAGTGGCAAGCTATGACCTGTGAGCTAAATCCAGACAGCTGCCTGCTTCTGTAAGGCTTGTGTTGTGGGTATGGTACTGCTTAGTTATTGCTCTGGTGGCATCTGCACCATGAAGGCCACAGTCATGAAGGGGACTATGGGATTCCAAGCTGAAAATACTGGCTCTGTGCCCTGGATGGAAAACATTTGTCAATCTTTGTTTTTATACCTTGTAGCTACTGATTTGATATTAATATATTCTGTATTTTTTTTAAAATGCAATTGCTCTCAAATTGTTAGTTAACAATGAAAATCTAGGGCAAATTCCTAGTCTTGATCAACTTAACCCAGAATTATTTATTTGTGAATTATTCTCTTTAATAAACTCTTTAACATTTCTGAGGTACTCAAGCTAATCTTTGCACTGACTGTTCTTATTCCTGTATCCATATTTTGTCCACTTGCAGGCCCACATCGCATCTTTAGTTCCATTCCTTCCGTCTGACCCTTTCTTTTTAAAAGCATCATATTGGTTAGTAGAGACCACATGTTTTATAGGTGTTTGGTGGGATGACTTGATACACATAAGCACTGTCTAGCGATTCCTGTACTCACAGCAATTATCACAGCTCTCTCCACACACCCCAAATATTAGCTCCTCAGAACTTAATAGCACGACTTTGAGTTGTACCCTGGACTGACATCTTCCCCTTTACCTCCAGACCACGGCTTTCTGCTCTGCTAAGTTTCGCTGTTTCACAGTGAAGTTACACCTCACTGGCCTTTCCATTATCTCTCTACCTCACATTTATCACATTCTAAGTGGCAGGATTTCTCCCCTTTCCATGGCTGAATAATGCTCCTTTGTATATACCTCATACTCTCTTTGCTTATCCATCTGTCAATAGGTGGTTCCATTCTTTGATGATTGTGAACAATTCTACAAGACACGAGAGTGATGATTATCACAAAGATAATCAACTCCCTTGGAGTATTTACCCAATAGAGGCATTGCTGATATTGCTTCTATTTGGAATCAGTTTTAGGAACTTCCATGTTGTTTTCCATAGTGTCTGTCTTAGGGTTTTACTGCTGTGAACAGACACCATGACCAAGGCAACTCTCATAAGGACAGCATTTAATTGAGGCTGGCTTACAGGGTCAGAAGTTCAGTCCATTATCATCAAGGTGGGAACATGGAAGCATCCAGGCAGGCATGGTGCAGGAGAAGCTCAGAGTTCTACCACTTCATCTGAAGGCTGCTAGCAGAATACTGGCTTCCATGGAGCTAGGAGACAGTTCTCAAAGCCCACGCCCACTGTGACGCACCTACTCCAACAAGGCCACACCTACAGATAGTGCCACTCCCTGGGCCAAGCGTATTCAAACTACTACAATGTCTCTACCTATTTCTGTTCCCACTACTACTGTTCTTTGTTTTCTACTTCTTTTAGTACACTTTCTTAGTAGTAGCCATGTCAACAGCGTTCCTTTTCCAGGGGAGACATCACACACACACACACACACACACAAACACACCCACAAAGACATATCTGTTTACTCCACATAACCAATAGCAGACAAAGGTATTGATTACATTAACCAGTGAGCTTTCTGGATTTAGTTATAACTACTTGAGTGAGGGGTTATTCATAGCAGCAAATCCCTTAGATCATAGATGATCTAAGGGCAGCCACATCACCAAAAGCTGATGGTTCCAGAGGTCTTAACTCATAGTAACCATCTCACTTGTTCCTCAGTTGTAGTTTAAAAAACAAAAAAGAAAAGGTCATTATGGAAGTATGACCTCATGACACAGGACTCACCTATGGTTGCTGTGATGTGGACAGGAGCATGACTGTGCTTATGCGAATCCCTCTTCTTTCCCCTTTTATTCTTCCTGCATTCCCTTCCACCCTTAATTGTCTCTAGGGCCTTCACAGTTACACTCTGTGCTTACTGATTTCCAAGGTGATACTCCAGGAAAACTTGATCTCCAATGCTCTTGCAGAACTTGCAGGCAGCCTGGAAGGTCAAAGAGTATTCTCTCCTTAGCAGCCCTTACTGCTTATGTAAGGTGTGAATCTTGTGGGCTTTAGGGGCCTCCTGAGACTTGTGAGTTGTTGATGTTGCAGGTCTATAATGCCTAGCAGTGCCAAGCACTTCTTTCTGAAGTTTCTTACCTTCCTAATGTTATGCTTTTTATCTAGTGCAAGTTCTTCTTTATACATTTTTTTTTTTTATGTCTGAAAGGACCTCTTTCTTGGAGTTCTCTCTCAGCAACAGGGAATTGGTGGAACCTCTGGAAGCCTCCAGAAGAATTTGGACTCTTAGACTTGAAGTGTGTCAGTCAGAGCTTGCTATTTCTCAGTGCTTCCTGTCTTTTCTCTGTAGTAGAAGGAATTTAATCGGCCTCTGGGATTGGGGACCAATTTGTAGTAGTGGAAATTATTATTTAAACCCCAAATTTGCCGCTGTAAAATCTCCTACCCGAAGGAGACCAGTGAAGGAAGATACAACTCAATAATTATGGTATAAATTGCACACCTGGATTGGGCAGATTTACCACTACACTACTCTAATCCCCGGCCATGAGATCCCTTATAACTTGTGGTTCATCCAGGCCTCGTGGTCCTTTCACTCCAGCTCCTCCATCGGCTTCCTTATACCGCTGGCTTCTTCCTGCTCCTCCTTTTTCTCTTCTTCTTCTTCTGCGTCTTCTGCTGCTCTGCCTCCTTTTATATTGAATTCCTCTCACTCTCTCCTCCCCTAAGCCTTTTTCTCCGCCTCCCCTTCTACTACTCAATCTCTGGCTCTAGCCTTTATTTTACAGGTTTTAATTGGACAGAAGGTTTACAAGACGTCACCTGTGTACAGATTCAATCATCCTCTGCAGTCCCTCCTAGAAGGGTGGAACTAGGATCAAAATACAAGCCTGGGGCTATCCACTGGGAACTAGGATCAAAATACAAGGCTGAGGCTATCCACAACATTTCTCCCTGGTAAATTTTAAGCCTCTCTCTTCACTGTGAGCATTTGATCATCTCACTATATATCATTTTGAGTTGCTCTAATATTTTGTTTTCAATTTTGAAAAATTGTCAGCTTTTGCCTCTTCACACATCTCTCATCCACTCTTCCTTGTTTTCTCTTTGCTGCTTAGATGCTGTGAGTCGGAGAAATGGCTCAGAGTCAACTGTGTTTGACCTGCCATAATTCAACCTAGCACATTGGAGTGACTCCTCTTGATGTCGCAGATCTCAAATTCCTCTTTCATTTCTCCATTCGTTCCATGTTTCCCTGCAGCCCATGCTATCCTCCAGTGGCCACTTCAGTGTTTACTATTTTTGCTCTGTTTGAGTTGTCTACCAAAATTCTCTGCTCTGATGGTCATGGCGTCTCTTTCTTGAGCCTTCTTAGCACTTTTAGATGTACTTTCCTCTGCACTCCCCCTCATGCTTTCCCTGACTGATTTGAAGTATGTGGATCCAGAAGTTTCTCTCAGATCTTTCCTGAACTTAAGGAAAATGTATCAAAATTTTCTGGGTATAGGGCGTTGGTCTGGTGCTACTTGTATTTAAATGCTAAATACTGGCTCCCAAGATCTGGTTGCTCCTTGAGAGCAGATCCTCAAAATATACCAAGTGATGCTATGTAAATCTTGCTCTCCATTTTAACTGGCCAATAAAAGGCTAGAGCCTGTGATTGGGCAAGAGAGGAAGAAAGGTGGGACTTGAGGATTGAATGACAGGTCTCCAGAGAGATAAAAGGAGAGAAGAGAGAAGACCAAGAGAGGAGGAAACCTCCATGAAGGAGATGGGCCATGAGCAAGACAAGGAAAAACAGCAAGAAACAAGGGACATATGGCTAGGATGTAATTTAGTATAGCTTCAAACCTGCCCAATCTAGGCTTACGACTTGTAAACAAAATTCCTGTATTGTGTGTCTTTTCTATGGGCTAGCAAGAATTTTCAATTCCTATTACATCTGAGTCTTTGGTTTATAATTTTTTCTCCACCCATCCGGACGGTAGTTTCACCGTTGTTATCTTCAGTGAGGCATGTACTCCAGAGCCTAGTTTTCCTTACTCCAACAGGTGGCCAGTCTAAGTAGGTTCATAGTTCCTGTATGGTTTTGTGAGATTTGTATCAATTTCTTTTCTTTCTATAATTTTCATTTTATTTGTTAACATTACTATTATTTTTATTTGGTGTGTCTGTGTGTGTGTGTACACGTGTATACATGTGCATGTGACATGTGCACATGTGGAGCTCGGGGACAACTTCGGAGAGTGGAATCTCTTCCTCCACTTTTGTTTCTCCAAGCTGCGTAGCTCTGGGCTTGTGAGGTTTGGGGTAATTGTTTTGTCTCCCCCCTACCACCTCACCAAAGGCAGTTGGGATCATAGACATGGCCCCTGCATCTGGCTTTTTGTGAGTCCTGGGGTTGAATGCAGATGGCTAGGCAAATGCCTTTAGCAGCTTAGCCATTTAACCACCTGTGTCCGCACCAGCTTCACTGTGTTTTCCTTGTGAGCTGGGAATCTGACTGGTGGCCCTAGTTCCTTACTGGAACTCAGAGGCACCCCCTGACCTGATGTAAGCTGGACTCTCATTTCCTGTCCTGCCTTTTAGATGCTAGATTCTTTCACGACCTTCTGGCAGGTGTTTGCTTTCTGCTCTTACCGTTTATTCCAGTTTGAGTTTTATCTCCATTTTGACTTCGAGTGATGTTCTCCTTGTTTCGACTATGGCTTTATCTTATTTTCGTTTCCTGTTATTGTGATAAAACAGCCTGACAAAAGCAACGCCAGGGAGTAAAGGCTTGTTTGGCTCACAGTTCTGGTTATAGTGCGTCGTTACTGAAACTCAAGATGGCAGCCACTTTCAGCGGTGAGTCACACCCACAGTCGAGGGCAGAGAGCAATGAATGAATGCGTGGCCGCCTCCATTTCCCTGTTCTTATACAGCCCAGGATGTTCCAAGGTGCATCTTCCCACCTTACCGAACTCAATTAGAATAATCCCCTTCCCAGGTATGCCCACAGGCCACTCAAATCTAGATGAGCCCCCACTGAGGCTTATTCCCAGATGATTCTACACTGTGTCATATTGGCAAAGCCAACTGTCAACTATAGTCATAATATTAGTAGCATTTGTACGTGTTGCGACTTGGGTACAGAAGGTGGCCAGTCTTAGGGCCAGATCAGCCACCTCCATATTGATTGGACATCCTAGAGTCCTAGTTATCATGTTAACGGTTATTGGCATGGAAGAAGACTCTCCCCGAGTCAGAGAAAGAAGACCTTGGGTGTGAACCTACTTTGTAAACTTTAAAAGTTCTCTTTTAATGAGAGGTGTGAGCTCTCAATGTTTCATTTCTAGCAGAGTGATTTTCAAAGTTCTTTCTATGTATTGAAATTAGTGGGAAAGCTGCCTACACATGCTATTTCTGCTTCCCCATCCCAGCAAAGGCGTGTCATGCATCTGTGTCCCCGATATGACCTCCACATAGCTCTACAGTGAGCCCTTTTCTTCTCCCACTCCTTTGGTCCAACGAACCTGTGCTTCCAGGACAGGTGTTCCTGGCTTCTTCCTGCCTCACTGCCTGTTGATTGAATGCATGCTTGTCTCCAGCCTCCAAAATGGTGTATCTCTGAGTCCCTTTCTCTAGCTCACTGGTCTACCTCCAAGCCACGTTCTCAAATTATTGTCCCCCGTCCCCAACTCTGGTTATTCCATACTAACTCATCACCTTTTGGCTAGATGAAGAGACAATTCTATAACTGGTCTCTTTTTGTTCTAGGATATATGATTATTACCCTTCCCTGACTAAGAAAGAGGGATCAGTGTCCAAATCAGAACCTGAAATCAATCCCCCCAGCTTAGAACCCATCTGTGGCTTCTGATTAGACCATGGCCATTCTCTTTCACATTCTTCAGCCTCAGGTCAGATACCGTCTTCCCAGGAAAGGACTCTCCTCACTAAACTGGTACAATTCCCACTGTCTCCTTCCATGCTATTGCACTGTTCTGTTTTTCAAGATCCTATCATCAAATAGGACTTGATTCATTCTTGACTTGCTTGTGATCTGCTTTCTCAGTATGAGAGTAACCCCTGCCTGGGCAAGGGGCTGGGGTTCTTCTCCTCACTGTGGATTTCACAGAGCTGAAGGTTGGAGCATCCAGGACCAGATGACCTGTGCTTTATGCATCGGTTACTTTTCTTGTTGCTCACTGTGGATTTTCCAGAGCTGAAGGTCAGAGCATCCTCTACCTTGGATTCCTCAGTGTATCTCATTGTTTCTCAAAGGGACCACCTGGGCTTTATGGGTCAGTTACTTTGCTTGTTACTGTAACAAAACACTCAACCAAATCAACTAAATGGAGGAAGGGTTTATTTTGGCTCACAGCTTGAGAGCGCACAGTTAAATCACACTAGGGGAAGTCTTGGTGGCAGGAGAATGAGGCGGCTGTTCACACTGCAACATAGTTATAAAGCAGAGCGATGAACACCCGTGCTCAGCACACTTTCTTCTTTTTATTCAGTCCAGGACCTCAGCCTATACTAGGAATGGTGCTGCCCACCATTAGGGTATGTCTTCTCACATGAATTCACCAAATCTAGAAACATCCCCTCAGACATGCTTCCTGATGGTTCTGTTGGCAGGCCGAGAATCTTATGAGCTGTTACACTTTCTCTGTGTTACCTCTTTCATTCCAACCACTCTGTCAAGCAGAAACCCCTGTGCCCATTACAGAGACAAGGCACATGAAGTCCCAAAAAGTTAGATTCCCATGAGACTCTAAGCCAGAGAGAGGCAGAGCCAAGGGGAAGTTTCTCTCTGCTCCATTCACACTGTCTGTGCTAATTTTCTCATATCAGGTTACTCTGAGTACAGATTTCCAGTCTGGTGCGGAGGTCAAGGCAGGAACAGTTGTTTGAGTCAAGATGTCAACAAAACCTTTGCTTTAAGTCACTGAAGGACTCCAGGGTTCCCAGACTCTTAGCACCGGATGGCAAACTTCCTTGCAAATGCCCACACAATGGTTGGCATTATGCAGAAGGCATTTTAAAAAAATCGACTCTGTTTTGGACTCTTTCGAATCATAAAAAAGCCAGTGTGAAACCACAGAACTTCTATGTTTCTTGTTCTCTTAAAACTAAAAAAGAATTAAAAAAAGAAAAAAAGTGGAGGGGAGGGCTGGATTATTTGAACTGTATTTTGCAAACGCCAGCTCCTCTCACTGGCTGCAGCAGCTGGTGCCAAGTTGCAACTCACCACACATTTTCACGGGCCTAGCTATTAACCTTTGCAAACAGCTGCCTGCAGTGGAATTACTGACAGGGCTCAGAGCCTGGGCAAGAAAGACGTTGCCATGATGCCTGCCGAACTCACAGATTTCCACCCTACTCTGAGGATCCAATCTGTCCTTTGGCTGAGCACACTTGTTTCTCCTTAAAGAATCTTCTCATGCTAACATTCTATCGGAGCTGGGAGCTGGGCTGTGAGTTGGTGGAGCTGGTCCAATGGGCACAGGGCACAGTGGCAGGTCAGGGGTTCTTCAGATGAGCCTGGACTTTGAATCTTGGCTTCAGTTAGCAGTATTTGCTCTGCATGACTTTGGGCTAGCCTCAGCTTCCTCATCTATGTAGCAGGGCTTTGAATCCTGAGGGAGGACCATAGAATTCCTGGATCCATTTGCTGCTGAGATCATGTTTGATTCCTGACTCCAGTACCTGCTGCCTGTGTAGTCTGACTTCAGGACTGGTCCCACTGGGTGATGCAGAAGCTTAAATGAGACACGGAGATCAAGGTCTTGGCTCAGCGCCGGGAGCATGGGTCTCAATAAATATGCATCATTTTTGTATTGCTCCTAATAACCAATCCCCAGGATAGCTTGCCATCCTAAGCATGTCCTAAATGAGAAGCATCAATTTCATGAATGTTGTTCTCAGGCCATCTGGCTAACTTGAAAAGTTTTCTAGTTGGTAATCACAATGAGGTGGTGTGTGTGTGTGTGTGTGTGTGTGTGTGTGTGTGTGACAGAGAGAGAGAGAGAAAAGAGAGAGGAGAGAGAGAGAGAGAGAGAGAGAGAGAGAAGGGAGAAGAGAGAAGGAGAGAGAAAAGGAGAGAGAGAGGGAGAGAGAGAGAATTAGAGAGAGAGTTAGAGAGAGAGGGAGAAAAAGAGAGAGAGAGAGAGAGAGAGAGAGAGAGAGAGAAAGGGAAAGAAAGAGAAAGGGAGAGAGAGAAGGAGAGAGAGAGAGAGAGAGAGAGAGAGAGAGAGAGAGAGAGAGCCCTTCAGTGAAACTTAGAGAAATAAAGGAAGAGAGAATAATCTTTTGTTGTGGGAACAAGTTTCAAAGGCGCAGTTCTGGACCAAGGATCTTCCGACCCCCGTGTTATGCGTGGAAGAGACAGTCATTTTTCAAGACTACACAGCACTTCAACTCCGTCCAGAAATTCCTTTGGTAAATAATAATAATAGGAAATATCCTTTGGAAATAATCAAGGGGATTTGGCAAATGCCTCTCTCTTGGAGATCTCAAAGGCTTTTTACCTTAGTTTAGAGCTTTAGTGATTTTCTTAAAAGGGTTGGATTTTCTCTCCTACCTTAGCGGAGGGGCGGAGGGCGTTTACAGGAACTGAGAGGCTCCAGGGCTAAGGTGGATCCTAGGGAGTGTCTTTGTTCCACCTACTTGCTATGCCAATGAGGGAAATGGAGGCAGGAGGAGGAGATGCCACAGTGAAGGACGGGCAGGGCTGTATGTAGGATACGAGTCTGGGGACCAGTCTATCCATCTCTACTGAGAGGTTTCCTGACTGCCAGGAGCCCTGCTGTTAGGAAGCCAGCTGGAGACAGACAAGACTGATTGCCTCCGGCTTAGCCTCTTTGTATGCAGTGCTCCCCTGCTTCAGTCTGATAGAGGCACAGTGAACTGTGGAGGTATGTGTATGTTGGGGGGACCTTTCCTGGAGAAGCCATGGTCAAGGTAGGCAGAGGGTATGGGCTCTAGAGTTGGGCTGGGCACTTAGTAGTTCGCTGTGAGACCTTAGGCAATGCACCCTAACCTGGGGTTGGGTCTTTCTGCCTCACCTTTGAAAGACAGTAACAACTGGGAGGGGCTTTGTGTTAGGAGCCCCAGGCTGTGTCCACCCCTCTTCCATTTGGACTGTTAGAATCTGTCCATACCATGTTATTTTTCCACTCATTTTCATCTTTCAGTCATTTATTCATTCAACAAACATCGGAGCCGAACTGTATGCTAGGTGCTTGCCCTACACATAGTAGCCAAAACAACATGTGGATCTTGACACTATAAACCTTCTTAATTAAAACCACAGTAACAAACCACCACTCACTGCCACCTCTGCAAACACATGCATCTGTGCTGGTGACAGGGCTAGGCTGCAGGAACAAACAACCCTCTGTTTTGTGGCTGACGTCCAGCTAAACCACAAGGCTTGGTTTGCTACATGTCTAGTACTGGGCAGCAGGATGTCTGTCTGGCTCTCAGAAAATCAAGCTGACTCAGAGTGGCCTCAGTGTGGCCCTTCATGGTCACTGCAGCCTGGGAACTAGAGTATGGTAAGAGAGGGGGATGGTCCTTAGAGCTACCCACGTAGCTCTTCCCCACACATTCTGTTGGACGGAGTAAGGTATATGTTCTATGGTTCCAGTTGACTTCTAAGAAGCTGAGGTTGTGGGTGTGGGGTGATGATAAAGTGTCTGCTGTGCAAGCATGAGGATGTGAGTTCAAATCTCCTGCAGGCATAGAAAAGCCATATGTGGTGGCGTGTGCCTGTAATTCCAGTGCTGAGGGAGGGGAAGCAGAGATGTGTGGAATCCATAGAGTTCATTGACCAGTTTGTCCAGGCAGATTGATGAACTCCCGGTTCAGTAAGAGAGATGCCTGGCCTCAAAAAATAAAATGAAGACTATCAGGGAACTGCAGGAGACCAGACAGATGGAGTAGCTAGCCCGAGTCTCCTCATCTATAAGAATGAAAAGACAACCTCTGGCCCTGCTACTCTGGTGGAATGCTCAAAGCATCAGGGGCTGTACCTCCCCTGCCTTCCCTGTGAGAGAGTAGGGTCCTCTTTCATCTATATACAGTATGTGGGTGGAGGAGGGTGCAGCCATGGGGTGAGTGCCTTCGGTGTCTGGATTCTAGAGAGGAAGTCTTTATGTGGGGCCTCTGTTCTCTTCTGCTCTGAAATCCTGGCAGAACTGTTTTCAAGGTTATGGTTATTACAGCAATTATTTTTCTAATTTCTTTTTTGAGTGAAATCCTTTTTTTTTTTTCTCCCAGAGTCGAGGAGCGGTATGAAGGGGGGTTAACAGTGGAGGGAAGCCATCATTTTGGCAGGAGAATCGTGACACTTTCAAAATGAGTAATTATGGATGGGGTGTGCTGGGGGGGAAACTTGTACAGCGAATCTCCCCCACCCCCCGCTGTTTCCAGTTGGGCTGGCCAGCTGGTTTGAAATCTAGCCTCGGCTTTTTCCAGGGTGGCTGGGAGTCTTTCTCCCATGCCTGTCAGCCTCCCGAAACGGGAATACACGGGGCAGTCTTGATACAAGCACTTAGAGATCTGTGCCTTGTGTAAATCCCAGCCTGCTTCCTGGGGATGTGCTACAGATCTCCTCCAAAGACCGAGGTGACAGAAACCTAACCTTTGATTGATTGTCAATTGGAGTGGGGATTAGGGGAGTCATGACAGGCCCCGGAGAGAGGAAGGGAGGAGAAGGGAAGGGAACTGCAGAGTTGCTGGTCAAACGGAAACATTTCTATCCTACCTTCTAGGCTTGGCTTTCAGTGACCCAGCATGCTCTGCGTGGGGAAAGGGGTCAGGTGGAGATCCATGACCAGCCTTCTATGGGTCCATCTCCTGAGTGTGTGCCTGTGTGTGTAACATGTGCATGAATATGCAAGTACAGGTGAGTGTGTATGTGTGTGTGTGTGGCTTGAGGAAGGGAGAAACACAATGATCTCCTTCCCAGATGCCTCTCCCAAGGGGCCGACTGACTTTAGTTTATTGGTAGAAGGGCCCCCTTTACCAAGTGACTGGGCTCTCTGGTCTCCTCTCTTCTTCCTAGATAGCTGTGCTGTGTCTCTGAGCCCATTCCTCTCCCTTGCACTCCCAGAAGGCTCCTTATGAGGGAAAAGTGAGAACCAAGGCCTACCTACCCTGAGACATGGATAATTATCCTGACATGTTGGTGACCTGGAAGCTTCGATCGAGAGGAGCTATTGTTTGTTTGTTTGTTTGTTTGTTTGTTTGTTGTTGTTTTCAGTGAGGTTTTCAATCTGGAAAAAGTCCATCTAACATGAATGTCACTGTGCCCTTCTGTGTCTAGCTGTGTCACCTAGCATGATTTTTTTTTCTCAGATTCATCTGTATGGTAGCCTGTATCAGAACTCTCTTCTTTTTAACGGCTGAATAGTATTCTATTGTATAATAGGTCACATTTAGTTGGCTTATGCATCGACTGATAGACATTGGGTTTCTTCCAGCCCTGGGCCATTGGGATTCACACTTTTATGAACATGGATGCACAGACATTTGATTAAGACTCTACTTTCATCCTTTTAGGAGTCCAATTACTTCATCAGATGGCACATCTTTGAAAAAAAAAATTAAGGACCCAGTGCCCTTCAGAACAATATTTTTTTAAAGCCTTTGATTCCACGAGCAAAGTCTTACACATCTAGAGAAGGAGATAAAGGAAAAGGAAGAGTCTACTTTTGAGGTTGGAGTGCCGGCCCTGACAGGAGGAAGGATGTATTTTGACTAGCAAGTCAAGCAATCACAAGCCAGATGCTGGGCAGGAGGCGGAGGGAGGGCCCAGGGAACAAGGACTTTGCACCCGCCTGGATTCCAGGCTGGCTAGCAGCTCTGGCTGCTGGCTTGATGTGGATGGCAAATTGTCACTTTGGCGGAATTCAGGAACGTCACTTATGTCATTAGGCAGCAATCTATAATTAACTCACTCAAGGCTGGGTGAAGGGCAGGAATCCTCCAGAGTGAGAAGGGTCCCGCCAGCACCTTCCTGGAGGGGGGTGGGACTGAGGGACCTCCCCTCAGCCAGCAGCTGACACCTAATTAGTGGCCATTGTGTGCTTTCTGTGGCTTTTCCACCAAGAAGCCTACGGCTGGCAGCTGGTGGCTGCTGCAGAAGTGACCAGCTTGGGCAAGAGCAAGAAAGATTGCACAGGGATACCTGGGAAGACAGGGATTCCTGGACTTCAGAATCATTTTGATTTCTGGTCACACAGGTGTCCTCTGTCAGGGTCCAGTTTAGTGGGTCCCCAAAAGAGCCACTCAAACTCCCAGGGGGTTAAGTGACTTTGAGAGTATCCTATGGGAGGGACACAGTGTGAAAGCCTCTGACCAAGGCTGTCGGCAGCCTGGCTTCCCAGGCCCTGGGCGGGTTGGCGTCTGACTGTCCCCTCTGGAATGTCTGGGCTGCAGCCGGGGCTTGCTCTAAATGAGAAACAGGCGGGAAGGGCTTAGGGGGCCTGGCAGGCTGTGGCCAGCTCCTCGTGCGGTCTGGGCAGGGCCATTTGGCACAGCCTGGCCGGGAGGACACACTGGCTGCTCAGGCAGCCTTCTGACAGGCATGGGAGGCTTGAGTGCCTTGCCAGCCTGGTCAGGCCAGTGCCTGTAGAGACAAGGACAGTGTGAGCATAGCCCTGGAGGCAGATGGAGCTGGCCTGCTCTCAGGAATGCCAGGAATTGGATCCCACATCTTCAGCTTGCTCCTGTTGAGAATGGAGCCATGCCACCCTCCCAGGGTCACATCTTGTCACACAGAGGCCAAGGCACTGGTCGCATCTCCAAACCTTCAACAGCTGCAGAGATTTGTGTGTTCGTGTGTGAGCATGTATGCATATGTGTGCACATGTGTGCCTGTAGAGGCAGGGGTTGATGCTGGGTCTTGCTTGGGTTTTCTCTACCTTCTCATGTTTTTAATTTTTAAGATCACATTTTATTTGTTTTGTATATGTGTGTGTGTGTGTGTGTGTGTGTGTGTATGAGGACACATATATGCCATGGTATGCATGTGGAGGTCAGAGGACAACTTGAGGAAATTGGTTTTTTTTCTTCCTTCTACCATGTAGGTCCTGGGGGTGGAGCTCAGGTATTCATTGTCAGAAAGTGTCTTTGCCCACTGAGTCATCTTGATGACCCTTCTCTACCTTATCTGTCTACCTACTTATCTACCTACTATCTATCTATCTATCTATCTATCTATCTATCTATCTATCAATCATCTATCCATCTATGCATCTATCTATCTATCTATCTATCTATCATCAATCATCAATCAATCATCTATCCATCTATGCATCTATCTATCTATCTATCTATTCTATTTTTATCCAATCCATCCACCTGCCAGCCAGCCCGCCCATCCATCCATCCATCCATCCATCCATCCATCCATCCATCTATCTATCTATCTCTAGACAGGGTCTCTCATAGAACTGGAGCTCTCTGGTTTGGTGAGAGCGACTGGCCAGTGAGCCTCAAGGATTAGCCATCCTCTCGCCTTAGTAACAGCATTACAGGTACATGGGGCAGCCATGACTGGCTTTTTCCATGGGTTCTGTGCATCCAAACTCAGGTCCTGGTGCTTGGGCAGCAAGCACTTTACCAATTGGGTCCTCTCCCTGCTCCTGCTTGCAGAGCTATCAGAGACTGACCCAATATCATGGTTTTATATCCACTGGAACTTAGTCCAGGGTTCAGGCCCATGCCCAAGCTCTCACAGTAGACTCTACTGCAAGAGCCCAGCATCCAACAGTGCTTCCTAGTTCTCTTCAGTCTGAACCTTCTTTCCTTTTCTTCCTCCCAGCTCCAGCATGGATTGCTGGAACCTCTCAAGAGCCATGGTGTCTCTGTTCCCAGCATGACTCTACACAGGTCTTTGTTCCAGGGTCTCCCTCCTAGTCATCCTTCCAGTCTAACCAGGCTATATGCTCGGCGACTCACCAAAGACCTCAGGGGTATAGAAAGCTCGGGCTCAAACTAGAATCTGGAGGCATCTGCTGCATCCCGGTACTGCAAAAAGGTGTTGATGATGCCAGCTGACTAGCTAGTGCATATAGTTGAGGAATTAGGATTTGGTTCCGAATTCAAAGGAACCCCTCTTTGACCTCAGCTTCTCCAACTGTACATGATGCTGACGTGGACACATGAAAAGGGGATGTGGAAAACAGGCATGACATGGGAACCCCAAGCATTCTGGGATGCCTCCTGGACATAGCTGTTGGAGGGGTGTGGCTCAGGGGAGAAGTGAGCTGGTACCAAGATGGGACTAGAGGGGCCTGCTGCAAGGTGAGCTTCATCCTTCCTTTCCTCTGGTGTTTTTCCTCTCCTCTCCTTTCCGAAGGGATCATGAGATCATGGTAGCTAGTTAAACACCTGTGATTCACCTGTAGGAGGGAGAAGCTGGGGTGGTCACAACACAGAAGCCTGTGGGAGGCACAGTTAGTGCCCATCCTGTTCTCTGTTCTCTGTTCCTGTTCTCTGGGGGTTGAGGGTGGGGAAGAGACAAGTGTCTACTGGATCCAGGGCCGCACCATCACAAATATCTTAGAGGTTACCCAAGATAACCATTGAGAAGAGTGGGCGTGTCTCTTAGGAGTCCGTCACTATGGCCCCATATGGCTGATGACGTTCCTGTGTCTGGGGACAATGGGACCCAACTCCTTCCATGGTCTTTTGTGAATCCCAAATCTATAGATGCTCTGAGGCCATACAGTCTCCATGATGATGAAGAGCCCGAGGGATAACTGGGGTGGGAACCTGTCAGGCTATGGGGATCAGGACTTTGGTCTTCATGCTTATATGGCAAACACTTTATTCATCAGGGCACCTTCCCAGCCTCATAATTATTAATTTTATTAATAGTTATTGTTAATTTCTTACAGTGTCTAGTATATTGATTAGCTTTAACATATATGCGCATATATACACGCATATGAACCTATGGGAAAAAAAAAGCACAGTTCCACAGCTTCTTTGTCTGTTGCTGTGACAAAATATTCTTGAAAAAGCAACTTGGAGGAGAAAGAGTTTATTCCGGATCACAGTACAAGCTTAGAGTCCACCATGGTGAGGAAGTCAAGGCAGCACAAACTTGGGACAGCGGATCACATGGGCTCTCCAGAGCAGAGAGTGGTGAATGCTTGCTGCTGCTCAGATCCGTTTATACAGGCCAGTATCCCAGGCAGGGATGGTGTCGCCCACAGTGGATGAGGCTTCCTACCTCCAAGGCCCATCTCCCAGTTGGTTCTAGATTCTGTTAGGAACGAACATTAAGTATTACACATAGTTTTCAGGACTTGGGTCCCTGCATAATGAGTCTCATAAATGGCATAGCTTTTGCATAAAAACATGTCTTTCCATTTTCCTCTAACTCTAAACTCTTAAGACCCAGTGTAAAGAAAATCGTTTATCTGAGCATGCAGCTTTGAATGGGAAATGTCCCCCAGAGGTATCAGCAAATATCCCCAGCATGTGATGCTGTTTGGAGAGGTTTAGGAGGTGCAGACTTGCTGGAGGAAGTGTATCATTGGGGTGAGGTTGAGTTACCTATGCCTTGTCCCGTTTCCAGTTTGCTTTCTCTACTTTATGTCTGCATTTGAAGGTGTGAACTCTCAGCTTCCTGTCCCTGTCACCATGCTTGCTACTTGCTGCCATGCTTCCCTGGCATAATGAACTCTTATTTCCCTGGAACCAGAGGCCAAATCAAGCCGTTTGTTCCCTAAGTCACTTTTGGTCACAGTGTTTTATCAGAGCAATGAAAAAGGAAGTAGCTAACCAAATGAACAGGTGCCATCTTGAACTGTCCAAGGACCAGTGCAGACAAAGAGTCTCAAACACTTTAAGTATAGATAACAGTTTTGTTTCCTCAAGTACTTTTGAACTGTAGAGTTGGTGAATCTGGAGCAGTGACTGTATACAGGCTCAGCGTGATCCGTAGTTTTGCATGTCTGCCCTGCAGGAAAGGGACATGGAAGACACATGATATGGAAGAGAGACACATGTTAGAGACACCAGGCACCCTTTGTCTCGGAAATATGGCATGGTTGGCATACCTGCTACCAGCTATGAACTTGATACTACGCTCATATCCTGTCTTAAGACATGTTTCACATGGGTCTGCATGTGTTCCCGACATGTCCACGAGTTCCTGTGCATGTGTATGCAACTGGTTGTGTGTCTGTCTCTGTCTCTCTGTCTCTGTCTCTGTCTCTGTGTCTCTCTCTCTGTGTCTGTCTGTCTGTCTTTGTATGTGCGGTGCGCGCGTGTGGAGGAATGCAGAGCACTTCCCTACTCCCAAGATGCTTTAGATCCATGCTTGAGGGATTTGGTACAGCTAGGCTTAGGGCTCTGGGAGGAGAGTCAGCCCATGTACTATCAACCAGGACCGTGAGCAAGCTCGTGGTCCTGGGGGCAGTGAGGTCAGGAGAAAGGGGAAGGCGCCTGCTGTGTGTTCTCCCAGAGCTGGTGTCCAGTGAGAGGTTGGCAGGCCTTTAAAGGACTTACAAGCATGTAAGGAAGCGATGTCCTTTTCTTAACTCAGGCAAGTGAGATCTGCATCCCCTGTGAGCTACTGATCATTAACAGCCCACATTAGCCCAGGTAGCTCATAAAATTAATCTTCCTCTTTCATCAGATCCGAGGTCATCATCCTAGCTTCCCCAGAGAGAGGTGATGTCACGAGGCAGCTTGTTGGGAGAGAGTGATTTTTATTCAATAAGATGAGGCTGTTTACTTGAAAGCTAATTAAGATGGCCAAGCACAGGGGAGCTGGGGGCTTGGCCGGAGGTGCACTTGTAGAGTCCCTGGGCTGGGTGACTCCTTGTTGAGGCCTTCATTCCCAGTCAGGGTCTCTAGCTCACCAGCCTGGCTGATTGCTGTGTTTCCAGGTCAAGGTGATGCTGACTGAGGATCCAGTAGTAATTCATTCCCTCTGAGCACTCCTGGCTGCTTGTCTGATAGTCACTCATGCAGGTAGGCAGGACTTCCCTTCTGTAGTGTTAGAGAAAGCCAGAGCTGCAAGGCCTGATGGGTAAGCCTGCATTCACGTCCTCGCTCTGACTCTTAACTTTTTCAACCTTGATTTCCTTGTAAATAAACCAAGCCTGGAAGATCTACCAGCTTGCTTAGTTTACGCCTACCCGACCCACTTTACTGATTGTGCTGGTTTGTGTGTTGTTGTTATGTGTGTATTGGGGAGGGGGGAGTACAAATGCTCATACCACACCACACATGTGGAGGCCAGAGGACACTTGTAGGAGTTTGTTCTTCCAGGATGTGGATCCTAGGGACTGAACTTAGATATCCAGGCTTGATGGCAGGTGCTTTTCCTCGCTGAGCCATCTTGCCAGCCCAAGACTTGAATTGTGTCACAATGTTCTTCTGACTCTGCTTTCTTCTATTTAATATTCTCATTTAATTCATGCTTTCCCACATATATTTGCTTAAAATGGAAATATCCTACTATTTATCATAAGCGGACATTGCAGTACTACTCACTCATTATCTTCTAGTTACAAATGCAATACAAAAATACTAAGATATAAATCTAATAAACCTCAGAAGCTATGTGTGCAAAAACTATGACACACAGGGATCAAAGAATATCAAATTCTTTGACATATTGTGTCCATGTGCTGGAAGTCTACCAAGATTCAGATTCTTGGGGCTGGAGAGATGAGGGCTCAGCAGTCAAGGGCATGTGCTGCTCTTGCTTCCTGGACTTCTGACTGCTTACAACTGCCTGGACCTCAAGCTCCAGGGATATGATGGCCTCTCTGGCCTTCTTGGCTGGCCACACTCATGTGCACACACACACACACACACACACACACACACACACACACACACAGGCATACATAAAATAGCAAATAATAAGATACATTGAAGAAAATGAAGATATATATAATTATATATATATATATATATATATATATATATATATATATATATTCTCTTTGTGTTGATAAGGGAACTTTTCCCTGGTTAGTTCTCATTAGCTTGGTACTAGCTAGGGGCATCTGGGAAGATGAGCTTCAATTGAGGAAATGCCTTCATTAGACTACCAGTAGGCAAGCCTGTGGGACATTTTCTTGATTCGCATGGGAGAGCCCTGGCCCTTCAATGTCTAAAACCAGTATTAGTACAGTAAGTACAGCAGCCTCAGAAGAATGTTCTCAAAGGCCTGCATGTTAAAGATGTGGTCACTAGAGGCATTATGGGAAATTGGTGGTTCCTCTAAGGTTTGGGGCCTGGAGGGAGAATCTGAGCTGGGGTCTCACTCCTTTCTCTCCTGTTTTATTTCCTGGTCAGTGTGAGCCGAGAGGTTCTGCTCACCCTCTCTTGCCTTGGAGTGATGCTCACCACAGCTCCTAATCAACAGGACCAACTGTTCAGCGACCAACATCTCCTAAACTGAGAACCCAAACAGACCTTTCCTTTTTCAAAGTTGTTTGCTTCAGGGATCTCTTACAGTGACAGAGAGCTGGCTAAGGCAGATGGAGATTTTTTCTCCCAGACCCTATTACCAAGTGCAGCTAAGTACCTGGAAACACATCCTGGGATGGAGCTTGATGGGGGTTTATCCTCTAGACACCTGCGGGAGTCGGGTCAGAAAGCAGAACGGGATGAGGAAGATGCCCAGCTTAGCGCATCCTGGAAAAGCAGTTCATCAGCATTGTCCCTTTAGGGACTGAATGGCTGGGTCTCACATACCTGTCTGTCAGCCACTGGCTGGGACTGCCCTGTGAAGGCTGTGTGTTTATGGGTGAAGCAGATCTTTGCATGGAGGGGTGGCGGCTGGAGGTTGTCTGCCAGAAGCATGAGTGTATCTCTTATTAAAATGGAACACAAAATGGAGTCACCTGTGTCAAAATGGAACCTTTCTTTCTGTGTATCTTCTAGTCTTCTCTGCTGCTCTGCTCACTCTCTCTCTCTCTCTGGACACTTGGGGAACAGTTATTTTAGGGGTTCAGTCAATGTCTTCTTGGGGAACGAGAAGACCAAGGCTGCAGGAATGAATGGCACTCACCATCGCCCTGAACCAGAACCTCTTCTGGTCTCAGTGGTTCACCTCATGGCAGGAGAAGGCTGAGACTCCTCGACCCAGGCTGTGCGGCCAGGTTGGTTGGACTAAGTGAGGCCATGCTCACTGAATAACCACTCCAAGGAGGATCTGAGTCATTCCCATGGGCAGCCACTGTCTCTCCCCTGGCTGTGGGCGAGTAGTCCATTCTGTTATATATCAACATTTGTAGAAGAATCGAAAAGGTCCCAGAAACAAAATGGAGTCACCTGTGTCAATCCCAACAAAAGAAAGAGGCAGCTGGGATGTTCTGAAAGGAAAGGTTGTTCCACGTGACTGTCTGACCACAACTGTCACTAGACTCTGCCAGAGACACCAGCTTGTACGGAGGCTACCACAGCCTAACAGAAAAGTACTTTTGTGGGGACATCTGCCTAGCAACTGTTTGCTCAGATCTGGATCCATTCCACTCTTGTCATTAAATCACAGAGGCCAAGAGTGGCTGTTTGAAAATGCGTGATGTCATCTGCATCTTTGCCGATGTAACCTTCCATATGCCTTGTCCTCCGTGAACGTGCACACGGCTGACTGGGGCACACGCATTCCCACTGAAATACTCCAGCTTCCTCTATAGATGTCATGCTCTTTGGAGAACACCACACCTCATCCCACCGTTTCCCAGTTTGCACCTCTCGCATACTCTCACCCGTGTGACTGTACCCCAAACCTTATCCTCAAGCCCTTACTCTCAGCTTTTCTTTGCGAGCCCTGGTGTGTATCCAGGCAGGCCATTCTCTGCCCTCCAAGAGTCCGTATAGACTCTTACCTGACCCTTCAGCAGAAACTTACCATTTCTTTTGCACACAGCATGGACAACTCGCTGTCCCACCTGAAGTCTGCCCTGTGGCAGGTTTGCCATGGACTCCTCCAGGCAGCCTCACAGTGGCCACAGGGATATGTTGGTACAGCCACACTAACAGGGGAATGTGGGCTTCCTGTTGGTGCTGCTTGTACCCTCTCAGCCTGTTCAGGACCTGCCCAGAGACACCTCTTTTGCCTTACAGTAGATGCTGCTCTGCCTGGCCAACCATCCATTTTGGTGGGGCCAATGGGACCTAAGCTTGAGGCGGACAGATCTGTGTCTGTGATCATTTACTAGCTTTTCATGGGGGATGCTACCACCATTAGCGTCCTGAGAGAGGGCATCGATTCATTTTCAAGGCACTAACTCTCTGCTGCTGATGACACGGGTCTCCAGGATCATGATTCTCCCATTGGGCTTGCTGCAAGCTCTGCATATAGCCACACAGGCCATGATCCTTCTAGTCCACATGGCCTGAGAGGCAGGTTGCTTGCCCTGTAGCCTGTTTGCCTCAAAGTTCGGCCTGTATCAGGAGACATGATTCTGTTTGGAAGCTACCAGAGAGGACTCCGGTTTCACCCTTGACTCTCAATAGTAAGTTAATCATTCATAGATTATCAATCATAGCTTACTTGATCAAGCCAATGCCAAGCAATGCCAAGCAAAGCTCTTCAGCCACCTGCTTTTGGTGGTTCTTACTATAGAAACACAGCATGGGTCAGGGCAGTCCCTTCAAAGTACAAGTTGACCATAAGCCGACATACCACCAATGAGGGTTTTAGTAATTATACCACCTTCTAGGAGCTGCATGTACTTGCTGCTAGTGACAGGTTCTTAATTTCTTATTAGGAGATGCAGCCCATTCTCTAACCCTTTATCATTATCTACTACCCTGAATCCAAGCAGGAGTCAGCAATGACATGCTGACTTTCCAGAGAGATGCAGGTCAGAGGTCAGGATATAGAGGGTCCTGTGGGAGCCCACACTTGGGTACAGGATGCTCAAGAGGCAGAACTGTACTGAAGGACAAGTCACTGTCAAGACAGGCTGACCCAGTGTTTAGCCAACCCTCTGGAACTGCTTCAGCACACAGTGTTCTGGGCTGTTCCATGTTGATCTACTGTAGCTAGGCCTTCATGCTGCCACTGGCTGGAGTCCTGTCTGGGAGATGCATGAATCTCTCTAGGAGATTTTCTGTATGCACTAGAGAATCTTTTATTTTATTTTATTTTATTCCAGAGCTGAGAACTGAACCCAGGGCCTTGCGCTTGCTAGGCAAGCTCTCTACCACTGACTAAATCCCCAACCCCGCACTAGAGAATCTTAAGAGCTCAGACAGCACATCTTCCCTTGCTGTGATGGGTTAACACTGGATCTAGAATCACCTTGGAGACAAACCATCAGGTGGTCCTGTTGAGTTCAGTGGAAGATCCTTGGTACCTCCCAGAATGCAGTTTGGAAAGTTCTCAGGATGTATGCTGAAGGAGACCACAGGCTCAGGTGTTGGTAGGGATAGTTTTAGACTCCAGTTCTGCCATGGTCAGATTGCTGGCCTCCGGAAGACAGTGTGCCCCCCTGTGTTTAGTTTCTTCATTAGTATCGTGACATTGAGTATAGCTCTTTGTCCTTGAGCAGAATCCCATGTATTTAGGACACTTGCCTAGGTGCCCAACTAGAGGAAGTGCCCTGCATGTGGCAGCCACCTTAAGTGAGTACACATGCTCTCAGAACTACAAAGAAGGCTTGGATACAAGTCCTTCCTTTATCAGCCTCAGCTCTGTGATGCTGAAAAGCCAACTAGCAGAATCTCCAAGCCCCAGAGTGCAGGTTGCAGTGTCAGTTGCAATAGTAGCATCTATCTTAGCTGGAGATAGCTGAATGGCTTGGCAAGAACTGAAGGTATGTCTCCAAGGGAAAGTGTCTGCTCTTATCTCGTTACTTCACCCCATGGATATACTGACTAGAAACCCACTTGGCTTCCTCATCCATCCCTTTTGTGACACTAGATAAACATGGCATTTGTTCCAAAGCAAACCAGGAGAGAAAAACTAATGATAACCATGTGGAGATTTCCAAAAGGTTAGGCAGAACAACCGGCGGAACGTGTTGGGAGCTTCGATAGATCTCAGTTTAATTGAAACCACATTCTTAAGGGGACAGCTCATTTGTATGCATCCCCTCAGATGCCAGAGTCTGATGCTAATGGCTAGCTAATAATATCTTCCTAGGAAGCTCCCTGGCTCAGGGTATGAAGGAACTTGAGCACAGTCTTGCACCAGTGGGTTGATATGCCAGGATAACTGACAAGGTTATAGGTTGGTGCCTCTGATGCCACCTTGGTGAAGACAGAGGCATGCTTCATGTATGCCCCAGGGGAGCAGCTCTGGCCTGTCCGTTTTCTGTCTGTTCCCTGATGCTTCAGTTCTCATTTGAGGGGAGTCTGTCTTTCCTAACTTACCACAAAGCAGCACTTAAGAATTTCAATGGAACTCTGAGCTAGAGATAGCCACACGGTCACGAGACTCTCTCTGGAATCCATGGGACAGTTCTGGGTCTTTGACGCAGTGTTTTATTCTGTGCTTTACAGGATCCAAGCTGTCTGCAGATGGTAAAGGCTGAGATGGCTTTCTATCCCACTTGGTTACAAAGATTCACCTCTTGCTCACAGTTCGATCTGAAAATGCATCCCCCCATTTCCTGTGCAACCCCATCAGAGGTCCCCAGAAACAAGGGCACATGGACACTCCTGCTTAAACTTTTGCCTATTATGTGGCCATTCACTTATGTAACATAGCCAAACACTCACGTTCCTATGAGTGTTTGACACTGTGTCATTTGCTATTTAGAAGACTCACACAGATGTGGCCAGCTCTTCAACATGGGGTTCCTACTGCAGATGGCAGGAGAGATTGCAACCTCTTTGGAGATAATTAAGATCAACAGCACAGAGGTTGAGAGGGGACAAGCTACGTTCAAGGGCCATGTGTTTTTGAAGCCAGTAGCACTTGAGGACAGCTGGGTGCCCACAGCAGCCTCAGTTCTCATGGAGTGTGAGAGTCGTGGAGTGGAGAGAGTAGAGTCACCTGGGACTCCTCAGTGAACCCAGGAGATGGTAAGAGAGCAGTTGCGACTTTGTAGTTTTCCAAGCAACTTGACTTTTTTTTTTTTGACTGTTGGATTAAAGCATTGTTCTTAACCAGGACACACTACTAGAATCATTTTAGGGGAAAATCTCTAATATATAAATATCTAGATTCTGCACACTTAAATCTGGTTCAGTGTGGCTATGTCTGGTCTGGGTGGCTGTGCATTTGCCTGTATGGTCAAGATCCGTCCTTTCATAACTCTGGCTGACTGGTGATTCGTTTAAGGAGAGGATGAAGAAACCAAAGCTCATGACTGGATTAGGCCAGCATTGACCTTCTCTCTTCATTTATGATTAGACCAGCAGTTCTCGACCTGTGGGTCATGACCATTTCGGAGGTGGCATAGCACATATCCTGCAGATGATATATTTACATTATGATTCATAGCAGTAGCAAAATTACAGTTATTAAGTAGAAATGGAAATAATGTTATGGCTGGGGGGCTCACCACAACACGAGGAACGGTATTCAAAGGCCGTAGCATTGGGAAGGCTGAGAAGCACTGTGTCGGGTTCAGCTCATTCTTGGGGATGCAAAGTCCCACTACAGAGAGATCGCACCAGAGTGAGATTTTCTCTGGAACCCAAACACCACCAGGGACAGCTGACCTTCAGCCATGGGGCCCAGTCTGTGAGGAGCAAAGAGTCTGGCTTTCATATGACCAAGATCAAGTTCTTGGGAACTGTTCTTTAGATGGAAGAGCTTTGTAAGACCCTTGCCTTGACAAGGGAGATATTTTGGCTTTATTTATTATTATTGCTACCACTACTTCTACTGTTGTTATTGTTGTTATTATTATTATTATCTTTTTGAGATAGGGTCTTACTGTGTCCCTGGTTAGCCTAGAGTTTGCTACATAAACCATCCTGCCCTTGAATTTGTAGCAATCCTCCTGTCTCTGCCTCTTCAGTCCTGGAAATACAGTCATGCATCACCATACCCGATGAATCTGGATTGACACATTCATTTCCTAAAAAATGCGAGGAATTTCTTCAAGTGCACTCAAGATCTTTCCAGAAGCATGGGGGGAAAATTCAGTAAATGTTTGTGAATGTAGAACATTAGACCAGATGTTCTACCCCTTGGCATTGTCCCTGACAATGGCCATGCCAGACAGCAATGGAATCTACTACCCTGTTTCTATCCACAGGTCATTGCAGCTTAGTGGGTGAGCCCTGGCCTGCAGGTCTTTGGTGACAGGGGACTAAACTCTCTGTTGCACGGAAGCCTGTCTTGGGGATGCTAGGCTGAAAGATAAGAAGGCTACTTATTTCTTCTAGGATGGTTTGTGTCTTTCATGAGAATGACCTGGTCAGAAGCTGCCTGACATGGACCAATCTATCCGCAGAGGCCCCTTTTAGCCTCACAGATCATCCTGTTCGGGGAGGCTGATCTGAACATGTTAATTCAGCCCTGGTCTGGTTCTTTTCCACCAAAGCTTCAATATTCATCTGATCTCCGGATATTGGATTTTTCTTTGAGGAAAGAAATAAATGACTTATCTGGGGAATAAGCCCAGAGTTCTTCAGTACCCCCCGCTCGCTCTCTGTATTGGGCTAAAATAAGGTTGGCTGATTCTCATGTAAATCTCTAAAGCTTGGGTGTCATCATAAAGTATTTCATGTGCCAGGTAAGTAGGTTGCATCTCTAGGAAAGGGAAGAAAGGAAGAAAGAAAGGAAGATTACAAGTTGCGTCTAAGGAGAAAGAGAATAGATTCAAATACTTTAAGTGCCCATAGCTTCTGGATACAGTGGCCAAGAAGTACGGTTCTCACTGAAGGCAGTTATTCTGGCTTATGCTTGGAATTGATCTTGAAGTCTGACATGCATCCCTTTCATGGTCTTTGCTATTGCTTCTAGTTCTTTCTTCCCCGTGTTGAACAAAAGAAAGCATCACAGAACCCTGGGGATGGGGGTTTGCTTCCTTCCCACATGGGTGATGCAAGGCTGATAGCAGTGGACACCGTCCTGCCCACTTTGGGAGTGAGAGACCTCTGAGAAGTGGTGTTGTAAAGGGGCTTTGTTAGGTTGGCTTGGTCAGCCTGGTAGGAGGAAAAAGAGACACGTTTTCTGATTCTAAGATGCACAGAAGACTTTCAAGGTTCATCAAGAATTCAAATAAAGACTGTAGACTGGCACTGGGGTGATTTCAGCCTATGCTAAGTGTTCAGAATGTGTGAGAACCTATATGTGTTTCTAAGTCTTACCTTGAATCTACAACTTCAGAACTTGGGATTTCTTCTGACCCATCTAACCAATTCCTTTATTGTGTTGAGGAATAGGGGCCCGGACAGATGAGGAGACCTAACTACTGCCACAGGGTGGGGTAAGTCTCAGAAAGGCTGTGCTATCCCCAGCGGGTGATAATCAAATCATGGAAGATTTGCTTTGTTCCAAAGATGGATGTGATCCTGTCTCCCACTGTGTCAGCTCTTCTCTGTGTGACTTGCGTCCTTCCATTCAGAGGGATCGCTGTTTCCACAGTTTTGCTGATGGATGCTTGGAAACATTTACTCTTCCCACTGGCTCCATACCTAACTGCCATATGTGGATGACCCAAGCTGATGGAGAAGCCACATGGACAGAGTTCACAGACCCGTGGATAGCTTGAGTTGATTTTCAGCCTCCTGCGCACGCCATCTTGGATGCCCAGCCAGCTCAGCTTCCAGATGACTGAGGCTCCAGACGGAACTCAGTTTCTTTGCTCCTGCGGATGTTGGTTTGCTTTTGAGCCTCTAAGTACCAGCTTCGCTCGTGAGGCAGTAACATTTAGCTGGGGCATTACTCATAATGTGAATACAAAATGCGTGCTCGACTGCTGTTCTAGATTCTTAACCAGCTCTCTCCCACTTCTTCTAAAATTTGATCCTTTTTTTTTTTTAATGGAAGGCCGTGACACATTATTGGATCATAATAAGATCATTTTAGTGGGTCGTAGAAAGTTAAGTCAGAGAGAACTTCATGAGTCAGGATGACAGCAAGAATTGTCCTGTAAAAGTTTTGTTCAGTGTGTGTGTGTGTGTGTGTGTTTTGTATTTGTCTATTTATGTATGTGCATGCACGCATGTGTGCATGTACGCGTGTGTGAGTTGCTGTATCACAAACTTCTTATTGGAGGCTACACTAAAGAATGTTAAGAACATGTAGATCTAGTTTGTTCTGTACTATAGTTTGACAAGCAAACAGGGGAGGCGTCTTAGTCTGCTCCAGATGCTATGCTGAAATGCCATGGATGAGAGACGGTGGCTGGTAAACATCAGAAATTAATTTTTCAAAATTTTGGAGCCTGGGAGCTTCAAGCTCAAGGGACCAAACCAACAGTGTGATTTAAGATGACGTTTTTGAATTGCACAGTATCAATTTGTCCTCTAGGGGAGCGGGGGACTCAGGCTAGCCCTGCATATGGCCAACTAAGCTTATGAGTTCTGGCCACAGAGAAGACTCTGGATATCAAGACAAGGGGTGGCTTTGTTTGATGGTACTATTGATGTGCCCGTTGTCACACATTGGTATCATGGAAGATTTGCTGTCTGTCCCCAACTCCCCTGTGAAAGGGAAAATGGGAGAGCTTGCCTCTGGAAATTTCCCAGCCCCTGCCCCTTGAGTCTCTTGCCTTAGTTGATTTTTAATGTGTCCTTCAGCTGTAACAAACTGTCACCATGAACATGACAGTTTTCAGTCAATGCCAAAGGGTCTTCTAGTACGATTATTTGGTGCCAGGAGCAAGCATGGTCTCAGGGGCTCTTAATTTTTATTTCAATGTCATGATTCTCTTTAATGTAGCCTCCCTCCTGCTATGTTATACAGAATGTTGCAGGCCATAGGCAGCCAGGATGGAGCCCTGAAGGGAGAGCCCTCAGGCCCAAAGAAGAGCTTCATTAGGAGAAATAACCATCATGAGAATTATGATGGGTCGCCACCTTCTCTTTGTTCCTCCCTTCCTTTAAAATATATGTATATATTGTAGATTTGTTTATGTGTGTGTGTGTTTGCCCGCATGCGTGTCTGTGCACCATGTGGTGCAGCTAGGCCCTGTGGAATATCAGTAGATAGACACAACTTGGGTAGGCACTGACCCGAGGCTGATGGGATATCCAGTGGGACGGCATGCTGCAGACTGACAGCCCAGGCAGAGGGAACACTGTAGGGTAGACAGACCTGTGAGCCACTGTTATTGGAAGTGTTATCATCCTGCTGGTGTTGCCTATTCATAGTCCTTGGAGTTGGGAAAAAAAATGGACCAAAATGGAATATTGCTTTGTGTCTAACTACCACGCTACACACATCATCCTGAGCTAGGTGGACCCCAAAGCCAATGACAGGTGTTCTTCTATTGAAAGGAGACCCAGCATGGGTGTAAGGTGACTGTTCTCCATCTCCATGTGTTTCCAATGCCACCACCTAACATGCACCAAACTCAGGAAGAAGGTATGTTCTGGGACCTCTCAGATCTGGCTTTGAATCTCTGCTCTGCCTTCATTAGTGGTTGAAGTCCTAGGAGCCTGGATGCCTTATCTTCATTTCTCTCCAGTCCAAGCTGCCATGATGGTTGAAGTCTGAAATGTCCTCCAGGGGCCTCTGTGTTAAAGGCTTGTCACTCAGTCCATGGTTGGAAGATGGAGGAACCTTTAAGAAGTAGAGTCTAGTGGATGGGATACACCTTTAAAGGGGATGGGAGTACTCCTTTAAAGGGAATGGGGTATACCTTTAAAGGGGATGGGGTAAACCTTTAAAGGGGATGGGTACTTCTTTAAAGGGGTTGGGGTGCTCCTTTAAAAGGGATGGGGTACAACTTTAAAGGGGAGGTCTGCATTCACCCCCTTCCCTCTCTACTGTTTCCCAGTTGCTGAACAGTAAAACCAGCTTTTCCATAACAGGATCCTGGCCATGATGCCCTGATACCATGATGCCATGACATCATGAGAACTGTCCCAGACCCAGAGGGAGGGGCTCAGCACGACATGGACAGAAACCGCTGGAACCTTAAACCAACCACCCTCTCCTTGCTTTTGATTTCGTTTATGCATTTTCTATGAGGATAGAGAACTGTCTGCTGACATTCTATCCTTGATTTGGGTGAATCTTGTGACTTAAAGAAAACTACTTGATAAGGTTCTTAACAAAGTATGGGTACATTCTTGCTCCCCAAATTTGAGATACCAGAAGAGATTTGGAGTTCCAGGCTTAAAGCTGGATTGTGGGTCTCCCTTGTCTTGGGATCCTTGGCCATTGGCCCATAAGGATGGGGGGATCAGAGTCTATGAACGGGGTTTCAGATGGCGAGTGAGTGAAGTGCAAATGGAAACGACCACACATTCCAGGATCACTTCGGGGAGACACACCCTGTGGTGAATCAAAGGATATATAGTTTTGGGGAAGGGGAATGAACATCCAGGGTGGGAAAGGTCATCAGCTGAAGGCTAAGGTACTGAGAGATGCCTCGTTAGCATGGGGAGGCATTCCGGGAATTTCAGGTGCTAGGTGAATGGGTTCTTACTGGGAGAAAGGAACCTGTAATCTTACCAAGGCTATGTGATATTCCTCAGGTAGAGGGTAAGGGTCTGGGATCTCCCAGGTTGAGAAGAGGAAGCCTCACTTATCAAGGGAGTCCGCCATTTTGCACTGAGCTAGGGACTTTCTGGCAATGTCAGACTTAGACCTTAGTTAGCAAGGCAACACTGAATGGATGCCAAGGGCTGTGGCATGTCTGTAACATGATGGGGATGAAGTCTCACCATGCTGATGACAAAAGGGACCGTGGGTCACAAGTACAGGCAGATTCCTCCTCCTCTTTTTTATTTCCTCCTTATTTAAGTGATAAGTTTTAGTTTTGAAACATCGTGCCATGTATTTCAGATTGGCCTAGAACTCACTACGTATCCAAAGCTGACCTTGAATCTACGATCCTCCTGCCTTCATCTCATGGGCACTGGGATTAAAGCTGGTTCCACCACGTTCAGTTTATGGGTGCTGGGTAGAACCAGGGCTTTGTACATGTTAGACAAACATTCAACTAACTGAGCTACGCTAAGTAATTAACTTTCATTGCATAGCTCAGGCTAGCCTGAACTCTCTATCCTCTTGTATTTACACTCCCAGAGCACTCAGATTGCAGGCTTGGCCACTGTGCCCAGCCTCTCTGACTTGTTTAGCAAGCATCCATTAGAGGCCTGCTAGTCAGGGCCCCAGGAAGGAGGAGAGAGGATGTGGGAAGGAAATAGAACCAGAAATCAGCTGTAGGTCAGGATGGGAGGAAGCTTGAGTACTTCAAATGATCGGGGACATGGTGAGTTTGGGGATCAAATGCAGGAAAGTGTGACAAGCTTTCTGATGGTTCCTTCATAATGGCTGTGCATTAGTGTGGGCCCCACTTAAGGTCTAGTCTCTTAGTGTCATTATCCCATCAATAGTCCGGTGAGGTGAAAACGGCATCTTCAGGTGGGAAAATGAAGGCTAGGGAAGGTGAAGTAGCTTGTTCTGCAGTTACCGTGTCAGTGAAGTGTAGGACCCGGAGCAATGGGCTGCGTCACAGTAGCCCGGTGTCAGCACAGGCCAGGAAAGACGGGCAAAAGCTGGATTGTAGAATTCTTTAGTGTGGAAAGCGAGGTCAGCAGAAACGAGTGGTTTATTGGAGCTGGTGGCAGAGGGAGGCTTTCACGGGAAACTGTGCCCTAGGGTGTCATCAACAGAGAGTAGCAGCTTCCTAGTCTGAAGGTTAGGCAGGACTATGGGAGATACCCTGCCCTTGCTGGGGTAGAAGATGCCATTGTGGCAAAGATGGAGGGCCACACCCCTCCTGCTCTTCCTGCTGCTTCCTTCTGGGATCCAGGAGAGTAAAGGAGCTTTGGAGCCCTGCTGCTTAGAAGAGGGGATAGGAAGAAGACCAGAGGGACAAAGAGCCCTCCAGCAAGGATGTGATGCTTCTAACTGAAAACAACCCATCCATCAGGCCAAAAGGAGCATCAAGCTCTAGGACTCTGTCATTCCAGTAAAGCCCGTTTCAAACTATTACTGGGACCACTTTCCTTTCAGATGTCCTTTGAGCACAAAGGCTGTGCTGAGCAGGGAGGTGTCAGAAACTACCAAGACGTGTAGCCAGATACACAGGTAGGAGAGGGGTGGGAAGAGACCCTTCTTCCATGCCCCCAGCCAACCCTGAGGCTGGTGCTAATGAGAGTGCAGAGACTCTCTCTGAGTCTCCCCAACCAAGAGGCCTGGCTAATTATTCTAAAAGGAGATTCACAGGATCTCTCAGTTCCTCCCTGAAGGCAGAAAGCATGCACTGCGGTATGTATGTGTCTGATTCCACATGCTCACCATGCAACCTGAGTTTGGTCCTCTCCATGGGTGCTGGGGGCAGGCTCTGGTGCCAACACATCGGGGGGGCACAACAATCCTCCCTCCCTCTGGAGCAGGACAGCTGGCGGAGATGTAACTGTGATGTAACTCATGCCTTTGCCTGAGAGTTATGATGTGTGAGAGTGGACCTGGGAAACTGGGACCCTGGAACTCTTGGCAGAGAAAGACTATAGGTCACTGGTGTAAGAAGCGTCCTGCGTTGATCTAAGATGCAGATGGACCTGGAAGAGAGTACGGGTGGGGGGCTTAACCAGCACTTGGAACACATTTCTGAGCAGCCAGCCTGGTCTAAGGAGTTCAGAAGGGCTGTACAGAGAAACCTGTGAATAGAGGAGTGGAGGGATGGGACTGGAGCTCAGAGGCAGATTGTTTGCTTAGCCTGTATCAAGTCATTGGTTTGAATCCCAGCTCCAAACAAAAACCTGGTCACGGTGGTACATGCCTATAATTCTATCACTTGGGAGGTGCAGGCAGGAGAATCCGAAAAGTTCAGTGTCATTTGTGGCTTACAAGGTAAGTTCAAGGTCATCTGGATTTATATGGGATCGCTCTCCAAAGGAGAACAGTAGAGTGGCCTGAAGAGGGAAAGGGGTGGGGCGTTCAGGAGTGGGCGGAGCCAACTGAATCCTGTGTGCTCTCCAGGTAAGGAAGATACCCAGGCTTCCAGACCAAGAGCCCCTCTACATCCCCCGGATAGAAATAATAATTCTTTGAGCTCCTTACCCTTAGGCACTTTTCTACACGGATGGCCACGACTCGTGCACTCCTTGTGGCCAGGGTCGTACAGGGAACAGAATTTCCTCATATTCTTTTTAACCAGCGTCACCTCACTGTGCAGGTTGTGTTCCGCTCCGCCCCTCCCCTCCCCCCACAGCTGCACCAGCTCTAAACAGAGAGGCCCTCCAAAGCCTTGGCCATTTGATGTGTCATTAAATACACCTTCTCACACTTGGCACGCAAGCCCTGATAAAGTTTCACCTTTTAACGAAATAAATGACTCAATTAACAAGATGAAAAACAGCAGCGTGGTGGCAGGCCCACTTGGTGGCCTGGGAAAAAAAAGGCTGGAGAAGAATTATCCCAGCAGGGAGCTAATGTGGGCAGAGACCTGGTGCTCTGTGGGCGTCGCTGCCTGCCAGCCCACCAGCCCGGGTGGACGGGGCCTGATGACCGCTGCTAGGGGGGCTCCCACATTCTGGGCTGGGGTCCAGCAGGGGCGGTGGGATCCAGCAGAGCTGATACAGTCAACCTCTTAACTACTGAATCAGGAAGGAAGAGAGAGGGAGCCAGGGCAGGGAGGGGGAGACAGAGAGAGGGAGAGATGGATAGAAGAAGGGGAAGGATAGATAGGAAGGAGAGCGAGAGCGAGAGCGCAGAGCGAGAGCGGGGGAGCGAGGCGAGGAGAGCGAGAGCGAGAGCGAGGCGAGAGCGAGAGGAGAGGAGAGCGAGAGAGAGAGAGAGAGAGAGAGAGAGAGAGAGAGAGAAGAGCAAGGGAGAGAGGGAGGGAGAAAAAGAGGGAGAGGGAGAGAGGAGAGAGAAAAATAATATGCACCCTGCTTCTCTCCGTTCCAGCATACAAAATTATAGAAATTCATGTCGTGCCTGCTCATGCACCCCCCCCACGTGGTGTGTGTGTGTGTGTGTGTGTGTGTGTCTTGCACAGAGGTCAAAGGTCGACATGTTTACATCTGTCTTCCTCCATTGCTCTTTGCCTCCTTTTGGAGACACATCTCTCACTGAACCTGGAGCTCTTCCATCTGGTTACACAGGGTGACCAGGGATCCTCTCCTTTTTTGTCTCTGTCTTCCTGGCACTGGGGTCCCAGGCAAGTCACTGAAGCAGGTGCATGCATGCGTCTTTCTCTGATTCCACCTCGGGTTTTTTTTTTTTTTTTTTTTTTTTTTTTTTTTTTTTTTATTGTTGTTGTTTGTTTTGGTTTTTTAAGATTTATTTATTTATTTTGAGTACACTGTCGCTGTCTTCAGACACAGCAGAAGAGGGCATCAGATCCCATTACAGATGGTTTCGAGCCACCATGTGGTTGCTGGGAATTGAACTCAGGACCTCTGGAAGAGCAGACAGTGCTCTTAACCACTGAGCCATCTCTCCAGCCCTCCACCTCGTTTTATTAAGACAGCCTTATTGAACCTGGAGCTTGGTATTTTGGCTAGCCTGCTGACCGGGGAAACCCCAGGATCTACTGACTGACCCACACCCCCAGCCCCAGTGTTGAGATTATACACATGCCACACTCCTGGTTTTACATGGGTACCAGCATTTGAACCCAGGTCTCCATGTCTGCACACTCAGCAAGCCCCCCCCCATCCATGTGGCTATGGATGGAGAGGGGGGGGCTCCTGTATGCCCAGACACCATGCTGTGTGCTTTTTGGTGGCAGACACAGGCTGCTTCAGGGAACAAGTTCCTTGCTCTGAATTCAAGGTGTGCATACTTTTGGAACAATGGTCGCTATCATGGTCCCACATTTTCTCTTCTGTTGACACAACTGTTTGGTCCGGGGCAGAGGCTCTCAACTGGAGGGTGTGCTACCAAGCTTGCTGACCTGTCTGGGTGAATGCTGGTCCAGCTGGCATGTGGACCCAGCTGTAGGGCACAGCGCTCTGCAGCCGAGGGTCCCCAGCTCGTGACTTGATCTCTGTAGTTTGCTCATATCTTTTTCTCTCCCACCACAGCTGTGGCAGCAATCTCAACCAGTCCCTCTCATTACTCCCGTCTCTGAAATGATGGCGGTTATTAGACCCTCTGGCAAGGCTTGTTATTTAATGTGTTAATAAAGAAACACACACATTTCTAGGTCACAAATCTGTTTTTAATATTGGATTACTGTCAGAATAATGGGGTTTCTTTGTCATCAAATGCATTTTATATTTTATGCAGGCAAATTCTTATTCTGATTTGGTCCTCAGCTTCTCCCACCTGTCAGAAAGGTCCATGGAAGGAAAGTGGCTAAGAGTGGCTGGCCATGTTCACAGGTCTCTGGAGCTCTGAGGTCTTGGGAAGCCATAGACCCAGAGTGTTCGTTGGTCTTGGTGATAGTGGTGTCCTCTCTGAGTGCTTGCTGTATACTTGGACTGCTTATTATTATTATTATTATTATTATTATTGTAGTTGCACATGGCAGCTCCTCCTGATCTGAAGTACACACATCACTGGGTTTTGACAGGTATTTTGGCATTCAGTGGTACATTAATGAATCGTACCTCACAAAGCTCTATTGTGTCCCTTACTGGCCACCATCTGTGTAACCTAGGCAAGAAGTGGTCACTGCTGTTTTGTTTCATCCTGGGTCTGCCTCTGGGATCACTCACATAGAATCCCATTTTATGCCCTTCTGCACACGGCGGCTTGACATCAGC
Source organism: Mastomys natalensis (assembly GCA_021653895.1). Classification (NCBI taxonomy): domain Eukaryota; kingdom Metazoa; phylum Chordata; class Mammalia; order Rodentia; family Muridae; genus Mastomys; species Mastomys natalensis. The sequence continues at coordinate 25,707 of JAJTUV010002196.1, read as the reverse complement.
AGTACCTAGAAGTTCACTGTAGATGCCAATGCTTGGTTCTTTTGACGACTACATAGTATTCCAGCATAGGGACCATGTGGCTAAGTAATTAATTTTTTTCACATATACATATATTCACATACACACATCTTGTCATTGTTAGCATGTGAGTATAGCTTTTTGGGCATGGTGGGTGGAGTTTTGATTAGTAGACATCATGTGTGGGAAGGATGGACCACATCCTGTCTCAGGCCCCATGGTCTGGTTCATCTGTAAGTGTGACTCTTGTCCATGGACAGATACATATGGATTCATCTGGATTCTTGGTTTTTGTTCTGAGAGGTTGACCTTTGCTCTCAAAGCATGGGTATTGCTCAAGAACAAATAGGGAAACTGACACCTCCCACCTGGGTGACAGGCAAACGTGGTCATGGTTCTCATGAGAGGGAGAGCATGCTACATTTATGAACGAGACCAAAGGGATCCCCCTGGACAGAAACTGGAACTGGAAACTGCATACCTGAGGTTGACGGGTAACAGGATGATGTTCAATGTTCTCAGATCTCAGAGGGAAGGGCCCTAGGCGGGTGTCCTTATGGAAGCTTCCAGAAGGAGGGGCCATCTGAACTGGACACTGTCTATTGGTTGAAGGAAGATGCAGCTTGCTAGGAGCATGCAACACAGGTAGGTGTGTTCATGGGACAGGTGAGAGACAGAAGACACGCCCTGTGGATGTGCCACCAGTTGTGGGACACGTGTGGGAAGATCAGGGGCTGGTGTGTTAGGAGATCTGGGCAGACATCCGATTTCAGTTGCAAGTTGAGAACGTGAACCCTCCTGAGCTCAGTGGGGAGATGAGATCTGGGGAGTAAAGGCCTATTCCGGTTTGGGTTGATTTTATGCTGTAGTCACAACGAACAGGGCCTAATTGGGTCATGGCCTCTAGGAGGCCAACCAAGGTGCTAGCACCTGAAAAAGTCTCATTGCTATGCTGTCCCACGATGAAGGGCAAAGAGAGAGTAGGGAAGCAGGAAGTTGGACCCATAGTCTTGCATACATCCATTCACAAGGGTGGTGCCTCCCTTCCCCTAGGTCCTACCTTCCTAGGCCCTACCTCACAACTCCCAACGTCCCCTGGTCCCACCTCCCCTAGGCTCTGCCTTCCGTTACTGCTGTCTGGGAGATTCTGATTCAGTCTCAGGCTGTCTAGGGGACACATTCCGTCACATTCAGTTCCTGTAACAGGACACAGCACCGTGTTGGAGCACGGAGAACATAGCCCAAACGGACACAGTTCAAAAGTCTTGTGTTTGGCTCAACAAGTGGCTCTTCCTCTGAGCACTGTTTATGTCTTACTTCTTCACTGAGCTGAACTGTCCATCAGAAACCTGCTATGTCCTTAGTGATCCTTCACATCTGTCTGGGCAAGCGTTGTGTGCACAGGTAGAGTGGGTATCAAGTCTATCTATTGTCATGTTTGTAGTTGGTTTTTTTTTTTGTTGTTGTTGCTGTTTTGTTTTGTTTGACCTATTGGAAGCAGCATGGGGAGGTGATTAGGATTGACTAAGGTCATGAAGATGGAATTCCATAAAGACAATCACGGCTTTACAAGAGGATGAAGGAGAACTCGTGTGGGCACGTAATATCTGACCATGTGGTGTTCTCCACCTTGTCACGATGCAGCACAAGGCCCTCACCACGTGCCAGCACCCTGTTCTTGAACTTGCCAGCTTCTAGAACGCTAAGCAAAGACATCACTGTTCTCCATAACTGCCCAGCAAAGAGTTTATTACAGCAACAGAAAGTAATGGGGAAGTTAGTCTTCTTTGCGGTCCAGAATTTGTCTATTTTTTCCTTCTGTATGTATGTACATGTGATGTGCGTATGCATGCTCATGTATGTGGGTCCCTGTGTGTATGAGGGAGGCACTGAGGTGCCTGAGGTGGTGTGGTACCAGCAAACTGTTAAAGCCAACCTTTGGAGGGGGGATCGGGGTACACAAGGCAGGTTAGGAGGCTGTGGAGGAGAGGGAAGGAAGGAAGTGTTTTGTGTTGTGTCCTGTGTCCTGTGTCCTGTGTCTTGTGTCCTGTGTGTGTTGCATAGGGGAGACCACAGTGTCCCCTCCACCCCAGGCTGCAGGTTTTCTAGTTCTGATGTTTTATGGCTGTCCCCAGATCTCCAGCTGTGCTATTCAGTAAGTCCACGCCTGTTTATCACCCCCCCCCCAGCCTTTGCCCTGTGTGTTTGTGTGACACACAGTTATAAGGCTTGGGAAGCCAAGCCAATGCCCTGTTCTATCTCTGTAAAAGCTGGGGCTCAGGACAGTCTGACACAGGGTCAAGTGACTGGGTTATTCCTAATGACACTAAATGACACCCTGGAGCTACTGATGCTTGCCTCCAGAATACAGCAGCAGGAGACAACATCTCAGGTGAGGATAGCAGAGGGTCATTAGGAATGACCCACAGATTTCCCCCTGCTATTCATAAACCCCTGTGTTTGTAATCATAAATAGGGGGCACCAGCTTGCTTATCCAGGGACTGGTAGCAGTTAGGAGCAGAGTCCCCTTCATGTCACCAGACCCATGGGGACAGAACAAACCTGGCTGGAAATCTATCCTATGTCTTATGTGTCATGACGGACAAACCCAGGGTCCCATAGGCTAAGAGGAGCTATAGCAGTGTGTACCACAAACTCAGATAAATATAAAAGGCCTTGATGATTTTAGAACTGAACTATAAACTATGAATGTTCTCAAGTGCTACTAAGCAGGCCAGACAGAGAGATGGCTCAGTGGATAAAGGTGCTTGCTGCCAAGCTTGGTGACCAGTTTCCTGGATCCCTAGTACCTTCATGGTGAAAGAGAAAACAGAATCCTGCAGGTGTCTTCTGACCCTCCTCCCCCACCACCATGTACTCTGTGACATGCATATATCACTCCCCAAATAAATAAATATGAAATGATTAAACAAAGAAAACAAGACAAAAAACCTGATTAGTCTATGGGTGGGTTTATTGTTTTACCCTAATAATTCTATAATTATTAGGCACCATCTGTTTTCAGCTGAAAGTAAAATGACTTAAGACATCGTCCTACTGTTGGCCGGGGAGAACGTGTCAACCAGAGTGGTGGTCAGTCCCTTGATGTGAACTAGTTCTCTGTGTTTACCTTACTGATTGGGTTTTGGTTAATCAATTAAAAACCCGTATTAATAGAATCGGGCAGAAGAAGAATTCAAACATCTGGAAGAAATACGAATATCTAACATCAAGTTACTTGGTGTGTAGCAGGCTCCCATGACCAGTAGCTTGCTCAGCTGCAGAGAGCTGGGCTTCTGGCACCCGGAGAGAGGCAGGTCTCAGGTTAGAGTCCTCGGCTGTGAAAAAAAGTGTTGCGGGCCTCTGTATGCGGGGAGTCACAAGATTCAAAGCAGATACAAGCCAGATGTCCTGGGGAAGTCACCAGCCACTGAGAGCTTGAGGACTGTGCAAAGTCAGAAAGTGGGGCAAAGCAGATGAGTTCACTTCCTGTGTCTTTCCACAGTCTGGCGAGAACGAAATGTTCAGTCACACCCTACAGACCCAGCTCCCGTTGGCGAGGGACCCTGGTGTGTGTGATGGTGATCCTGAAGTGGGCTCAGTCACCTCAAGCCATTGAGTTGCCTGTGCGCTTCCCGTGATGCTCCTCTGAACAGTTGCTGCACGCCCGTTTGTGTGAAGTGCCTCAGTGAGGTAGAGCTTCACACCGGTGACACACCGCACAGGGCAGACTTCACTCTGACTCACAACCCTTCTGTCCCTTTAGGGTGTACCTAGTTTTAGTTACACATCAGAGTTGACTGTGGGACAGCATGCTGGCTTTTGCCAGCAGCCGGCTCACAAACCTGGTGTTTGCTGATCTTTCAACGTTAATTTTTATCTCTGTGCTCCACTGTGGCATCTGCTGTTTCCTCATCATGGCATATGTATAAGTGTGTGTGGTGTGTGGTGTGTGTGGTGTGGTGTGTGTATGTGTGGTGTGTGTTGGTTGTATGTCTATGTACAGTGTGTGCTGTCTTGTGTCAGGTGTTTGTAGTGTGTATTGTCTGTGTGTTTGTCAGTGTGTGTGTCTCTGTGTCTGTGTATGTCACACGTGCAGCATAATGCATGCATGCGTGTGTTTGTGTATGTATGCATGTGAGTCTGTACATGTGTGTATGCCACACAGCGCAGTGGCTGGCAGACTATTCATCTGGGTTTGTGTAAGCACTCTGCTACTGCCTCATGTTCACAGAAAGACAAATTGCCTGATGCTGCACTTCCCTCAAGTGCCCTGTTAGCAGTGAGGGTTGGATACACACACTCTAACCACTGTGGGCTTCCACCTCTTGTCTACAATATATACATGAGTGGGAAACTTATGCCAAAAATTCAAAGTTTTGATTTCTTCGTGAGTGACAATGTATAACTAGCAGAGATAGGAAAAGATAGAGTACACACACTCACACACACACACTCACACACAGCACACACTCACACATAGGCACACAGACACATGCATACTCTCTCACACACAGTAAACACACACCACACACACATTTACACAGACACACATACAAATACACACTCTCACACACACAACAACACACACGCTCACATTCTCCCACACACTCACATACACAGGCACACAGACACACACATCACACAACACGATATACATCAGACCCCCCAAACACATACACAGACACACACACACATACACACACATACAGATCCACCCGCCCCCCCAACATACACACACGGGTGGGGGTGGGGCTTCGTCAGCAAGCTGTACTCTACTCTCTTACAAAGCATGCTCTTCCTGCTTTTTTGAACAAGCACGTGTGCTTTTACATGTGTAGCCACCTGGACCATGCCTCCTGTCAGGACCAAGACACAGAGACATTAAACCATCACATTCAAGCAGGATAGGGATAGGTGAAATCTCACTCAACGCTGGGCTCAGAACTGGAATTGTGCTCGCTCTGCTATAGTTTGGGGGATGATGGATTGAGGAAAGGAAATGAGTCCCTTCCTTTTGGAAGCTGAGCCACTGTTGGATTTATTCATAACTGGCACACTTCTCCTAGCGACTCGGCCTAGAGAAATGCACTGGCTTGCCTGGGGCTACACATCTTGGCAGCAGGGGAGCTGGCACCCTCACCCAGGTGTCCTATATTCTGGTGACTTGAATCCTTGTCTCATTTATCTAATTCACTCTAGAGCAGTGGTTCTCAACCTGTGGCTTGCGACCCCCCCAGGGGACCGCGAATGACATTTTCATAGGGGTTGCATATCAGATATCTACATTAAGATCCATAACAGTAGCAAAATTAGTTCTGTAGTAGCAACGAAAATAATTTTATGATTGGAGGTCACCACAGAGTGAGAACTACGCTAAAATTCGTGAGGCACTGGGGAGATTGAGGACTGCTCAACAGTCCTGTAGGCACCTGTTACTTGAATGCTCAGAGAAGCCAACCTCCTGCTGGGTCTTTATCCCTGACACAGTGATGCTGCTGGGTTAGGGGAGGCATGCAGGGTTGAGTAGTACCCCTGACCCCAGTGCTGGGTCACACCTCTAGAGTTGGGGACCAGTAAACAACTACAGCCATATTCACATGGCCAAGTGACAAGTGACATAAAGGAAATGTCCGGTATTAGGGGACCCAACACAGAATGTTCCTGGGGTTTGCAGGCTCCTCTCTGCACAATGGAAAGGAGGATAAAACCCATCTGAGAGGCTGTTGGGAGGAGTGACAGACAGGGCCTGTATTGTGCCATTACTGTAGTGCCTTGGTATTTGGGAGAGACCAAGATGAGACACTGAACAAGTTTCACGCTGTGCTTCTCTGTGGATGATCGCCATGTCTGTGCGTTGTGTATGACAAGGAAAGCCACTGCCAGTACTATTCCTAGTGGGCTAAAGCTCCCAAGAGTGTGGGCAGTTTTGTCTACCTGTGTTTATTACAGACAGATTTCTATTTTTACAGAGTCTGGGAAAACTCCAAGAAAACCTTTATCTATTTCTCCCTCTTCTACTGTGGCATGCACTTGGCTCATTCGCTAATTAGACGCTATCTTGACTTAATGGTGTCACCCAGATACCTAAGTGACAGGCTCACTAACAGTGTCACCTCTATTTGATCTTATTCAAGGCTTGAGATATGACATCCACTCATATGTAATTTTATGACCACGGAGAAAATAATCATAGATAATAAATAAGCCAAGGTTGGGGGTCTTCTTACAAAGGTTTCTTCTGGGGTTTCCTGTAAGATTTTTCTTTTCTTTTAAACTGCGTATAATTGAGAATTTGTTTTTACTAGGAGCTTAACTTGGTATCTCGCTGGTTAGAAGTTGGGAAAACAATTAGGAAAAAAACTCAAACAAATCGTAGGAAATAAAATCATCAACAGGACTAGGGACAGGGCTCAGCGGTTAGGGTGTTTGCTCAGCGTGAGTTGAAGCTGAGCGTTCTCGTCCCAGAGCCCATAAACTGGGCATGGTAGTCCCAGTCTATAACCCATCGGACAGGAAGTAGATACTAGAGGACCAGAAGTTCAAAGTCTCCCTTCGCTACATAGTGAATTAGCGGCTAGCCTGGGCTGGGTGAGACCTGTCTCTGAAACAAAACAATTAAAACCATAGAAAATGTATCTGAAAACCAATGTACACAACTCTCACCTAAAATGTAGAAATACAACAAAGTCTAAACAATCACTTAAGTGTCTAAAAGAATATGCCCTCTCCTTCCTGTGGCCAGATGTAATTTCATATCTGTAGGTAACATTTGAAAGTAATCCTGAAAACGGGATTTAATTGCATTTATTTATTTATGTATGTATTTACTTCTTGTGATTGCATGTGTATGTGCTTATGTTCATCCAGTGGCATGTCTACTGAAGGTCAGAGGGTAGAGACAGTTGATACCACCATGACTAAAACAGATCATTGAAGTGTGTGAGCTTTGGGGCCGAGGCTCAGGGCATGGGGTAGGCTTGGTGCTAATTCTCCCGTTTGTTGTGGGATGTTCCCCCTTGAGTTCCCAGAGAGCCAGAGAGACCCCCCTCTCAACACATTTCATAGGTCAGAACCGGGTCACCTGTTCATGTCTGAGCTGAGCATAGGCAGTGGCTCCCCAGCTGGCTCGGAGGAGTCGGTTGCCCTCGGACTGGGGGTTTACTGGTGAAGGAACTGTGAGTGAACTCAGGCTGCTGGCAGGAAGGAAAACTTGTGGACACAGGCACTAGGAAGCTGCCTCCCATTCTCAGTTCTCTCTGCAGGCCCTGTTGCCTGTTTATTTGTACTTCCTGACCCTTCCCTGGATGTCTTAATGTCAAGGCCAGGCTCTGGCTTCTGACTTTGTCACTGCCTAGCACACCCTCAACTCTAGATCTAGGATGGGGGTGACTACATTTTTTTTTTTTTCTGAAAGGAGTTTAAAAAAACCACCAACACTACAGGCACATGGTGCACATGGAGATGCTGCGCCATCTTGCCATGCAGTTGTCCTTTGTTTTTAAATTCTTGGAGACACTTTTTTTTTTTTTTGTGGAAATCTGACCACCGACAGCATGTTCACCCACCTGCTGTATCGACAACGAGTAAACCATCGATGTTACAACAATAAACAACAGCTCAGGAAGCATACATCCCATCTTGCCAATATCCAACTCTCAGATCCAATATCCTGAGGATGGTGGTGGGATTGCTCGTGTGTGTGTGTGTGTGTGTGTGTGTGTGTGTGTGTGTGTATGCCGTGCAGGCCAGAGGACCCCAGAGGACCCACTGAGGTGTCGTTTCTCAGGTACCATTCACCTTTTTGAAGCAGGGTCTCTCTTTAGCCTGGAATTTGTCAAATGCTAAGCTGACTGGACATCAAGCCCTAAGGATTTATCTTTCTCCATCACCTCTCCAGCACTAGGATAGTGGCATAATTCCCAGTTCCCTTTTTTTTTTTTTTAATCATAGGTCCTGGGAATTGAACTCAGGACCTCATACACACTACCAACAGAGCTACTTCTCTAGCCTTAAATGTTTTCTATTTAACACACAGAGATACAAGCAATACATTAATATGTCATGGAACAACCACCACCACCGAAAACGCCTGCATGTGGATTCTTTACTCTGTTTCATCCTTCGACTTCCAAAATCTGTTTGCAAGCCATCCTCGAATCCAGAGCAGCTTCTTCTGGATCGTGACTGATGCAGTGTCAACAGAAAATGAGGCCTGCCACTGGGCCCAAGAAATGGATGTGGAATCGCAAGAGAGAGAGAAGGGAGGGAACGGGGATCCAGTCTCCCCTCCACAAAGTCACACTTGGCGGCTTCTCTCCCCTTTCCATCCATCACCGAGGCTATACCCCCTAGATCAATGCATTGATTTGTTTGTTTTTCACAATGAAGGGGAACTTCATAGCCTCATCATTCATTCCAGAGTGTGGGGGAAGGAAAAAAAAAAAAAAAAAACAAAAGCCAGCACCGAAATTTGCATGGTGCTCAATTATACATTAGTGTACATCACTTGGCAATCTGTTCATATCAATTTAATTGGATTTTAATACTGCCTCTGATCTTGTTTTCTAATTAACAACAGTGCTTGGAAATAAAGCAGAACCATGCACCCAGCAACACCTTTGATCTCCACCATATGGAGCTCCACCAAGCTCTGGGAAAAAAAAAACAAAAAAAAAACAAAAAAACCTCCCCTGCCTCTGCAGCAGGCCGAGGGAAGCAGGGCCCCCAGATGGCCGGGTACCATGGGCACCCGCACCCTGTGGTTTGTCTTGTGCTCCAATTGGTCCTTGTTCCAAAGGCAAAGGACTCATTTCGTGCACCGCAGGCAAATGCGTGTCCCCAGGGCTGGGAGGTTGGTGGATTTCGTGGCTCAGTTTTGGGGGACAAATATTTGATAAACAGAACTGACCCTGCCGAGTCTGCTTTAGAATGGGGTCTTACTGTCAGGACAGAGCGGTGTGTCGGGAGCTGGTAGAGGGCATGGAAACTGAACGGTACCTCAGAGTACATCTTTAGACCCCTGGGGATCTCTTCCATCTGTCTAGCCTCACCTTCAGGAAGCCTCTCACCTCTTATTTCTGAGACAAGGTCTCCTGTAGTCCCGGCAGGCTTCACATTTGGTGATCAGTTGAGGATGACCTCGGGTTCCTGACCTTCCTGCCTCCATCTTCCAAATACTGGAAGCATAGGCGTGTGCCACCAAGGACAGTTTTATCCGGTGCTAGGGATCAAACTCACAGTTCTAGCTTGCTAGACAAACACTTCTCCAGTGTCGTCTCCCCACCCCTTCTCCTCTGTGCTTTCTATGTCCCTGGGTTTCTCACTCCACCAGCTATTAACTTTTGGGTTGACTTCATAGCTTGACTGGCCACAGGCCGGGGAAACCTACAAAGGTGAGCATAGCTGGCGAAGTTGGGAAGACAACTGAAGGTGACATCAGACTCTTTGGGGACCAGGCAGAGAACAGTCCCACCTGCCTTCTGCCCACATACAGCAGGACACAGATTCAGCCCCAGGCAGGCAGCACCTGCAGTGGGAAGTAAGGTTCTCATGATCTCAGGAGAGGAGAGAGGCCCTCTTGAATCTCCTGGCCACTCCTCACTTTTCTGGTTGTCAAGTAGCTGTTTTAACTTTGCCTCTGACACACACCTGTCACCTGTCTCCAGGAATGACCCTGAGTGCTATCCAGCCTCTATACCCAGAGTCAAGTCAGAGTGTCCTACCTTTCTGATGAAACCAGCTTAGTCAATCAACAGGGTCTCAAGGAGGGAGCAAGACTGAAAGGAAAAAGTCAATTAGACAACATTATAACACAACTCCAACCAGTGCTGAGGTTGAAGCCGGTTTATTTTTTCTTTCCAGTCTGCTTTTATATCATTCTAGGTAGTACAAAGAATACGGTCAGTCCTAAGGCATAAACAGAGTAGTTAAGGAACAAACAAAGCATAGACAAAGGTCCCATGATTACTGTACTCAGAGTTTTGACAAGACCCATCAAGATCCTAGCCCAATGTCAAATTCCTGCCTGAGCCTAGTTCCATGTCCTTGGCCCAGTGTCAAATTCTTGCCAAATTTCTAGAAGCTCTCCACACCTTTTCATGTTTGTTCACCACTGATCCATCTTTGGTGATGCCAGAGCCTCTGCCTGTTTGGTTATGGAACTTCCCTCTTATTTAGATTTGTGAAGGTTCCTTATGTGTTGAGTGGAAGTCCTTCCTCTATTTGAGATCTGTGAAGATTCTCTCCTGTCTCTGTCTCACCTTCAAAGTTTCTTGGCAAAGGCATTTGAAGAGGAGAAATTGCAAAGTCTAATTTATCATTTCTCCTCCCCCAGTCCCCTGTCTCCCCAACCCCTAAGATTTTATTTTGGGTGCTATATTTTAAAAAACTCTTTATCTAAGCCAATGACATGTAGGTCTCCCTCCTATATGCTCTTCTAGAACAAAATGTGTTCAAAGTCTCGAGCAGTGGAAGGCTTTTACAATTCAGCCCTTGAGTCTCAGGGATGAATAAGACCGTAGTGATCTCCTGGTCAGTTGGGTGCGCTTATTCTGAATCAGCAGCTGTGCCCCAAGCCTCTCCCTGGCATTGTTCTCAGTAGGTTTCTGGCCTTTGTTTTGTCTCCCATGATCTTTTGGGTAACACCTTATCAGTGTACTGAGATCCCCTGGAGTTACAGGATTGAACAAAAAGCCCACATTCCTGATCTGATCTGTGACCTTGCTTAGTGTCCTGGTAGTTTTCTTGTTAACCTGACACGCCTAGGAAGAGAGATCCTCAGTTGAGAAATTGCCTCCATCAGAGGGCCTACGGATATAGGTGTTTATCATACGGATATATGGATATTTGACTGATATAAGAAAGCCCAGTCCACCGTGGGTGGTGTCATCCCTATGCTGAGTCCACCTGTGAGTGGTGCCATCCCTACGCTGGTGGTCCTGGACTGTATAGGAAAGCAGGCTGAGCAGCAAAACAAGAGGAGCAAGCTAGTAAACAATGTTCCTCAGTGGCCTTTGCTTCAGTTCCTGTCTCCAGGTTCCTACTTGAGTTCTCATTTTGGGTTCCATTGATGTTGGAGTATAAGCCTGTAAGATGAAATAAAACCTTTCCTCGCCAAGTCACTTTTAGTCATGGTGTTTATCATAGCAATAGGAAAGCAGACTCGACCACTTATCAAGCCTTTAGACTTTGTTTTATTCTTTGCCACTTCTTATAAGTGAACAATACGCTTTGGCCCTTCTCTTGGCTAATTATTGTTCCTCCCTCTTCTCTCCCCACCATGGAAAGCACTCTCTGATTCCAATAAGACCCATGCCTACTTTTTCATGCGTGTGTGGCATCCGTGGGTGTGGGTGTTGTGACCCACTGAGTTTAATGAGTGTCATTTACAAGAGCACAGCCAACTTACTAGAGACCCCACCACTAATAAAAACAACCTCTCTCCCGAGAAGTTTTTATTTGTTTGTTTTTTGTTGTTGGTTGATCGTTGCCTTTATGAGGAGGCACAGGTTAATGCAAGGATTTACCACTGCGTATCATCAAACCAGTTAGATTCCTGTTTTCTAACCACTTGGCACTAGAACAGATCTTCCAAATTAGACCCCTCCCCATTTCTGGATTTTTTTCTATCCCCTTCTACTCAGCATGCAACTGGTTAACCCTTCTCTTAGCTTATCTCTTTTGTAATGTTTCCTCAGATGAGCTGCAGGTCAAATATACAGATGTGATGCTTGCATTTTCTTCTCAGCCCTTCTGTACAGCTGTACATCCATTCATGTCTCTACATGACCCGGTGACCCATGAATTAAAAGACAAGCCCTATGCCGCCACATTCCCAACACATGGGCGGCAAGCAGAGGTTAACTACTTACAGTAAGTATGTCCTGCAGGAAGTGACTGGATGGGAGGCAATCCCCACTTCAGTCCTCAGTGGTCATAGGAAGGCTTGCTTCTGCATGACCCTCATGACTGTACCTGTTGGCCCACGTCTTGCCACTTGGCTGAGTCTGATGCCCTATTTCCATACCAGTCAGGATGAGTAAGGGCAGCTGCTGTAACAAACAGCCTGCCATTGCCCGACTTAACACAGAGACTTTAGTAAGCTCCCCTGAAGCACAATCTGAGGAAGCTCTGCTTCCCTCAGCATGGTTCTATTGTTTCTAGGTTCTCTACTTGCTGCCTTATGAGGGAAGAAGAAAGAGGGAGTGCAGGAAGGGCCGCGTGGAGAAGAGAAGGCTGGACTCAGAGAGAGTACGTTCTCTATATCATATTTCATATTTCATCAGTCAGAGCCTGATAACATGGTCTGTTCCCACTATGTCCCCTGTGCTGGGTGATTTTATGTCAATTTGACACAACCCTAGAGTCATCTGAGAGTAAAGAAACTCAATGCAAAAGACTCCTCCATTAGGCTAGGCTGTAGACAACCGTAGGGCATTTCTTAATTAGCGATGGATGGGGGAGGGCCAAGCCCACTGTGGGTGGTGCCATCCCTAGGCTGGTGGCCCTGGGGTTTATAGAAAGAAAGCAGCTGAGCAAACCATGAGGAGCAAGCCAGTAAGCAGAACCCCTCCATGTCCTCTGGATCAGCTCTGCCTCCGGGTTCCCACCCTGTTTGAGTTCCATCTTAATTTCCTTCACTGACAGACAGTTGATGTGGAGGCATAAGCTAAATAACTCCTTTCCCTTTCAACTTCCTTTTTTGACATTCCCCTAAGGTTCACTGTTTGAAATGAATCCCTAATGTCAGTGCTGAGAGCGGAGACTTTGAAGGAAGTTAGTAGGCAGAGTCCTCATGAATGGAGGCTATCAGAGCCATAGCTGACCATCAGAGAACATTTAGTATCTGAGGGCAGGAGTCTTATAGTGGATGCTGTGAACCATCTTCTTGTTGTCTGTAACCTATGTTGATGCTTCCTGCCATGATACTGGTGTGTGTGTGTATGTGCTTGTATAAGGGTACATTGCATGTGTGGGCCAGAAATGAATACCAACTGTCTTCCTCAGTTGCTCTCTTTTGAGGCAGGATCTCACGCTGAACCTGAAGCTCACCACTTCAGCTAGATGAGCCAGCAAACCCCAGAGGTCTCTCTGTATTCACCGCCCCTGTGCTGACGTTCCAGGTGTGCAAGATATACTGTTTTTACACAGGTCATGGAGATATAAACCAACTGAGCTACCTCCCCAGGCCTTTCTGCCGTGTTTGTTAAAATTAATTAATTTCTTGATAATTTTAATATATGGGACTGTTTACATCACCTCTCAGCTGTCTGTCCGGGATGGGACCTGTGAGATTTCTCTCTTGCACTGAATGTAACTGATGCTGTCACTGTGCAGGTCTGATTCAGGCAGCCATATTGTCAGGGTTTCCTGGGTGCAGCTTCTCTGTCATATCTAGAGAAGACACATCTTGCAGCAGATGTCCTGGTCCTCTGGCCTTCTTTCATCCCTTTTCTGTGATGTTCTCTGAGTCTCAAACCATCCGGTTTTAGCTAGCTTTGCCGTGATATCTTGTACTCTGCATTTAGTCTAGCTGTGGCTTCCTGTATGGTCTTTGTCTGCTACTGAAGGAAGCTTCTTTGAGGACGGGGAGAGCACATTTGTCTACAGATTTCAGATTTAGTTGCAGCTTGAAGCTTTCTACAAATTCCAGGCCCTGAGCCTTGTGCTTCCCGCTCCGGGCCGGAGACAATATATTTCTGTTTGTTATAAATTTCTCAGCTTGTGGTATTACGTTACAGCAGAACAAAACATCTGAGACATTTGTAGCTCTTTTTATAACAAATACCTGAAAATGCAAAGCTTGTTTAGGAACTGGAGATGGGTAGAGCAGGCACGGCTTTGAAATGAATCTGGAAAACAGACTACATCACTGTTAATGGCAATTGAAGGGCCAGTCTAGTGACAGATTATAAAAACTGTAAAGAAAATTGGAAATGTCTTTGGAAAGATCTAAAGTGGCTGGTCAGAACATTGGAAGAATCTGAAGAGACGAGGCCATTCTCGTGAGCATCAGGGAGAAAGAAGTGAAGAATGGCTAACACTTTTAATGCAGTGTTTAAAAAAATGTGTGTTGTGCGTGGTGTTGTATGTGCTGTTTGTGTGTGTGTATATGTGTGAGAGTGTGCATGTGAGCGTGTGCACATGTGTGAGTTACATGATGGGTGTGAGTGCATGTGCGCATGTAAGTGTGCGAGTGTGTGAGTGTGCATGTATATGTGTACACACGTGTGAGTGTGCATGTGTGTGTGTGCACATGTGCATGAGTGTGGTGAGTGTGTCGGTGTGTTACCACAGAAGCCATCAGATACACTGGAGCCTGCTTTAGTTTGCTTTCCCTGCTGTGAGATACCCAGGACGGAAAACAGCTTGTGGAGGGAGATACCCCATGACCGCCTTTACGTTATCTTACACATCCAGGTCACACTCCATCACCGGGGAGAAGTCAGGGCAGGAACCTGGAGGCAGGCATTGAAGCAGAACCCTGTTTCATAGAGAACACTGTTTATGGCTTGCACAGCCTGCTTTCTTATACAACTCAGGACGACCTGCCCAGGGGTGGCTCCACCCACAGTGATCCAGGCCAGCCCACAGCAATCATTAACCAAGAAAATACCTCACAGACTTGTCTACCCGCCAATCTGGTGGGGGCATTATTTTCAAGTGAGAGGTTTCATCCCAAATGACCTGGCTTGTGTCAATTTCACACACACTCACACATGCGTGCAGAGAGAGAGAGAGAGAGAGAGAGAAGAGGAGAGAGGGATGGATGAGGAGGGAGGGAGGAAAGAGAGAGAGAGAGAAGGAAAAGAAAAGAAAAGAAAAGAAAAGAAAAGAAAAGAAAAGAAAAGAAAAGGAAAAAAAAAAGAAAAAAACCAAAATGAATAAATCTAACCAGGACAAACGCTGACACGGCAGACACGGCAGTTATGACTTCTGGGGAGTATAGTCTTTCTGTGGGTTCAAGAGGAAACAGTGCATCCATTAATATCTATTTGGACATGTTTCCTCTGGAAGGCAAGTGAGGCTATGGCAGGAACTGTGTGTCAAATAAACGTTCCATTTAATTCCATCCATTCAGTGATTACATTGGTGAGGATCTCAATGGGCTGGGCACAGTGTTGGACATGGGAGGTAGGCTGAGCAAGGGGTGGTATTAACGCATATAAGTGCCTGGTCTCCTTAAAGCCTTTGCAATGACTCTCTCATTGATCATGACCTAATCCCCTACCCCACAATGAATGAGCAAACTGATCCATGCTGCCCAAAGCAACTGAGTTGGCAATAACCATCAAGAAGGCTCACAGGCATTCGAAGTTACTTGCCTTTATCTATATCAGGAGAGGTTTGTAATTTCCAGTTTACTGGAAGACAGACACAAAATGAAATAATTAGAATCCAGCATGATAAGTGGATACAATATTATCCGAACAATGACTATTAATGAATAGCCGAGACACTGGGAAAATCTCAAGACTGAAGGACATTTGAGTTGAGTCCTTGTAAGGTAGACAAGAGCTCGCCAGATTGAGGTCCATAGGTTCCCATGGTCTCTGTTTCTGTACTTTTCCCCATGGCCAGACACCTGTTGAGTTTCAGGCCAAGGCTTTTATTTTATTTTGTGGTGCCCCTAATGAGGACGTCTGCTAGGAAATTCTAAAGAAATGGCTCATCTGAACCTGCTGCCGTGTCCCAGACCTTGTAGATGATGTGATAAAGTTCTGTACTCATGACCTTACAGAGCTACAGAGATAAGGGCAGATTTGCTGCTGCAAGGGCTTCCTGCCGTCTGCTGATTGGCTGCCGCGCAGGGATCTGCATCTGTGGCTACCTTGGTCAGTGAAACCTTGAAGCTGCATCCTTGGTCCCACCCTCTTTCTCTGGGTCATCTGACTCATGGGGACAGCCAGAGATCTCCAGAGATGAATTGGAGCCTAGGGCTGTTGGCTTTCTGGTTGCTACTCATCTGAGTGACAATCTAAGTTAATGTCTGTCCACAGGGCTTTGGGGGTGGGGGTGGGGGTGGGGACCTGGAGCTCTGTGATACAGTGATCTTGAGAGTCAGCGTCTACGGAGAAGGGTATGGATCCCTCAAGGGTGGAGTCACGGCTCCCTCTCAGTGTGTCTCTTTTCTCACTTGAGTTTTGTGTGAAGGAGCCTCAGCCTGAGGAAGTGACAAGCTCTCAGGGAATGAAGGTGAGTTTTCACCCATTCACGGAGCAGTAGCTCCAGGCCTGGCCCTGGGCCCTGCTAGGAGGAATATTCCCACAGATGTGGAACTCTGTGGAAATTAACATGCATGCGACAAATGGGGGGGTGGGGTGGGGGCTCCAAATGGGCTGGGAACAATGCTAAAAACTGCCGGAATATTAATGGATGGTGGGTGAGTTCACAGAGGGAGGGGGCGGGGTTGAGCTTGTGATGCAGTGTGGCTGACTCCGGCAGAAAACATTAAACACGCGCACAGTGGCGGCAAACTGGAGCCTTCTGTGACAAATTTCCCACAAACATAAATTGGCCGTTAGCCTCTTTATAGACAGGGAGAGAAGCTGACATCTGAGTTTGGACTAAGGCAGAAATTTTAACCTCATGTAGAAATGTAGGGTGCAGAAAACCAAGCTCTTTCCCCAGGATCTGACAGGACTCCTCGTGAAGTTCTGGGTCAAAGCAGGAGGCCCTCAGAGGTCCCTGGTTTCTCCTTTCCAAGGATCTTCCTCCCTTGCTCTCCCAGATGTAGGGATCACGTTGGAAGCACCTGCTATAAGTACTAAGGGTTCACTCTTAGCCCATCTGCCCTCTCACCTAGTCTGTGGCCCTCTAGGGTTGGGTGGTTACTCTACTTCTAATCTGATAGTGTTTTGGAGTATCAACTCCTACCCCAAGTAAGTTACAGCTCTGGGCTCAGACCTGGGTACAGGACTACTTTGTTTTACTTGATGGTTTCCAGAAGAACAGATGTCACAAATAGGAGAACCTGCCAGAATCCTGATCGTAAGTCATTCCTACCTATAAAGCAATATATACATGACTACACTGGTGTCTAATTTATAGATCAGTACATCCAGATCACTTTTAAGGACCTGTGTGTTCTAGAGAATGAGTGGTCAGGTGACTCGTTCTTGTATCAGCAAAACAGAGGGCACTTACTCAGCTTTGATTTACTCATGCAGCCTCTTGGTACCATCAAGACACACTAGATTGCTATTGGCGTTAGTGGCATTTTGTATGGATCATACTTTTGTGGGTCTCTGTGTGTGCAGGTACATATGCTTGTGCGGGTGCACATGTGTGAGCTGGCATGTGGAAGCCAGAGAACAAACTTGGGTGTCATTCTCAGGAGGCATCCAGTGTGCGTGTGTTTGGTGTGTTATGTGTGTCTGTCTCTGTGTGTGTCTGTATGTGTGTGTGGTGTGTCTGTGTGTGTGTCTGTGTGTGTGTGTGTGTGTGTGTGTAGCTGTTTGGTTGGCCCTGATTCTCTTTGCTTCAGCCTCTCCAGTGCTGGAATTGTGAAACTGTACCACTATTCCCAGCTGCTGCAGCCTTGGTCTATTTTATTTTTTTCAGATTTTAGAAGATTACTTGAAGTTCTAGTCTTTCACACTTTCTACCCTGTCTCAGAAAGAATGCTTGGTCAGCTGCTTTCTATGGTCAGATTTTTAGTCTGTGAATACGTTGAATTATGCTGATCATCAAAAATTATTATAATAATAAATTCCAAGGAGAAATCACATTTGGTTCTGATTTTTTTTTTTTAAAGATTTCTTTATTTATTTTGTATATAACATCCTGTCTGCATGTATGCCTGCAGGCCAGAAGAGGGCATCAGATCTCATTACAGATGTTACGAGCACCATGTGGGTACTGGGAACTGAACTCAGGACCTCTGGAAGAGCAGCCAGTGGTCTTAAACTCTGAGCCATCTCTCAGTCCTTGATATCCCCCGACTCCTCCTATTTTCTACTCTATTTTAGGTGTTATTTCTTCTTGGTTTTCTGGAGCTTTCAAGTGAGATGTTAAGATACTAATATGAGATCTCTTTAGGTGTTTTGGTTGTGGTGGTTTGGTGATTTTATTTTATGCTTTTTTTAGGCACTTAGCGCCATGAACTTGCCTCTTAAAACTGCCCCTATTGTGACAGTTCTGTTCTAAGGTTGAGGAATGTGCTTTCATTTTCATTCAAGTTCAAAAGGTTTTGATTTCCTTCTCCATTTTTGTCTTGACTCATTTTTTTTCCCCAGTACTGAGTCTTTCAAGCTCCATGAATTTTTCTGCCATTTCTACTCTTGACATCCAACTTTAATGCATAGTACACAGGTAGAACTAAGGGTGTTACTTCAATTTTCCTAATATCGCTTAGACTTTCTTTGTGTCCTAATATGTGGTCAGTTTTAATGAAAGTTCCATGGGCTGTTAAAAGGAAAATAAATTCTCTAGTTTTCAGTGGGATGGTCTATAGATGTCTTATGTCCCCATTTAACTTATAATGCTATTGAAGTCTTGTGTTTCTCTATTTAAATTTTTGTCTCAATTATCTGAATATTGGCAAGAGTTGGGTATTGAATTTACTCTTTATCACTATGTGAAGTTCAGTATGGGATTTTTAGATGTAGTGGTGTTTCTTTTATGAATCGGGTGCCCGTGTGCTTTGTGCATAAATGTGTAGAATTACAATATCTTCTTGATGGATATTTTTGTTTCTTTAATGAGTATGTAGCACCGTACCTTAGCTCTTCTGATTAGTTTTGGTTTAAAGTTTATCTCATCAAATATTAAAATGGCTACCTCTGCTTGCTTCTTGGTTCCGTTTTCTTGAAATACCCTTCCCCACCTTTTTACCTTGAGATGATATCTGACCTTGATGGTGAAATAAATTTGTTTGAATGTGAGAAAGTTGGATCCTGTTTTCTAATCCTGCTAGTTGTTTTATTGGAGAGTTGAGACCATTGAGATTGTTAATATTCCTTTAGTGTTTGCTAATTCTTGTTATTTTGTTGTGGTGATGTGTTGTTTTCCCCCTCTTTTGATGAACTGCTCTGGGATTAGATTTCCTATGTTCTCTCTAGTTAAGTTTCTTTTTAAAATGAAAAAAAATTCTTTCAGTGCCTTCTGCAAAGCTGCACTGGTGGACAGAAATTGTTCAAATTTGTTTTTATCAAGGAATGTTTTTCTTTCTCCTGAGTTTTGATTGATAGTTTTCCTGGGTAAAATAGTCTGGGGTTCCCTCTGAGGTCTCTCAGAGCTTACCGAACATCTGTCCATGCCCTTCTGGCTTTCAGTCTCCATTGAAAAGTCAGATGTTATTCTAATGGTCTGATGTTATATTTGGATTTTTTTCCCCTTTGCAGCTTTTGATATCCTTTTTTTTTTTTATTGTTCTGTACATTAACTTTGTAATTATCATATGTGTGGGGATTTTCTTTCCTTGTGTTGTCTGTTTGCTGTTCTGTATACTTACTGTACCTTAATATGCACGTTTTTCTTTAGGTTAGGGATGTTTTCTTCTATGCTTTTGTTAAAAATATTTTCTGTTCATTGACTTTGTTTATTCCCCTTTCACTGTACCTATTTTTCCTAAGTTTGATCTTTTTGCTGTGTCCCAGATTTCCAAGACTTTTTCAATTGGATATTTTATGTATGTATGTATTTATTTTTGATTGATTAATTGATTGGTGTTTTTTAAAAAATATCTGCATTGATTGAACTATCTATTTCTTTGCTTTGTCTTCAAGACCTAAACGTTCTCTTTTTTGTCTTGTCTGTAGGTGAGCTTTACTTCTGAACTTTTTGTCTGACTCCCTGCATTTTTCATTTTGAGTTTCGTTTCTGTTTGGTAGCTATTCCTTTAGCAGCTCTATTTCTCTGTTACATTTCTGTTTTCATGTCTTGAACTGTTTTTATCGTTTCATTGAACTGAGTGTGCTTTCATGGTCTTCATTAAGGCATTCATTTACGTCCTCTTTGAACATAATAATAATTGATATTTTAAAATCCTTGCTTTGTGTCTCAGCTAAATTGCTTTATTCAGGACCTATTACAGTAGGGTTGCTGGATTCTGGGGAAACTGTATATTGTCTTGATTGTTCATGTTTGTGTTTTTGTACTGGGATCTGGGTATTCGAAGTTACCATACTTGTGGTGTTTCATGGTATAGATATTTTGTATTACCTTTGTTGGGTGGGTGTCCTGTTGTTTTGTTAGTTTTCCCACCTGGCCCCCCGCCAAATATGGTGGCTTTATGTTCTCTGGTAGAGAGGGGTTCTTTTGGCTGGTGGACAGTCACAACAAATGGAGAGGGGGTAGAGGAATGGCTGATGGAGCAGGGGTTTGGTAAGTATGCCCACCTTCTGTGTGCCATGGATGGGTTATTTACCCATGAAAAGCCTTAGCTTTCTCACTTGGAGGACATGGAACTCTCAAATGTTCCTCAAACAGGGTGTTGATTGGACAGGATCGTAGAAGAGCCATTGTTTGCCATTCCTGATTTGCTAATTCATGAAACCAGGGAAGATCTGTAAGATGCTCTCTCTTGCCGTTGGGCAGTGCCTCTTGGAATATCCACCAGCATTGCTGCCTTCTATCTATGAATTGCCAGTAGCACCAGACTTCGTCCAGCATACTCCAGGCTCAAAAATGTCCCCAGGTGAAAAACCACAGCTCTGAAAACAAGTTGGATACTGCTCTCCAACTCAACGGAGAGCTGCCAGCTTGGGGATGAGGTCATGGGGCACCACTCTTGGAAGGAAAGGATTAATCAGGTCCTAGCGCCTTGGGTTAGTTCTCTTAAGAATGGGTCATTATGTGGCTAGAAACATGGTTCGGTGGGTAAAGCATACGCCATAGAGAATAAGGAGATGGTTTCAAGTTCATAAGTGGGATGATTTAGTGGACCTGGGATGTGCAAGTGATTGAGCCTTTTCCTGGTGGTTGGGTGTGTAGGTTCACTTGGGTGCTTGTTAATGTGGTCCTGGAGTAACGGCTCCCTAACTACAAGTTTCCAGGGACATAGTAGAGTTAGCAACGGTCTCTTTCTCACTTTAGTATAGCCTTGCCCTAACCCAACCTAGCTCAGGACTCAGTATTGTACCGAGTGCCACTAAACTGGAAGCTCCTTGCTACGGCATGATGGGTTGAGGGAGTACACAGCAAGGATCGGGAATGCTAAGAGGAGATGACTCCACTCATTGTTCCCAATCCTGTCCCCTGATGCTCTCCTGAGAGGCAGGGCATCTGAATGTCTAGTTGATAGATGAGACTATGGTGCTTTAGGGATCCAGTGACTTTCCAAGTGTCCCCGGCACCTTTCTTCTGTGGTAATGAACTCTCTGTCTAAGATGGTTCTAAGTCACAGGACCAGAACTCGTGTAGGAGAGAGTGTGGGGCCATGTCCTGAGTGACAGCCAGGTGACAATCATTCCTCAGACCACACTCTGCTCCTTCCTCAGGGGCCACTAGCCTGTTTCAGGTTCTCCCTGTGTCTTCTCTCCTCCCCTGGAACCTGGTCTCCAGTCTTTCTCTGAAGTGAACTTGCTCTATAAGTTCTAACAGGAACTATTATGCTCAAACTTCTTGTGGCTTCAGGAGATACAAATCTGTGGTAACGCTTCAAATTAAGTGTCGTGAATGAATAATTACTTTCTGAATCAGAGGCGTTCCATTGAATGGGGATCATTATTGTGTGTTAATTAAAATCCCACTGATTATTAAAATTATATTTTGGGGTTTTAATAACTCTATAAGGGACACGAAGATAAAGCTCAGAGATAGGCATCAGTATGGGCTCTTGTTAAACCCCAATAAATATTGATGTTAATTCAAACCTGTACTCATTGATTCATGAAACTAAGATGGGATTTCTACCTGAAACAGGCATGGATGTTGCAATCGGCCCATGCTTCTTTGGAGTCTGAATGCAGAGATCTTTTGATCTGTATAAAGTGTGAGCTTGGGGCGAACTTCCTCAGGGTCTGTGTGGTGGGGAGAAGCTGAAGAGTGTGGTTTGGATGACTCAGTAGGCTTCTGCCCAATACCTTCTGGGCTTTTCCAAAGACAAGAAAGCTGGAGTTTGGAATCCTCTCAGAATCCGATTAGCATTGGATCGGAGAAGCTGTACTCACATGGGCAGGAATTCCAGGCCAGTTGTTACTCACTATGGGTCTTACCTTTGAGAACATCCTGTCTTCCTGCTGCTCTGAGTCTGACTGAGTTTATGTCTGAACCGTGTTAGGTGATCTGTTTCTACAGAGGCTCCGTTCCTCTGAGGGTGGCAAGGATGGTTAACCCTCGGGCTGCCTTCATCTTCCTTTGCTCCAGAGCCAGTGGGGGTGGCATCTAGACACTGGCATTGCTCAACTCAGGAATAGCTGTATAGCTGTGCCCTCTGTGGGTGGTCCAGCCTGCCCTTCCCCAAGTGATGCCCCGCTGGTCCCAACGTCCTGCTTCTGGAACTTGAGCCATGTGAAACTTCTCGGATGTTTAGACATGATTTTTTTCTAAGGATGGAGTGGTGTCCTGGAAACTGAATGGAGAAACAGCATCCCCCAGCTGGGCAAAGCAAAGTCAGTGCCAAGGGCATTTGGCTATTCTTTTTTTTTTCTTAACTCTCTGAGAATTTCATGCATGCGTGTTTTGATCAACGCTGCTACTCTTCTTTTCCTTCCTTCATTTCCTCTCCTCTCTCCCCCACAACTTCTCTTTCCCAATCTCATGGGCTTGGATTTTGAAAACTCACTGAGTCTACTTACTTCATGTTTCTTGTGTGTGCATGGGTATAGAGCCATACACAGGATCATGGGCAGACACATCCATGGGCACATCAACCTCTTCATGGATCTCTGTATTAATCATCACAAGAACCTTCTCTGATGAGGGCTGAGAATGGACCAATCCATAGGTATCAGAGCCCCAGGGTCAGCGTATTACTATGCCCATCTCATAGATGAATAGGGCTCATGGCCTCACCAGCCATGGGCTCGTTAGCCAAGTGTATGCTCCCAGACATGCTTGGTGTGAGTAAAATCTTACTCAGGTCCTAGTAGGAAACAGGGCATCCTCAGATGCAGCTGTTAGAAGCCAATGGAGTAGATAGGCCACCTGCAAAGGGGAGGACAGGGAGGGAGAGGAGGGGCTGGGACTTTTCAGTTGGATCCCTGGGTCCTGCAGTGGATAGAACAAGAAGGGGAGTTCAGATGGGATTGGAGGAAAAGTGGGTTGGGAGGGGGGACAACAGCAGCTTGATGGGACCTGGCTGGTGCTTGGAAAGGGGTGCTGTGATCAATTGGCTTTCCATTCTTCTGGCCTATTCATCTTATTGCCTATTCCTGGCTATCTCCAAGGGAAGCTCCAGGGCTTGCGGGTGCACAGAAATGTTTGCTGGATCCAAGAGTAGCCTTCAAGGAGGTTCCTGGGAGGCAGAAGGTAGCTAGGCAGCAGGCAAGGCTCTTGTACTCAGCAGGTAATGAGTCAATAGTGTCTGTATTCTTTACGGAGGATATGGTCTTCGGGACCGGTAGAACTGGAGGCATCAGACCCAGGACCAGAAGGGATAGATGGTGCTCAGGTAGATTGGTAGGATGTGAACAAGGATGTGTGTTGGGAAGAAGACCTTGGTGGGTGGACTGGATGGGGAAAGGCCTGCTAGGGCCCTTGATCAGCTTAACAGAACCTAGAATCATCTGGGAGCTAGGCCATTGGCATGGCTATGGAGGTTATCTTGATTGTGTTGATTTGAGAAGACCTGCCCACTGTGGGTGGCTCCATTCCCTAGTTGAAATCTTGGACTGTGTAAATAGAGATGAGCAGAACAGCAGTGGAATTCACCACTCTCTGCTTCGTGATTTTGGATGCCATGTGACTAGATGCTTCAAGATCTTCCTACCACACAGCCCGACTCACATCCCACTCCCGATGCTGCACATGAGTGATGCTGTGGAATCACAGACCATCTGCCCTTAAAGAATCAGTCTGGGAGACTGAGGCACTCACTCACCTGGCTGGCTTGCCATCAGAGTCTGAAGACACATGTGTTGGAAAGACACATGTCTCTATGCTTCTCTGGATGTGGATACGCTCCGAGTCTTTCAGGTTGGTGGTCTCAGTTGTCCCCTGCCTGGCTTCCTGTCAGGAACACTGCCCCACCCCACCCCCTCACACCTGTTAGTTTGGAATGCAGCTTTTGGGTCTTTTCCCTCCTTGTCAGTTTGAACCCAGCCCAGGGATAGTGCCACTTACATTTAGAGTGGGTCCTCTCTCCTCAGTTACCTCCATCTAGAAAGTCCCTCGGGATCCACCCAGTAACGCTTTATCTCCTCAGGTGAGTCTAGATTCCGCCAGTTGTCAGTGTTAAAGATCACAGAGCCTAAGGATATTCTTTTAATGAAGATAGCTGAAACTTTCCCTTATTTGCTTGGCTATGGGGAAGGAGTTGGGGAAACTGAGGTACGGAGGTGACTGGCCTTTCTGTCCTCTTGTGGTTGGATCCCAGGACTGGCATCTGCATCTGGACTCATGGAGCCCCAGAGGAGGAGGGGGCCGACTTCTTTGATCTGCATTCTCTCTCTCTCCTTCAGACAGCTCACTGGGAGGTTAGGTCCTGCAGGGTGGGGCAGGCCCCACAGCTAGTGGATGTCTTGGTGCCAGGTCCTTCCTGGTGGCCAAGACCTCAGCAGCCAGAGCTGGGAGGAGCGGGGTTGGCCTCAGCAGGCCCTTACGGAGGGGGCTGGGCTGGGGCTGTTGGTGGTGAGCCTCTTGGCCCCAGGTCTCAGAGATTCATTTTGAAAGGATCAGGAAAGAGGAAATGAATGTGGGCCTATCTTTTCTAGTGGGCCATAGTGCCAAGGAGAACCCACTCTTCATACCTATCTTTTTCCTGGATTCTCCACCTTCACCCCCTCACCCCCCTCAGTCCTGGGAAATGTAAGGACTGACATGGAGGCTTAGTATTGTACAGTGAGATACACTTGTTTCTAAACCCAGCCTGTGTCTTGGGGTAAGTGGCTTCTGACATCCCCTTCTTTCCCCCCTCCCTCCCTCCCTCCCTCCCTCCCCCTCCTCCCTCCCTCCTTTCCTTCCCTTCCTCCCAGGCCTTCTCATCCTCCCTCCCTCTCACTTCTTTCTTTTAGTTGTGATGTGATGTGATGTGTGTGTATGTATGTCTGTGTTCATTCACGTGTGTTCTGAGACATGTGTATACATACACGGGTCAATCATTGGTGTCAGTCCTCTGGCATCATTTGATGTCTTCTCGTGACAGTTTCTATCATGATCCCTGGGCTCTCCACTTAGATGGGCTGGTGGCCAGTGAGCCCCGGGATCTGCTTGCCTCTGACTCCCAGCTGCTGGGATTGCCAGCAGATGCACCACATTTGGTTTTTTTTTATCATTAATGTGGGTTCTGGGACTCGAACTCAGGTCCTCGTGATTGCAAGGCAAGTACGTTACACACTGAGCCACCTCTTCAGCCCTGACAAATTTCTTTACCTTGCAAAATACAAGTAGCAACACCTATTTAGCCCTGCTGTGGTGGCTGTCAATGTCAACTGAGCCACACTTGCCACTGGATACGGTGCTGGGCACAGGACATGTGAACCTACTGTGATCTCAAATATACATCAGACCCAAAGACAGGCCCTTGTATTGGTTAAGGCAAGCACCGAGCAAGCGTCTGCTAGGTGGTCCATGTGTGGCTGTCT